>CAUYUJ010016378.1:109229-136729 GCA_963575745.1 Prorocentrum cordatum | reverse complement strand
ACACAAAGGATGCACTTCCTCCTCCTCCTCCTCCTCCTCCTCCTCCTTCTCCTTCTCCTCCTCCTCCTCCTGCTCCTCCTCCTTCTCCTCCTCCTCCTCCTCCTCATCATCATCATCATCATTATCATCATCATCATCTTCCGTTTCCTCCCCCCACTCCTAGCCCTTTCGATCAGGGTCGGCGGCACCGGCCGTCAGGCCTCTCCAATATGTCCTAAACATGTTTCCAACATGTTTAAAATCATGTTTGACACATGTTTTAGACATCTGGACATTCTTTGGCAGCATGCTTCCTCTCCATTGATCGTCCTCACGCGGGGCGCGCAACAAACACAACACGCTGCGCACGTGAGACAAGCACCTCTGCAAGGTGCCCCCGTTGCGACACAGGGCAACGAAGGCGCCGAGGACCTGCTCAGATGGCGGCCAGTTCGGCGCCTCCATCGACGCGGCCGCCTCGCCCCACAAGCGCACAGCCGGATCGCTCCGGGGCGCGCTCCTCCGCCCCGGGTCCTCGGTGCTGTGTTTTTTTTTGTCCATGGGGGCCAGGCGTTGCCCCTCCGCCATCGGGCCCCCTGCGCCCCGGTCCTCGGTCCTGGGTGTTTTTTTTGGTTGTCCAGGGGGGCCCGGAGGGCCCGAAGCGAGCCCGAAGCCCATAGCGGGGCCCTGCGCCTGCTCCCTGGGCCTGCGGGTGCCACGGCAGCGGGCACTCGAACAGCCACTGAAGTAAAGATGCGCGTGACATGTGTGATGCACGTTCCAAACATGTTCCAAACATGTTATTGACAGATGTTGTAAAACAAGAAAACATGTTTGAAACATGTTTTACACACTCGAACAGTCCTAGCACTGAATGAAAGACGCGTGTGACATGTGTAATACACGTTCCACACGTTCTAAACTATGGTTTAAACATGTAAGACACATGTTGCATAACATGTTTAGGACCTATACATGTTCCAGGCATGTTCGTTCCTACAGCTTTAAACCATGTTGGAAACACATGTGTTAGACATCTAGAAATTACTTGGCAGTACGCATCCTTTCCATTGATCGACTTCCACAACCTTGGGCCCCGTCACACCTTGGCGCAGGGGCCCTTCTGCCCCGAGAGGTCCCCAGGACGGACCAACCAATACGGCACTCATGAGCCCCCAGGACGGTCCAAGAGGGCTCCGAGTCGCCGAACGATCGCTCCAGGACGCTCAAGATGGCCCCATAGACGGCCCAAGAGGCCTCCGAGACGCCCTGGCCTCCCAAGAGGGCCGCAAGAGGCCAGCACCAGTGATTTTCCTCATGTGTTTGCAAGACTTTGGTGTTCTCGCCTTTTCGGCTTCCCGACGCTCCCAGACGGCCCTAGAGGCCCCCAAGATCGCCCCAAGATGGCCCAAGAGACCTCCCAGACCGCCCCAAGACAGCCCAAGAAGGCCCAACGACAGCCCAAGAGGCGCCCAAAACACGGCCCCAGAGGGCCCCAAGACGGCCCCGAAAGTGGGCCAAAAGGGGGAACACGAATCGAAAATCCAGGCCTTCCACCCCAAGAGGCCTCCAGGAGGCCCCAAGAGGCGCCAAGGAAGCCCCAGGAAGCCCCAAGAGGCCCCCGAGAGGCTCCCAAGAGGCCCCAAGAGGACCACAAGAGGCCCAAAAGAGGCCCCAAGTAGCCCCCAAACTTCTCCCAAGAGGCGTCCAAACTGGCTTCAAGAGGCGCCCGAGAGGCCTCTCACGAGATCCCACAAACATAAAATAGGCGTCACACCCACAACCCAGCAATTGACCCCTGACCAACCGCGGTGGCAATGTCTTGCGTTACCCAATCCTAACAGCCATTTAGGGCGTGAGTGGTTTAGCGTTTTTCCTCTTGCAACCTCCCTTCTTCCCCTTCGGGGAGAGGTTTATCATTGTTCCTCATTATACACCCCCTCCCCCACCTGGCCGGCGGCCAACCCGGAACCATGCCGAGTCCATGCGGGCCCGCCCCCCACCATCCCAGCCAACAAACAATACAAACCGCACTCTGCCTCCACATTTGGAGCATGCGCGGCCAACCCGATGCGGCCCAACCCACCATCCCTGTCAAAAAAAACATGCAAAGTACTCTTTGGGGCAAACTGCTGAGGCATGTCAGTGAGGCCCGCGAGCACTGCGTACTGTTTTCGGCAGGGACGGCGGGGGTGTCAGCAGACAGGGAAGCCGGTAACACTAAGGGCTGGACACGCTGCGGACCGAGTGGTTCGAGTAGGGCAAAGATATAGGAACATCGCGCTCGCGCGGGCTTTACCAAAAACAAGAAAAACAAAAAGGGAGCCCGTGCCCCGACCATAAGAACAGAGGCGTCGCGGTAGCCCAAAAGAGCCTCCAGTCGGCCCGACAAAAGTCTCCGCGCAGGACGAGGCGAAAACCAACGACGGTGGAGGGGCTGGCCCGATACGTGAACAAACGTGGGGGCCTAGTAATGGGCACCAGCACCATCACAGGGGGTTGCCTCCACATGGGGAAGATTATCCTAGATCTCGGCGTTGGTGGTAATATTTCGCCTCCCTCGGAAGCCAGAGTATTACCACCATCACCGAGATCGGGATCGTCTTCCCTCGGTGGAGGCACACCGCCGACATTGGTGTTGGTGTCAACCCCTAGGCCTGCGACAAGCACGCGCGCCGGACCACCCCTGGGGGGCCCCTCGGGCCGACGAGCACAAAGGGCTGCCCGAAAGCCAATACTACGCAAGCGCCGGCATGGCCAACAGGTGGCGGCCCTCGCCAAAACATTTGTTTCAAAAAACCACAATCGGGCGCCCTGAAAAAAGTAAAACGCCTATTGGGTCGCGGCCGCGGCCGCCCCGCCCGAGCCGTGGGCCAGAGAACACACAAAGAGCTGGCGCGCAAACAAAGAACAGCGCGTCCGTGGTGGCAGCAGAAGCGGCTGGCCCGGGCCGAAATTGGAAAGGCAAGAGCATCGCCCGAAGCCAAGAAGAGCACGCGGCGCGGAGTCGAGGGCGCCAGAAGCGAGCCAACAGAAAAACATCTGGAGCTGGAAAGAGACAAGGACACCTTGGAGGAGGACGAAGAGAACATCCATAGGATTCCTTGGGAAATCCATCGGATTCCTGAGCAAGTACATCGGATTCCTGAGGGAATCCTTAGGATTCCTTCGGAAATCCTTCGGACATGCATCGGATTCTTTAGGTAACCCATAAGATACCTTAGGAAATTCATCGGTTCCCTTAGGGAATCCATCGGATTCTTTACGAAACCCATCGGATTCCGAAGGAATGCGCCGCAGCAGCGACACGCTTGGCAATACTCCGCCCCAGCGACACGCTTGAGGTCCATAGGATTCCTTCGCAAATCTATAGGATTCCTCAGACAAATCCTCCGGCTCCCTTCGGAAATCCATCGGACTCCTGAGGAAACCCATCGGATTCTTTGGGAAATCCAAAGGATTCCTGAGGAAATCGATAGGAATCCTTAGGACATCCATCGGATTCCTTAGGAAATCAAAGGAATTCCTGAAGACATCCATCGGTGGGAAATCCATCGGATTCCTTACGAAAGCCATTGGATCCCCCACGAAATCCATAGGATTCCTTAGGACATCGATCGGAATCGTCAGGAAATCCATCGGCTTCCTCAGGAAATTCATAGCATTCCTTAGGACATCCTTAGGCTTCCTTCGGAGACCCAAAGGCTTCCTCTGGAAATCTATAGGATTCCTCCGGCAACTCATCGGGATCCTTAGGCAATCCATGGGAATCCTTAGGACATGCATCGGATTCCTTCGACAATCCATAGGATGCCTGAGGAATCCATAGGATACCATAGGAAATCCATCGGATTTCTGACGAAATCTGTAGGAATCAAAAAGAAATCCATCGGATTCCTTAGGACATCTACCGGATTCCTTAGGACATGCATCATATCCCTCAGGAAATCCATCGGATTCCTTATGACATCCATCGGATTCCTTCCGAAATCCATAGAATTCCTCCGGAAACCAAGGAGATTTTCCAGGATTTCCATAGAATTCCTTAGGGAATCAATCGGATTCCGTTGAAAATCCATCCATAGGAGGAGGAGGGATTGGAAGAGGACGAGGAGGAGGACGAGGAGGAGGAGGAGGAGCCCCAGAACCAGTTTCCCAACAAAACTTAGATTCGGTTCCTTAGGTTTATCATTTGTCAAACTTATGTTTTAAACATCGTTCTCAATGGCAAATGTGTAGGGAGGAATCCATGGCGGCCCGTTTGCTGTGATGAAAAACACACGGGGTGAACATAATTCGGGGCGGGAGCGCAAGGAGGAGGAAGAAGAGGATTCCCTAGGAAGTCACTCGGATTCCTTGAGAAATTCTTCTGCTTCCCCTGGGAATCCAAAGGATTTGTTTTGGAAATCCGTAGGTCTCCTTAGGAAATCCATCGGGTTCCGTAGGACATCTAATGGAATCCTTCGGAAATCCATAGGATTCCTTTGGATGTCCATCGGACTCCGCAGAACATCCATCGGAATCCTTCGGATATGCATAGGATTTCTCAGGAAGGCTATCGGATTCCGAAGGAAACCCACCGGATTCCGAAGACATCCGTAGGATTCCTGCGGCTACGCATAGGATCTCCCAGGAAATCCATAGGATCCCTTATGATATCCATCGGATTGCATCGCACGTCTATATGAATCCTTCGGACATCCATAGGATTCCTTAGGACACCCAAATGGCTCCCCTGGAAATCCATCGGATGACGGGGAGCGCCCCTGGCGTGGACCGCTTGTTAGTGGTAAAAATAAATAATCGGGTACGCGCCGCACTTTGAAACTGCGCTGGCGGATGACGGGAAGCGGCCCTGGCGTGGACCGCTTGTTGGTGGTAAAAATAAATAATCGGGTACGCGCCGCACTTTGAAACTGCGCTGGCGGATGACGGGAAGCGCCCCTGGCGTGGACCGCTTATTGGTGGTACAAATTAAACGACCCAAGAGACCCCCAAGAGGCCCCCAAGATGCGCCCAGAGGCCCCGAGGCGCCCAGAGGCCCCCCCGAGCGCGCGAAGAGGCCCCAGGACTGGCCAAGAGAGCCCCAAGACGGTCCAAGATAACGCCAAGACAACCCACGAGAGCCCCCACAGACCCTCGAGAGACGCCTGGACAGTCCAAGAGGGTCACAGAAGCCTCCAAGAGGCTCCCAAAATGCTCCCCACGGGCCCCAATCAGGCCCCCAGGGCCCCACGACAGTCCAAGATAACTCCAAGACAGCCCAAGAGACCCCCACAGACCCTCGAGAGACGCCTGGATTTCTGACAAATGGCCGTTTCGCTCGAGACAACCTCCAAAAATCGGCCCAAGAGGGGACTTCGCATCGACGTCGTGTTCGAATCGCTCTTGGAGGGCTTTCCAACGGCACAAGGGAGGCCCAAAAGACGCCCCGGAGAGCCCCAGGAGCGCCTAAGAGCGCCCCAAGAAGACCCCAAGAGACCCCCAAGAGCGCTCTAGGAGCCACCCAGACAGCTCACAAAAACCCCAAGACGGCCCGAGAAGGGCCAAGAAGGCCCCAAGAGACTCACGGGAGCGCCCCAGGAGGCCCCCAGCGCCGAGACGGCCTAAGAAAGCTCCCACAGAACCCCACGACGCGCCCAGACAGCCCAAGAAGACCCCAGAAGCCCATACGAGGACCCAAAGGGCCCCCAAGAAGCCCCTTCAGGCCCCAAGAGAACCCCGCGCGGCGCCAGGACCAACGTCTTTCTCCAATTGCCTAGTACTGTCCTCTGTCGTCGTCGTCGTCGTCATCATCGCCCTCCGCATTCCTCCTCGTACTCGCCCTCGTTCTCTTCGTCCTCGTCCTTGTGCTTCTCTTCCTCCTCGTTGTCCTCATGCTCCTCCTCGCTATGCTTACGTTCGCCACGTCGTCCTCGTCATCGACTCCTCGTTGTCCTCGCCTTCCTTTTCTTCTTCGCCCAATGCGCCCATTAGACTACAGCGGCGCTTCCCGTTCTTGTCCGATCAGGTTAATAATGGGGTACGCGCCGCACTTTGACTCCGCATCGACCTCGTGTTCGAATCACTCTTGGAGTGTTTTTCCAACGGCCCAAGGGAGGCCCAAAAGACGCCTCGGAGAGCCCCAGGAGCGCCTAAGAGCGCCCCAAGAAGACCCCAAGAGACCCCCAAGAGAGCTCTAGGAGCCACCCAGACAGCTCACAAGAACCCAAAGACGGCCCAAGAAGGGCCAAGAAGGCCCCAAGAAACTCCCGGGAGCATCCCAGGAGGCCCCCAGCGCCCAGACGGCCTAAGAAAGCTCCCACAGAACCCCACGACGCGCCCAGAAAGCCCAAGAAGACCCCAGAAGCCCATAAGTCGTCGTCGTCGTGGTCGTCGTCGTCGTCGTAGTCGTCGTCCTCCTCGTCGTCATCATCGCCCTCCGCATTCCTCCTCGTACTCGCCCTCGTTCTCGTCGTCCTCGTCCTTGTGCTTCTCTTCCTCCTCGTTGTTCTCATGCTCCTCCTCGCTATCCTCACGTTCGCCACGTCGTCCTCGTCACCGACTCCTCGTTGTCCTCGCCTTCCTTTTCTTCTTCGCCCAATACGCCCATTTGACTACAGCGGCGCGTCCCGTTCTTGTCCGATCAGGAATTTGGAAAATGGCCGTTTCGCTCGAGACATCCTCCAAAAATCGGCCCAAGAGGGGACTCCGCATCGACGTCGTGTTCGAATCGCTCTTGGAGTGTTTTCCAACGGCCCACGGGAGGCCCAAAAGACGCCTCGGAGAGCCCCAGGAGCGCCCAAGAGCGCCCCAAGAAGACCCCAAGAGACCCCCAAGAGCGCTCTAGGAGCCACCCAGACAGCTCACAAGAACCCCAAGACGGCCCGAGAAGGGCCAAGAAGGCCCCAAGAGACTCCTGGGAGCGTCCCAGGAGGCCACCAGCGCCGAGACGGCCTAAGAAAGCTCCCACAGAACCCCACGACGCGCCCAGACAGCCCAAGAAGACCCCAGAAGCCCATAAGAGGACCCAAGGGGCCCCCAAGAAGCCCCCAACAGGCCCCAAGAGAAACCCGCGCGGCGCCAGGAGCAACGTCTTTCTCCAATTGCCTCGTACTGTCCTCTGTCGTCGTCGTCGTCGTCGTCGTCATCATCGCCCTCCGCATTCCTCCTCGTACTCGCCCTCGTTCTCTTCGTCATCGTCCTTGTGATTCTCTTCCTCCTCGTTGTCCTCATGCTCCTCCTCGCTATCCTCACGTTCGCCACGTCGTCCTCGTCATCGACTCCTCGTTGTCCTCGCCATCTTTTTCTTCTTCGCCCTATACGCCCATTTGACTACAGCGGCGCTTCCCGTTCTTGTCCGATCAGGTTTTTGAAACATTGCCGTTTCTCTCGAGACATCCTCCAAAAATCGGCCCAAGAGGGGACTCCGCATCGACGTCGTGTTCGAATCGCTCTTGGAGTGTTTTCCAACGGCCCAAGAGAGGCTCAAAAGACGCCCCGGAGAGCCCCAGGAGCGCCCAAGAGCGCCCCAAGAAGACCCCAAGAGACCCCCAAGAGCGCTCTAGGAGCCACCCAGACAGCTCACAAGAACCCCAAGACGGCCCAAGAAGGGCCAAGGAGGCCCCAAGAGACTCCTGGGAGCGTCCCAGGAGGCTCCCAGCGCCGAGACGGCCTAAGAAAGCTCCCACAGAACCCCACGACGCGCCCAGACAGCCCAAGAAGACCCCAGAAGCCCATACGAGGACCCAAAGGGCCCCCAAGAAGCCCCTTCAGGCCCCAAGAGAAACCCGCGCGGCGCCAGGACCAACGTCTTTCTCCAATTGCCTCGTACTGTCCTCTGTCGTCGTCGTCGTCGTCGACATCATCGCCCTCCGCATTCCTCCTCGTACTCGCCCTCGTTCTCTTCGTCCTCGTCCTTGTGCTTCTCTTCCTCCTCGTTGTCCTCATGCTCCTCCTCGCTATCCTCACGTTCGCCACGTCGTCCTCGTCATCGACTCCTCGTTGTCCTCGCCTTCCTTTTCTTCTTCGCCCAATACGCCCATTAGACTACAGCGGCGCTTCCCGCTTTTGTCCGATCAAGTTCCTCTTGAAACCTGTAGGAATCCTCCGTAAATCCATGGGAGCCTTCAGGAAACGCATACGATTCGGACATGCACAGGATTCCACAAAGAAATCCATAGGATCCCTGAGGATATCCATCGGATTCCTCTGGAACTCCATCGGATTCCTTAGAACATCCATGGGAATCCGAATGAAATCCATAGGACCCCTTAGGAATTCCATCGGATTCGTTGGAAAATCTTCAAAATCATTTCGGAAATCTATAGGATCCCTTAAGACATCCATCGGATTCTTTTGGACACCCATCTGATTCCTTACGAAATCCATCGCGTGTCTTTTGAAACATAGAAGAACCCGGAAGGACACCCATAGGAATGCCTAGGACATCCCTGGGATTCCTTTGAACATGCATCAGATCCCTTCAGAAATGCACCGGATTCCTTCGGACATCCACTGGGTACTTCCCAAAGAGTCCGATGGATTCTCTTGAGAACGTTGAAGAGCGCATGTTCGTTTCAGAATTCGATCGGTCACCGTCGGAAGTTTGCTGTAGTTTCCAAACCAGCATGGCGACTTTTCCAGTGTGGACCATACAACATTCGCCACGCGCGCGTCCACGCGCGCGCGCCCGCGATGGTGTGACCCGCGCGCGGGCGGGTCACCCGAGATCCCGTTGGTCATCGTTATACAGTCGAGGCGTTGACCCAAATAAGGAACGAGGCCCCTTCTTCCATAACTTAACCTTCGATTCCCTATCGAAAAGAAAACCTGAGGCAAGGTGTGAAACAATTGAGGAACGCGGAGCCCCTCCCCAACCAAAAGGGTTCCTTCTTCAGGGCCCCGACTGTAGGTTCACGTTCGTTTCCAGACCAACACGGCGAGTTTTTCACGGTGGACAATACAAAATTCGCCACGCGCGCGTCCGCGCGCGGGCGCGCGATCGGTCCCCGCGATGAGATTACAAAGCGGTTGGGGTCGCCGCCCGGGGCCGCTGTGTGGCCGAAATGACGGAACACAATAACCCGCCCAGCGGAAAATACATAATGATTTGGGCGTGGCCCAGAGGGGCCCCATGCAAGGCCAAATGGGTAAACACAATTTCCTGCCACGCTAAAACAAAACAGAGTTTTTGGCGTAGCCGCGCGGGTCCGTCGCCGATCCCGCAAGAGGAACCACAAAGGGGCGCCTAAAACTAAAAACGCAACGACCCTGGGGCAGCCACGGATGGCAACCACGCGAAACAAATCAGAAAACGCAATGAGTTGGGCCGATGAATAAAACACCGACGTTGCAATGTACCGCGCGACCCCCCCGCGCGAGCCACTGCAACAAACTGAAGGCCTGGCCACAGCCGCGCAAGAAAACGCCGTCAGCGCAAGCCCTTTGGGTAGCCCACCAAAGCCAAACGAGGAAACACAAGAGGATGGGAACACGAAGATGGCTGCAAGGCTTTGGCGGGCGCGCGCGGGGCCCTTGAAATGAAACGCAAACGGGGGGTTACACAGAGGGGTTGCACTACTCCTTTTCAAAATCGGCGCGGCCCGACGAGAAAAGCACAACCGGAAGCCCAGGGCATGCAGCACCGCCGGGCCAAGCCCGCATATATGATTCCAGCTTCCCCGCATTCCCTGCTGTGCGCAAGGCTACCATCCCTGACAACAAAAACAAGACAACATGCACCTCGCGGCTAGATCTGGACCATGCGCGGCCATCCCGAGATCGCAGTCAAGTAGTTTTGGACAGGGACGGCCGGGGTGGTGGCGCGTGGCTTGCTGTGCGCAGGCCCACCAAACGCAATGATGGGCATTGGCTTCCGACAAGAATGGCGGGGCCGACATGTTTCCCGAAGTGCGCTGTCACGTGCGCAGGCGCACCTGACGCACTCTGTGCGTGCCCCGAACGTTGCGCACTTGGCGCGGCTGGAGTGTGCGGCGCACCTGGCGCATTCGGAGCACGTGGCGCATCTGGCGCGCCAGGCTTGCCTGGCACGCTCGGGCTCCAGGGGTGCATGGCGCGCGTGGCGCCCCTGGCACGCGTGGCGCACCTCGCCCAAGCGTCGCGCACCTGGGGTCGGCTTTGGTTCCCAGTAGGTGCCCATCCAAAGACGACCGCAGGACATGCTCAGGTTCGGGGGTTACTTGTGTGTTGGGAGGGCGGGTGGGAGTGAGCTGGACGGCTTGCGGGCGGGTGGGTAGCTTGACCCCCCCCTACCCCCTACCCTGGGACTGGATGGGGAGGGGCCGCGAGGTGCCAGAGGGCCTCTTTTGGCTTCAGATGCCTCCAAGGGGTCACAGAGCGCCCCAAGACGGCTCCACGCGGCCACGGAGCACCCTCAAGACGAGCCACCAAATGCCAAGCAGCGCCTCCCAGAACTCGAGAGGCAAGCCAGGTGCCCTGCCTGCTCGCCCTGTCGCTTACGACGGCTGTCCGAGGCCCCAGGATGGCCCAAGAGGAGCGCAAGGCCCTGGCGAACAGGTCGTCCTGAAGGGCCTGCTGGATAGTCAGGCCGCCGCGGAAGTAGTGCACGAAGGCCCGCACGGCGACAGGGCGAGCACGCGCGCACGCGCTCGGAACAGTGCGGGGCCCAAGAAGGCCCAGGAGGAGCCCCAAGAGAGACCCACGAGGACCCCAAGACGCCCAAGAGCGCCCCGAAAACAGTCCGAGGGAGCGGGGCGATTCTGGGAGATGCCGAGGGAAGGCTGATTGGAGCCACCCCGTCGTTCCATCGAACTCCTCCAAGGCGGCCCCAGTAGGGCCCCAAGAGGGTCCCCAAACGGCTCCAAGACGGCCCCGATAGAGCTTCAGAGACTCCCGAAAGTGGCTCCAAGAAAGGCCCAGGAGCTATCAAGAGCGGCCCAGGTGACCTCCGAGATGGCCTCCAATATGGTTCGCAGTACGATGTGGTTCCAGCTGGCCTCCTGGACACCTCCACGAGGCACGGAGTTCCCTCATAGTCCTCCTCCTCCTCCTCCTCCTCCTCCTCCTCCTCCTCCTCCTCCCTCGTCCTTTTCATCAGGCACCTCGTCCTCCTACTGCTCCATCCCTTCCGTTTTCTGTCCTCCTCGTCCTCCTCCTTCTCCTCCTCCTCCTTCTCCTCCTCCTCCTCCTCGTCACGTTCCTTCTCCCCTCCATCCCTTACGTTTTCTGTCCTCCTCGTCCTCCTCCTCCTCCTCCCCCTCCTCCTCCTCCTCCTCCTCCTCCTCGTCACGTTCCTTCTCCCCTCCTCGCAATCCTCTTGCGTCCACAGGGGTCTGCGAGCCGTGACGGCCGAAACGTCGCAGATGCTAGAAAGCAGCGCTCTCCTCCGCGAGCTCGACGACTTTGGCCTCCTGGGACCCTCTCGGGAGTGTTTTTTTGAAGGCCTCGAGGGACGTCTTGGATGCCTCTTGGGCCGCCTTGGGGCCATCTTGGGCCATCTTGGGCGTCTTGGAACGATCTCTGGGCGTCTCGGGGCCCTCGTGGACCGTCTTCGGCGCCTCTTGGAGCACTCTTGGTACGTATTGAAGCCCCCAGGGACGGCCCGGGAACGCCTCGGGGACCCCTGGGGCCTTCCACATTCTATTGGGAGTGGGGCCATCCCTGTCGGTTTCCTGGTGTGAGATAATTAAGATAAGAAGATATGTGTGTAATGTATAGATATACACATACAACCAATCACGCATACATGCATACATACAAACATACAGACATATATGCATGCATGAATGCATACATACATATACACATATGCACATAAACACATACACATACATACATACATGCATGCACGCATGCACGTATGCATACATACATACGTATATATATATATATATATATATATATATATACACATAAGTACGCGCCGTGAGGAGACGGAAACGAGATCCAGTTTTCTGGTCACAGTTCGAGCCCCTGGCAGCCGTTCGGGACAATACAAGCACCCCCGGAACGCCCTCGGCGAGGCGCAGCTGCCAGTGAGCACCTCGATGCTGGAAAACCATCGGGAGTCTACGAGAATACCCGAAACAGAGGCCTCCTAGATGGGGTCCGAAACGATGGGGTCGGAGGATCGCGCCACGTCGCCGATGTATCGGCGATGCATCGGCGACGTCGACGGTGTATCGGCGAAGCCGGCAGGGCGAACATCGGGCTCCGCATCGGACCGCATCGCCGATGCATCGCCGATGCATCGGCGATGCGGCGCAATCCTCCGACCCCATCTACTTGGCGTTCTTCCACGCAGACATGGACGAGTGGCTGTGTGTGATGCCACCGCCAGGGCTACGTCGGCCCGGGCGGGTCTGGCAGCTCCACAAGGCGCTCTACGGCACAAGGCCTGCGTAGAGGCTGTGGGCAGTAGTCCGTCCTTAACAGATCCCCGAATTTCACCTCTGGCAATTATTAAATACGAATGCCCCCAATTATCCCTGTTCATGATTACCTCCCCCGTCTCGTCTCGGAAAAGTCGACAGGGGGCCCGCCTGGTAGAACATCTGGCTGGTGTACTCGGGGTCCTGCCCCCCCGCGGCCACCGCGCCGCCGCGCCAAGGGGGGCGGAGCAGGTCGGCGCGCGTCGGGCGGCTGGCCCCAAAGGGGAGCACGCGCGATGACACAGCGGAGGAGGGACGAGGTTGTGATGGGAGGCACAAGGACACACTGGTACTAGATGTCCTCTTTGGAAGCGCGCGTTCGACCCGAACATATAGTATACCCATCTTGTAGTGCATCGTTTCCCGAGCGGTGTGGCCAGAAAAAAAACGCCACGACGCATATACTATAAGATTTCTCGATGCGCGCGTCGCCCCCGGGGGGCGGCCCACATGTAGTATAAGTTCGTCAAGGTGACGCCGATGTGAAGGAGTATCAATCGGGAACCGTCATTGGTGTAGTTCGGGGGCTAGGGGCCCGATGTGAGCCGCAAAACCTTCCCTTGCAAGCAACAGGGTGCGAGCCCTGGGAGGAGCACTTTAACTGAGAAGCGCCAGGTGCACCAGGGGAGGGGGGATCAACAATCATCATTCTTTAAACATGAAAATGCAATACAACAGCAATCCGCCGCACCACGGAACCCCACTTCAGCCACGCACCCAGGGACAGTGAATGGCCGTTCGGCCCCCTCACTCTGATCACCAACGCCTCGAATCCTCGAGGCCAGGGGATCGTGGAGCGTACATTCTGCCACACGAGACTTGGGCGGTCTCACGCCTCATACTCGTCTTCATCGTCTTCCCTCCTCCTCCTAATCCTTCTTCCCCTTCAGCATCGTGACGCAGACGAGGAGATCTTGCAGGAGGGTACCTTGCCAGTCTGAGGGTATCCTGGAGGACAGCCAGTGGACAGGAAACGCAGGACCCCCCGAGCGTGGCCCTTGGAGCTCCAGCCTTTTGCCAAGAGACGTGGGGTTGGACCTTCGAGGACTATGCTCGGAGGCGGGGGGCTCTCGCTTTCTCTCTCTCTCTCTCTCTCTCTCTCTCTCGCAGTTCCAACATGAATCCCTCAAAGCACATGCACAAAGGAGGAGGAACGGGAGGAAGAGGGAGCGGGCTACCCGCCGGCGCCGTGGTAAGGGCGTGCAGTGTGGCGCCCTTCGTGTGGATGCTCTTCCTGAAGGTGCCCATCAAAAGGGGTCCCCGCGGCACCGATTCCTTACTGCGACCCCTCTTGGCAAGGATCTCTTGGTACGTGTCTTCCTACGGATCCCCTCTCCGCAGGACCCTTCAAGAGGGGTCCCTGCGGTACCAATTCCTTAACTGCTACCCCTCTTCGCAGGGATCTCTTTGTGCGTGTCTTCCTACGGATACCTCGAATGTGAAAGTCACTCGTGCGGATGCCTGCGTGAAGTATTCGGTTGGATGGGGGCCGCTGCCACGAAAACCCGGCAGAGGATCTCTTTAGTGATAAGGTCTTAATGGTGGTGCGTGTAGTACTGATCACCTCGGTAAGGACCTCGGCAATACAGAGCAACTGTGCGTTGTTGCGCTGGCACAAATTAGGTGAGCAATGATGTCTTTAGTAAAGCATATGTAGTGTTGCGTGTGTTGAATGTGTGGTTAATAATACAATATTCCGCGAGGGCGCCTGTCATAAGGATCTCCACGCTAAGTGCCCCTGTCGTAAGGAATCCGTTTTACTTTAGTGCTGCCTCCTTATGCAGGACGCCTTCAATAGGGAACCATGAACAAGGAGCCCTTTGGCAAGGAGCCTTTACACGAAAAGAAATGTGATGGGGCCAGGTTGCTCCCTCACACAACCCACAACGCAGAGGGGGGAGGGACAGGAGGAAGTGGTTGCTCTCCCTCTCTCTCTCGCTCGCTTTCTCTCTCCCCCCTCCTCCTTTCACAGTCACGCAGGGCCCCAATGGGACGCCATGCGGAAGCCTCCACTGGGGCCGTTGCTAGAAACCTGTCGCACGGATACTTTTAGCAAGGGGGCCCTGGGTTAATGGGGAAAGAAGGACACCTTTTTTCAGCGAGAAACCTTAGCGAAGATGGTTTGCGCAAGCATCCGTCAGTACCGATTTCTTTGGCAAGGAATCCTTATGCATGTGCGTGTGCGTGCGCGTGTGCGTGTACGAGTGTGTGTCTGTGTGTGTGCGTGTGTGCGTGTGTGCGTGTGTCTCCATATGCTGCTCGCGCCTGAGGACCCTCTGCGCCGCCGACTTCAAAAGTGTGTATGTGCGTGTGCGTGTGCTGTGTGTGTGTGTGTGTGTTTAGTGTGTGTGTGTGTGTGTGTGTGTGCGTGCGTGCGTGCGTGCGTGCGTGCGTGCGTGCGTGCGTGCGTGCGTGCGTGCGTGCGTGTGCGTGTCTCCATATGCTGCTCGCGCTTGAGGACCCTCTGCGCCGCCGACTTCAAAAGTGTGTGTGTGTGCGTGTGCGTGTGCTATGTGTGTGTGTTTGTGTTTGTGTGTGTGTCTGTGTGTTTGCGTGTGTGTGTGTGTGTGTGTGTGTGCGTGTGCGTGTGCGTGTGCTGTGTGTGTGTGAATGTGTGTGTGCGTGTGCTATGTGTGTGTGTGTGTTTGAGAGTGTCTGTGTGGGGCTCCTGCAAAATCCTGCAGGATCCTGCGCCCAAGCCCGGGTCCATGCGACCCTGGCCTTGCAAGGTCCTGCAGGACCCGGCGCTCGGACCGACCCCGCTTGCCTTGACCCCCGTCTCCTGCGCCCCGATTCGGGTCACGCCTCGGGCCTCCGGCTGCCGCCCGGGACTCGGGGATGGACAGACCCCCCTTTAGCAAAACGTGGTTTAGTGAAAACGACCTGGGGCCCAAACCTGGCGGGAGCAAGCCTGGAAAATAACGGCCACGGCGCCATCTCGAGAACCGAAAACGGACAATTCACTAATCGACGTGTCACTGTTGGGGGTTCTGTCCACCCCCGAGGGACGATTTGGGGCACCCACGGCGGAACGCCCATCGGCGAGGCACAGCTGCTGGAGAGCACCCCGAGGCTTTATGTTGTTCCCATCGTACTCCAGGACCACATCCCAGAAATAACTTCGAGCACCCGGAAAAGCGTCGAAAGAGTGTCGAAACAGTGCTGGACGAGTGTCTCCCCGGGCCCGACACGTGACAACCCTCGAGCTCTGGCACTTTTTCGGTGCTCGAAACGATTTCTGGTGGTCCAGGCTAAAAGTGGGTTGGAACATCATAGCCCGAGGCTGGGCTTCCGCCGAGCCGACGACAACGTCCGACCTCGAAAACCCCCGCCGCCCGAGAGCCTCAAGCCTCGAGCCCCCGCCCCGAGGCCCCGGGAGGGCGCGGCGGCCGCCCTTACTCCAGATCCGCCCTACTTTAGCTTTTTCTCCAACTTAAAACTGCGTCGGAAATCCACCTACAAGAGGCCGAAAAAGTAGGGCGGAAATTTCCGCACCCAACATAAAATAGAGCGAAAATCCACAGAAATAAGACGGAAACAGCAACAGAAAAGTAGGGCGGAAATTGGCATCAGCGGGGCTTGAAAAGTAAGGCGGAAATTTCAAGCCCTACTTACGAATTTCCCAAGAAGTAGGGCGGATCCGGAGTCGCCCCGAGGCCCCGGGGAGGGCGCGGCGGGCCCCCCCCGCCGCGCCCCGCGGCAGGCCCCTCCAGGATGCTGTTGGCCGCGCGGCGGGCCAGCTGCCAGTCCGTCCTCGCCGAAGGCCGCCGCGCCCCGCCGCCGTAGGCACGCCGCCGACCGATCGAGGGTCGATCGATCGAGGCGTCGTCGCCGCCGCCGCCGCCGCCGCCACGGTCCGCGCTGCCACCGCCGGTCGCCGCTGCCGCTGCTGCCGCCGTCCGCCCGCCGCCCGCCCGCCGTCCGCCCGCCGTGGACGTCGTCGCCGCGACCGCCGCCGCCGCCGCCGCCTGACCCGAGGTCGATGGATGGAGGCTGCTGGACGCCCCTGGCCATCGCTCGGACGTCCATTCCCTGTGCTTTTTTCGGTTTCGTGCGTGGCTTCTTCGCCAAATGATCAAGGATGCTCCTCGATGGTCCTCGCCGAAGGAAAAATGCACACGTCGGAGCGATGCCAAGCTGACCCGAGGCCGATGGATGGAGGCTGCTGGACGCCCCCGGCAAGCTCTGCGCCTCCCTCGGGGACGCACCGACACGGGTCCGCACGCGCCCCATGTGTCGGCCAGGGCCCTGCCGCGAAGGCCGGCCGGCCGCTCCGCAACTCCCAGGCCCGGGTCATCGGAAGGGAGCAGATTTTAGGTCGGACATGTCCTCGCACTGGCGGATTATTGAAAAGGAGTTAGAAATAGTCTTTAAAAAATCACAACTAGCCAGGAATCCTCAACAAATCGTTCCCAAACTACTTTGTTGACTATTTGTGCCTACTCCTCCTGTAGAGGGACGTGCCCGACTTAAAGCAAACAGGGGGAATCGACCCCACCCCACGTGGCTGCCAAGCCCGGGTCAGCCAGCAGGGACTGGCGGACCCCCATGAGCACTGACCCCTGTTGAGTACGTGAGCCCCGACTCCGGAGGCCTCTAGCGGCTTCTTGGTTGCAAGATGATCGGCCCCGATGCCAAAAAAACGCCAGCGGCCATTTGGAACACTCCAGATCGGCTCTTGGACAGAGAACTGCCGAGGGATGACCAGCGGTGCCACCTGTTTCCCCGCGCAATAATGCCCAGGGCGGCAACCTGCAGAGGAACATCCCAGGCGGCACCCTGGCAGCACCCGGAGGCCTCTGGAGGCCGCCGGGCGTCGTGGCCGCCGCCGCCGTCGGGATCGCCGCCGCCGTCGCCGTCGCCGTCGCCACCGCAGCCGCCGTCGCCACCGGGCGCAGGGCGGCCGGCGGTGCACACTTACCAGCCTGGAACATATCCCTATCCCTATGCTGCGCACCTCCTCATTACGATGCCAATCTTAGGGATTTCCTGATGTTTTGAGGGCAAATCCCTAAGATTGTCATCGCCTTTTGGCGTGTCAATTTTAGGGATAGGGATACGTTCGAGGCTGGTAAGACACGGGAATAGGCCCGAGGAGCACCACAAGCAGCACGAGCGCAAGCTCTCGGAGGCCCGCTTGCGGATTTCTGCCTGGGGTCGGCGCGGGCCTCCGAGGACCGGTGTTACGGAGGCTGCGGGGTGGGGCCGAAGGGAAGCGGAGCCCCCCCATTGGGAGCGGCCTTAAGAGGGGGGTGTCCAAGAGGCGGGGGTGCAAATCATGACCGGCGGCATGTGCGCGGCCCCGCGGGGGGGCCAGGGACGTAATGAAATAAGAAGAGGCGCCATGAAATCTGGGGAAATATCATGCCCCCCGCCATGATATCCCCCCCCCTAGCCATCACCCCCCTCTTTTCCGCCCCCAACCCCGGCAGCAGGGAGATCCGTTCGGCTTCGGTCCGTGTGGCGCGCGGCGCGCGTGCGGGCGGGGCGGAGCGGACCGGAACCTTTTGGGCCCGCGTCGCGCCAACACGAATAGGGGTCCCTACCCGCCGGGGTGTGTGCCCCGGAATCGTCACGCAGATGTCCCGTGGTTGTCCCGTGGTTGTTACGCCGTTCTGCTGTGATTTTCCCGCCGTTGTCCTGTGGTTGTCCCGTACATGTGGTGTGGTGTTCATGTGGTTGTCCCGCGGTTATCCTGTGGTCCTGTGAATGCTCCGTGGTCATTCCGCGGTCGTCGCGCAATTGTTCATTGGCTGTGCCGCGGTTGTCCCGTGGTTTTCCTGCAATTCAGTGATTGTTCAATGGTTGTCTCGTGGTCGTCGGGCGGTTGTTCCATGGATGTCCCGTGGTTGTCCCGTGGTTTTCCTGTGGCTGTCCCGTGGGTGTCCCATGGTTGTCCTGTGGTTTTCTCATGGCTGTTTTGTGATCGCTGTCCCGTAGTTGTCCCGTAGCCTTCTCATGATTGTCCTGTGATTGTCCTGTGGTTGTCCTGTGGTTGTCCAGTACTTGTCCCGTGGCTTTCCTGTGGCTGTCCCGTGGGTGTCCCATGGTTGTCCTGTGGTTTTCTCATGGCTGTTCTGTGATCGCTGTCCCATGGTTGTCCCGTAGCCTTCTCATGATTGTCCTGTGATTGTCCTGTGGTTGTCCTGTGGTTGTCCAGTACTTGTCCCGTGGTTGTCCTGTGGTTGCCCCATCTACAAATTCATAATGAGGCCGGTAGGAAGATCGAAGGTTGGGGGAAATCGAAGTGAAACTGAGTCGACCAACCAGGAAATTGACTTCGGCTTTGGCTCTTGTCGTGCATGACGCGCGTGCGGGCGAGGCAAGGCGAAGCTAAGCGAGTTCCGGTCCTGGTAGGGGCCAAGCCAAGCTAAAATGAGTCGCCCCCCCGCGCGGCGGCTGTTGGGTGCAGTTGTTCCGATGGCTATCCCGATGGTTGTCCCGATGGCTGTCCCGATGGTTGTCCCGGTGTCTGCCAAGCCATAAAGCAACACATATACTCTGCGAGGCTACGATGACAAAAAAAAGTGCCCTGCAAGGCCATGATACAAACACAACCTTCTGCCAAGTCATAATGACAAGTACGCTCTGCGTGCCGATTATATACGATGCGCTCTGCGAGGGTATAGTTGCACCGCGATCCCTGCGGGGCAAACCATACAAAACAATGCGACCTGCGGGGGGATTCAATATTTACGCCATGCGCCCTGCAGCGCCAAACTTGATACAAATGCGCGGGGCAACACGTACTGACAACTATATATATATAGAGAGAGATATCTAGAAGGAAACCAATGGAATCCTACACATACAGATCGGACGCACAAGTCAGTGTTGATGCTCCAAGGTGAATCCACTCGTGACTTGAACTGCGCGTCCAATGCACAGCAAGAGCGAGAGCAATCTCCCGCGACCTCTTTGTCACCCGAGAGGATGGTCTCATCGGTCGATAATGAGATAGTGGGACCGATACATCGGAGGTTAGGAGCACAAGGCCAAAGCGAAACGGAGTCGCACAAGCAGACGATCGGTTTCGGTTTGGGTTTTGTGGCCTGCGTGCGGGGCGAGGGGCGAAACTGCGCAAGATCACGCACCACCGAGAGGCTCGCCATCGCTCGGACGTTCATTCCCCGTGCAATGTTTGATTTCATATGTGTTTTTTTTTGGGGGGGGGCTCGATGATCCAGACTTCTCTTCTTCCATCCCCTCCTCCGTCCCCTCCTCCTCCTCTCCTCCTCCTCCTCCTCTTCCTCCTCCTCCTCCTCCTCCTCCTCCTCCCTCCCTCCCTCCCTCCCTCCCCTCCCTCCCTCCCTCCCTCCCTCCCTCCGCCCTGCCCCCTCCCTCCCTCCTCCTCCTCCTCCTCCTCCTCCCTCCTACTCCTCCTCCTTCTCTCCCTCCCTCCCTCCCTCCCTCCCTCCCTCCCTCCTCTCCTCCTCCCCTCCTCCTCCTCCTCCTCCTCCTCCTCTCCTCCTCCTCCTCCTCCTCCTCCTCATCCTGCTCCTCCTCCTCCTCCTCCTCCTCCTCCTCTTCCGCCTCCTCCTCCTCTGCCGATGCAAGCCGAAGTGAACCGGGGGCCCGGGGCGCCGGGGCGCGCCAAAGGACGGCTCCCAAGATTGTCCCGCGGCTGTCCCGGTGGTTGTCCTGGTGGCGGTCCCGACGGTTGCCCCGATGGTTGTCCCGCTGGCTGTCCCGACGGTTGCCCCGATGGTTGTCCCGATGGTTGTCACGATGCTTCATGCTTCATCCGATACGCGTCGGTCGGAAGAAGCAGGTGAAAACGTGAAGTAGGAAGGCGGATGTCATGCAGAATGGGCTCGGGTCCTCCCAGAGAAGAATGAGCACGGCGAAATCATATCCGTTCTTGAAGTGGGAAGGCGCTTGAAGTAGATTTGGGATCTGGGAATCCAAAAATACCTACTTTCAACATCTTTCAACGACCAGCGTGTACTCAGCTGTCCTGATGGTTGTCTCGATGGTTGTCCCGATGGTTGCCCCATGCTGCCCCGAAGGGTGTCCCTTGGTTGTTCTGTAGCTGCCTCGTGGCTGTTTCGCGATTGCTCCTCGGTTATTCGTTGTGTGTCATGTGGTTGTGCTGCGGATGTTCCGCAATTTTTCCGCGGTTGCCCCGACGTTTGTCCGTGGTTGTCCTGTGGTTTTCCTGTGGTTGTCCCGTGGTTGTCCCGCGCTTCTCCCGTGGTTGTCTCGTCACTGTCCCATGTTTGTTCCGTGTTTTCTTTCATCGGTGTCTCGCGGTTAGCTCGTGGTTGCACCGTGGTCCAACAGGGCCCGAAGAAGCCCAAATCATTGATTTTCAATGGTTTTTGTCGAGTCTCGCCTTTTTTCGGGCTTCCGTCAGCTACAGACGGCCACAGGAGCCTCCACGAGGGCTGCAAGACGGTCCAAAAGGGCCCCAAGGGGGTCCCGAGATGGCCGAAGCGGTCCCACGATGGCCCAAGAGGCCCAAGAGGCATCCAAGACGGCCCCGAGAAGGCCCAAGAGGGCCTCCCGTGGGACCCAAGGCGGCCTCAGAGGGCCTTCGACGGCCTACGACGCCACTAAGACGGCCAAAGAGAGCCCCAAGACGGCGTCAGAGGGCCCCAAGACGGCACAAGTGGGCCCCAAGGGACCGCCAAGACTGCCCCACAGGAGGCCAAGGCAGCCAAAGACGGCCCAAACGAGTTCCATGAGAGCTCCTCGAGCAGTGAAGACCGAAGGTGTCACATGGCGGCCTTCATCTTCCTCCTCCCCCTCCTCCTCCTCCTCCTCCTGCGCCTCCTCCTCCTCCTCCTCCTCCTCCTCTCCTCTCCTCCTCCACCTCCTCCTCCTCCTCCTCCTCCTCCTCCTCCCCCTCCCCCTCCTCCTCCTCCTCCTCCTCCTCCTCCTCCTCCTCCTCATCATCATCAGCATCAGCATCAGCATCATCATCATCATCATCATCATCATCATCATCATCATCAGCATCATCATCATCATCATAATCAGTATCATCAGCAGCATCATCAGCATCATCATCATCATTATCATCACCGTCACCGTCACCATCTCCATCACCATCACCGCCATCCTCATCCCCCTCCTCATCCTCATCCTCATCCTCACCCTCATCCTCATCCTCATCCTCATCCTCATCATCACCATCACCATCATCACCACTACCATCATCAACAGCAACTTCAACTGCAACAACAGCATCATGATCAACATCGTCATCGTCATATGCATCGCCATGTGCATAGACAGCACGACCATCATCACCACCACAATCATCAACACCACCACCACAACCATCATCATCATCATCATCATCAACATCATCATCATCATCATCATCATCATCATCATAATCATCATCATCGTCATCATCATCACCATCACAACCACCACCACCATCATCATCATCATCACCATCACCATCACCATCATGATCACCATCATTATCATCAACATCATGACCATGCTCATCCTCATCCTCATCTTCATCCTCATCCTCATCACCATCGCAACCAACATCAACACGACTCTCACACCCTCGAACTGTCGCCACCCGGAATGCTGGGCTGGCACGGTGGCGGGACTTGCCGCAAGCAACTGGATATCGATCATGAAACCGATGGACAATGATACCGATCGATAATGAAATCGATGGACAAGGATACCGATAGCTAATGAGACCGATTGAAATTGACAGTGAGTGATATCATGGACAAACAAAATTCGGTTGATCTCCCGTAGCTGTGCCGCGCTTGTCCCGTGATTGTGCCGTTGTTGTCCCACTTTGTCCCGTCTTTGTGCTGCGGTTGTCGTGTGGTTGCCCGCTGTTGTCCTGCGATTGACCTGTGATTGTCCCGCGATTGCCCCGTTTACAGGTCAATATTTTGTGAGACCGGAATGAAGATCGTGAGGTCGCTAGATAGAGAGAGAATGAAACCAACCGAGAGATCGATTGATGTGTTGGCAGTTGGATCCAATGACAAATAATGCGGACCGATCAGCGGGGAGATTAGCATCGATAGATTGATAGATCGCGAATCCGATTCGACGCCAACCGCAAGCCGAACGCTGCACCCATCCCCCCCTCAACCTCCTTACTACCAAAAGTGTGCTCCTGTAGGTTTGTGCGCCGCCCTGCTGCGAGGTACGAGCTGGAGTGACCTCGGGTCCCTTGTAGCTCTTTAGTCCTCAGTTCTCAGGATTGGATAATGATCAAGGGGCCCGGACCCCTAATTCTCAAATTTCCTGAAATTCCCCGTGTGCCTCCCGCGCTTCCCTAGCGCTGCCGGCATGGCTTGTTCGAAGCCACGAGCGCCCCAAAACGGGCCAAGAGTGGCGGGATGGACCGAAGGCACGCCAACCTCCTCAATGTCATGCGCAGGTGAGTTGCATGAAGGTACCAAACCGAGCCGAGAACCGATAACCGTGACCGAACCGAACGGGACCAAAAAAGGACAAATTACCCTGGCGACGTACCCAACCCCTGCCTGCGCAATGCGGGGCAGGAGTAGCTTGGGAGATTTGACGAGAAGGCGGCGACGTGACATGGACGTATATACTTCTGCGAGCGGCATTCGGAAGGTTCGCAGGTCCCCAATCAAGGGAAACACAATGAGTAACGAAGTGGACACCTGAGTCACTAAGGAAGACGCGAAGTCCAAAAGGAGACGGTGGGCAAGGGGCTTGAAACGTCGGCGGGGCAACAAGGCGAGGCCCCGCTAAGGTATGCGCAGTGCCTCACTCCGCTGGACCCACCAGCAGCCTTCGAAAGTGGCGAGCCCACCAGCAGCACTCGAAAGTGGCGAAAGTGTCGCAGATCGCACCCCCCCAAGGACGGGGAGGTCCCGCTCAGATCCGCGCTGTGCCCCACTCCGCTGGACCCACCAGCAGCACTCGAAAGTGGCGAAAGTTACGCAGATCGCAATCCCCCAAGGACGGGGAGGTCCCGCTCAGATCCACGCTGTGCCCCACTCCCGGGGAGGTCCCGCTCAGATCCGCGCGGTGCCCCACTCCGCTGGACCCACCGGCAGCCCTCGAAAGTGGCGACAGTGTCGCAGGTCGCGACCCCCCAGGGACGGGGAGGTCCCGCTCAGATCCGCGCGGTGCCTCACTCCGCTGGACCCACCAGCAGCCCTCGATGGCCAGGTTCGCGCAAGGCAAGAGGAGACAAGACGGAAGCGGGAGACGGGAGGAGGAGAAGGACGCGACCACAGTGCTCTATTCAAAACAAATACCCAACCAAGGAGGGCTGGGAAAAAAAACCGAACCAGACCGAACCGAATTCGTTCAGAACCGAACCGGGGGGGAACCGAGCCGAACCAGAACCGGAACCGAACCGGAACCAGGTGGCTCTACGAACCGAACCGACATGAACCGAACTCAGTTGGGGATGTGCGTGTTTTTCGTCGGCCGAGGGCCAAGTCACGGTGCGTTCAGCCCTCCCGCCGCCGCTGCAGGATCGCTCGCGGCCGCCGTGTGCGCCAGGGCTGCAAAAACGGAGGGAGGGCACACGGGCGACGCGCGGCAGCCTCGCCCCCCTCCCCCCTGCACGGAGGGCAAGGGGAGGGAGAGGCTGGTGGGTGCGGGAGGCACGGAACGAGAGGGGTGAAGGACGAGGAGGAGGAGGAGGAGGAGGAGGAGGAGGAGGAGGAGGAGGAGGGGAAGGAGGAGGAGGAGGAGGAGGAGAAGGAGGAGGGGGAGGAGGAGGAGGAGGAGGAGGAGGAGGAGGAGGAGGAGGAGGAGTCGAGCGTGCGGAGGAGGAGGAGGAGGCGAGGCACACGGGGCATGCGACGGAAAATGGTTCAAGCCGAGCTCTCCCCGAGGACAGCTGCTGCTCAGACGAGGCCCTTCTGGGCGCTGGAGATGATCTGGAGGATGGCCGAGCCGACGACGACGAAGAGGAAGAGCGCCAAGACCATCGGCCCGACCGTGAAGCCGTTCTTGTCCTTCTTCTTGCCGCTGCTCACGCCCGCCTCGCGGCGTCGTGCGGGGCGCTGCAAGGCCGCGCGAGGCCCGACCATCTCTTCGCGCGCTCTCGCGCCACCCCCTGCCGGAGAAGGACACCTCTCTGGAAGAGACCGCGAAGCGCGATTATGTCCCCGCTTGGTTGCCTCCTCCTCCTCCTCCTCGTCCTCGTCCTCCTCCTCCTCCTCGTCCTCCTCCCACATGGGGTCCGAACAAGTGGGGTCGGAGGGTCGCCCCGCATCGCCGATGCATCGCCGATGCATCGGCAATGCATCGGCGACACCGGCGAAGCATCGGCGCCGCCGACGTTGAAACAATCAGACTCCGCATCGAGCGCGTCGCCGATGCATCGGCGATGCGGCGCGACCCTCCGACCTCATCTGCTCGGGCCCCATCTGGGGGGCTTGGGTTAGTCGCGCGCAGAAGGGAACAAGGCGAGGGGTCGGCTTTGTGTTTTAGAGGGGAGCAGCCCATTCAGAGACTCTCTTCCCTGCACCCTCCGAGGGTCCTGAAACGCTCCAGGGGACCCTCCTGAGCCCTCCAGAGGCTTAGCAGATGCCCCCCCAAACACGGAACCACAACGGAGCACTCCCCTGCTCCCTGAAAACCGGAGGGCCTTTTTCGATAGTCCCCAACTTGTTTAGTGATCACGCCGTCCAATGCGCCAGCGGCAGGAACAGTTAACATCGAATCGCGAACTCGGATCGGATCGGACCATGCGTCGGTTCGGGCCGCAACGGCACGGAACCAGAATCGAACCAGATCCGCTGCGCCAGGAGTCCTTACAGCGCCATACGAGCACCAAGCTGCACCGGCTCGTATCGAATTGGATCGCGCTGACCGAAATCGATGTCGAAACGGGTTGAAGTGGACCCACACATCCGATGTCTTGATTTTTGTAGAACGGGGTCCCCGGAAGTTCTGACTCTCTCCTCAAGGCCGGTCTGTCATTCCGACTCTGTTTTTGACGGCCCCAAGGCCTGGCCAGGGTCCCCAGAGGCCGAAAACTGCCAAAAACCTGCCGTCGTCTTTTTGCACCACGAGAACAGGTGGGCGATAGACGCCCCCGAACCCCCCCAATGCCTTGCGGCGACCTGCCCATATCTGCCCATGGCACTCTGCTTATGGGCGCGCCCATGCCCATGGTCGCTTAGGCATGAGGTGGGGCAGCTCTGAATGCGGCAGCAACGGTATCGACCCAACCTCCCTGACCTCTCTGCCTGCCCCGCCCCGAGATTAGAGCCAGGATGCATCGCCACAGGCGGTGATCCCAGCGGCAAGGAAACCTTAGCGGGTATGTTCCTGCATGTGTATCCCCGGCGGCGAATGAGACACTGGCAAGATCTTCATACAAAAAAATAACTCCAAGCAGACACCGCGACACACACGCACACACAGACACGCACACACACACACACACACACACACACACAAAAAAAAAAAACAAAAAACACGCGCACACACACACACACACACACCACACGCGTACTAATACGCGACAGGACGCCGAGCTCGCTGCTCAAGGAAAGCCAGGCCATGGACCACTACACAAGACCTGCGCCAAGCTGGCAGCGCCGTCTTGGAGAGCCCCTCCCCGAGGTTGGGGTCACTCCTACACTTGTGGTCGCAAGTCTCGAGGACATCGGCAACCATCTCTGCGGATACGTCGCTGCTCCTGGCGGCACCCTACGCCACAGGCGCCCTTCTCGTTGCGATGTTGTCAGCAAGGTTCCCGTCAAGAACTAAAGCGGCCTTGCGACTCTGGGGCCTCGCTCTCTCTCTCTCTCTCTCTCTCTCTCTCTCGGGAGATGCGGAATGCGCGCAGGTGTGCCACGGTCCGCCGATGCGGTCTCGGAGAAATTCTCAAACTCACACGCGATCGCATCAACTCCAACGTCAAAAGTCTCAACCTGGCATCCGTCGGCATGCCGTTCATGCTGAATCTACGTGGTATCCAGCTCTCCCTCCTGCACTGCCAGCGCCTGCGCTTGCCCGAGGCTCTTCACTGAGGACTCCTGCTCGGACTTGGCAGCGGTGGTACCAGCAAGCTCTCGCGTGGGAAGCTTCGCGCGCAACTCCTCGACCTGCTGCTTCAACTGCTCCGTCCCTTCGGTTGCCGCGGACTTAGTCGACTCGCGCTGCTGCTGTAGGTCGGCCAATCTGGCCCGCAACTCTGGGACGGTGATGTCGTACATTTCGACATTCAGAACGGTCCCCTTGTCCAGGTCAGACCCTGCATCGAGACTGCCCGCAGCACCGCTAGCCGTGCTAGACACGCTAGCGGACGCAGGTCCCGGAGGGCCTGCGCGCACCTTAAATTTCCTCTTGGCCATCACATGGGTCTCATATTCCATGCAATGGGTGCTGTCGCTACCGATGCTGCCACCATACAGCGACGCAAACACCCTGTGCTGCATTTCCCCTGGGAGGTGTATACAAGCTCGTCGCCCCATCCTGATACGATTACCACTCCTTGGCCAGATCCTTCAGCCTTTGGTACGAGTTTCTTGCGTACTTGCCCTGTGGTGGCGGCCTGACCCAACCCCATGCAGCTACCAGCACGCCCCAATGTGCATCGAGCTCGTGCAAAGCCTGGCAAGGCTCGCACTCCAAAATGTCGGTCTGCTCCGAGCCTTATGTTGCTCCCATCGTACTTAAGGACCACATCCTAAAAATAATTTCGAGCACCCGGAAAAGTGTCGAAAGAGTGTCGAAGCAGTGTCGGACGAATGTCTCCCAGGGCCCGACTCGTGAAAACCCTCGAGTTTCGGTACTTTTCTGGTGCTCGAAATTCTTTCTGGTAGTCAACGCTAAAATAAGTTGGAACATCACAATCCGAGCCTTGGATACTAGCCGCCGCTGCCCCCGAGACCGTGTGGCTCATCAGGTGCTCCTAGAACTTGCGCCGGAGCCCCGCCCCCCCGATGCCCTCGAGCAGGAGGAGAAGGCTGCCGCCTGCAGCTCCCGCCCCATTGCCACAGCGTCCTACCTGCAGAGAATAATCCAGAATGCTGACGAGTCCGTACGAGCGCGCAGAAGAGAACTCGAGCCCAAATGGCTACGGAGGTCCCCTCCTCCTCCTCCTCCTCCTCCTCCTCCTCCTCCTCCTCCTCCTCCTCATCATCATCATCATCATCATCATCATCATCATCATCATCATCAGCATCAGCATCA
>CAUYUJ010016378.1:65793-109129 GCA_963575745.1 Prorocentrum cordatum | reverse complement strand
CCGCCGCTCGGGGCGAGTGGCGGCTTGTGCGGGCGGTGCAGCCCGTCGCCGCCGTCGCCGCCGCTCGGGGCGAGTGGCTGCGTTTGCGGGCGGTGCCGCCCGTCGCCGCCGCCGCCGTCGCAGAGATTGTAAAACATACATATATATTTATATATGTATATATAAAGTTATACCCCCCCCCGGGATTACATATTCACTTCTCGTATGGCAATTTGCATACGGTTCTGCCACACCGTCTGTCCTAGCTGTGAGTTCATACTATCCTGGCCAAACCGGTAATGCACCCCCCCGCCATCCTTCCCTATCTCGCCTGAGACATCCTCGCAACTCTGAGTTCTGATATGCCGTGCGCAAGGTGGTCCAGCTTGTTTCGCACAAGACATTCTCGCAACTGTGGGTTCCCAGATGCCGCGTAAGAGGTGGTCCAGCCTGGCGGCCCAGAAGGTCACATGTTACATATCCTCCCTGGGACCCTGGGAGCCCCAGGAGGCGCCAGAGAGCTCCAGGAGGCCGCAGGACGCCCAGGACAGGCCCAAGGGGTCCCCAGGAGATTCCCTGGAGGCTCCCAGGAGGCCCCAGATGTTAGACATCCCCCCTGGGAGCCCCAAAACGCTTCAGGAAGCCCCAGGTGGAGTCCAGGGGGCCACAGGAGGCCCAGGAGGAAGCCCCATGAGGTCCCCAGGAGGCGGCCCCAAGCCCCCGCAACTCGGAGCTCTCAGACGCCGCGCTCGAGGTGGTCCAGCCCGTTTCGCCTGAGACTTCCTCGCAGCACGTTCCGCCAGAGACATAGTCGCAACTCTGGGGTCCGAGATGCCGCGCGCGAGGTGGTCCAGCCCGCTACGCTGGAGACATCCTGGGCTCCGAGACGCCGTTCGAGATGAAGAGGATGAGGAAGCAGGCAGGAGGAGGGGGAGGAGGAGGAGGAGGAGGAGGAGGAGGAGGAGGAGGAGGAGGAGGAGGAGGAGGAGGAAGAGGAGGGAGAAGGAAGGGAGTTGCAGGAAAGGACCTAACGGGAAGCGAGTGCGACGTGGACTTGTCAGAACGTTTCCGAAAGGTTGTCCGGCCCGTTTCACTTGAGACATTTTTCCAATACTGAACTCCAAGATGTCGCTCGCGAGGTGGTCCGGCCCGTTTCGCTTGAACCATCTTCACAATGCGAAGCTCGAATATGTTGCGCGCGAGATGGTCTGGCCCGTTCTGCCTGAGACGCTTCGTAACACAAGGGCTCCAATCACAACCTCTCTCATTCCTTCTCCCCGTTCCCTCTTCCCGCTTCCCGCCTGGCTCCTCTTCCCTCCTCCCTCTTCCCGCCTCCCGCTGCAGCGCCTCTGCACCCGCCCTCCCCAGACATCCGACGTCACGGTTTTTCTTTTGAGACGTGCGCTGCGTACCTCTCGATCTCATCCCCGGGGGAACCATCACAACATACGCCCTCGCTTCCGCGCCCTCCCCCGCTTCCTCTTACAGCTGCTTCCGAGTTCACAGCATTGCGGTGGAGCCTATCAGAGTGCCGACCCGATAGCTTACTCGTCGACCAGGTGCGAGAGAGTACGACACCCTCTAGCGTCAGCTTCCTGATAGGCATGCGTCGCGCAAGTTTTCGTGTAAGCATCTCATATGCCAGCATCATGTTATCATCTTCTAAAATGCCATGCCAGCCCGCACTGGACGGGCACGCGATCGACCCTGGAAACCGCAGTGGGTTTAAAAACCCTGTTTGGGGATGGTGCGCTCCAGCTATACTTTAATCCGAGGCAGGTCATCGGAATCTCGTCGTTTTTGGGCTCCTGGGGCTTGAGTATGGGGGAAGTATCAAGCGGAAACCTCGTTTGTGAGTGAATTGCGAGGACGTCTCAGGTGGGAGCTCCCTCCCTGTGGGGCCCACACCTCCCGTGCTTCCTCCAGGTCGTCGTCGGGGACGTCCTTCAGTGCGCGCTTCCTCTGGGTCGTCCTGTGGCGCGTATCTCTTGGGACGCACGTCGTGCGCTTCCTCTGGGTCGTGTCCTGCATGAGGAGGAGGAGGAGAAGGAGGAGGAGGAGGACAACGGAGGAAGGGGGATGCAGTACGAGAAAGGGTAGGAGGAAGAGGAGGAGGAGGCAGAGGGCGAGAAGGACAAGGAGGACAAGGAGGAAGAGGAGTGCCCTAGGAGGTCCCAGGATGTCCCGGGAGGCCCAGAACGCTCCTGGAGGCCCCCCCAAGAGGCCCCAGGAGGAGGCAGGAAGCCTAAGGAGGAGGCAGGAGGAGGAGGGCGAGGAATATGGAGACGAGGAGGAGCAGGAGGAGGAGGGAGAGGGAGAGGAGGAGGCGGGAGAGAGAAGGAAGTGGAGAAGGGGAAGAGGAGGAGAAGGGAGAGGGAAAGCAAGAGGACGCAGGAGGCAGGAGGAACAGGGGGAATGGGTGGAGGAGGCATATCGAGGAGGAGGAAAAGGAGGAGGCGGTGGAGGAAAGAGGAGGAGGCAGGGGTTGAGGCAGGAGGAGGAGCAGGCAGGATCAGGCAGGAGGAAGAGGATGAGGCAGGAAAGGGTGGGAGAAGGGAGGGGGCAGGAGGAGATCCCCAGGCAAGCTAAACCGATTCTCATGTGGGGTCCAACCGTCGGTGTAATTTACCGCTTCCACTTTCAAGAAACACTTTTTCGAAAGCGGTAAAAAACTTGCCCTACCATGTCCGGCCGACGGAGGTCCAGGATTCGTTCCACGATGTCCAAAATATCCAGTGGGAGCGTCCGTGTTGCTTCTGCAGCCCGTGTGGAGCATCAGAAAGGCTGGGAACGACCCCAAGACTCCTGGAACGTACCATTGTCATGGCATCCCGCTGCGTCTTCTTCGGAGGCTCGGAGATGGGGTCCTGAAAAATAGGGCCCTCAGGATAAGAAGGGATCCAAGGGTGGATTTACGCTTTTTGAGAAGAGGCCTCCTGGACGCGGTCGGAGCCAATGGACTCGAAGGATCGCGTCACATCGCCGATGCATCGGCGATGCATAGTCGACGTGAAGCAAATCGGGCTCCACATCAAGCCGCATCGGCCATGCACCGGCGATGCGGCGCCATCCTCAGATCCCATCTGCTCGGACCCCATCTGGGAGGCCTAGAGATTGAGGAGCCTCGTCCTGAAGACCCCATCCCTCAGGACCCCATCTTGGAACCACCGAGCAATCTGGCGTCCTGCGAGGCGGCCGCCACGGTTTCCGCGCGGATTTCTTGATCTGCACTGGACCCCCCTCGCTGGCGCGCTCCGCGCGCCAGGAGCGGCGCCGGAGGCCCCGCTGGGGGGCCCAGCGCGAATCCAAGAAATCCGCACGAAGCGCCGAAAGTTTATGCTTACGCCGTTTCGTCTTCTTCGACTCGCTACCACCGAACACTCTGAAGTCCTGCGAGGCAGCTGCCGCGGCGGCGCCGAGGCAGGCCCAGCGCAGGCCCAGCGCCGCGCCGCCGCGCGGCATGTCAGGGCCGCGCCCCGCGGGTGCGCGGCATACGGCAGCGCCGCGCCGGCCTACGTTCTGCGCCGGGTGCCCCCGCGGGGGGCCGCTGCGTGCGGCGCGCGCGGGCCCCGCCGCTGGCGGAGGAGGAGGAGGAGGAGGAGGAGGAGGAGGAGGGGCGAGGAGGAGGAAGGGCGAGGAGGAGGAGGGGCGAGGAGGAGGGGCGAGGAGGAGGAAGGGCGAGGAGGAGGAGGGGCGAGGAGGAGGAGGAAGAGGAGGAGGGGGAGGAGGAGGAAGAGGAGGAGGGGGAGGAGGAGGAGGAGGAGGAGGAGGAGGAGGAGGAGGAGGAGGAGGAGGAGGAGGACGACGAGGAGGAGGAGGAGGAAGAGGAGGAGGATGGGGAGACAACGGCATGACCATGCATTCGGGGTGGTGCAGCCTGCTCGGCTGCCCACTCGGCGGCCGAGTGGGCTGGCACGCCGACTGGGCCCACAAAAGGAACGCTGGGGATCCCGCCTGATGGCGCTCCCGAGTGTAGAGGCAGGGAACATGGCATGAGCAAAGATCTTCGACTATGCGCGTGGATGTCCGCGCGGATGCAGATTTTTCTGATTCGAGCAACTGCTCTCGATCCCCCGATGTTGCCGCAGGCGCTGCTGCTGTGCCTCCTCCTTACCTCCGCCCCCCTCCTCGCCGGCTCCCTCTTTTTACCGCCGCTTCCCTAAAACCCGACAGTGGGCCGCTGGCTCGACACGTGGGCCCTACAGGGCCCCCCTCGGCCCTGCTAGAGGAGAGGTGCTACCAGGGCGCTCCGCGCGGATTCCTTGATCTGCGCTGGACCCCCCTCCCTGGCGCGCGGAGCGCGCCAGGAGCGGCGCCGGAGGCGCCGCCGGGGGGCCCAGCGCGAATCCAAGAAATCCGCACGAAGCGCCAACAGTTTACGTGTACGCCGTTCTTTCTTCTTCGACTCGCTCCCTCCCTCCCTCCCTCCCTCCCTCCTAGCTGCCGCCCCGGTCCGAGGTGTTTGGGACTGCTCCAGGAGCAGCGCACCTCGTGCGGGGCGGGCAGCCATGCGTGCCGGCCGCCTCGCCTCGCCGTGCCCAGGCGAGTGGAGGGCTAGCCGCGCGCACCGAGAGTCTTCCGGCTGGCGCCATGGCGACCAGCCGAGACCGGGCCTGCGCGCCGCTGTGCGCAGGCTCGGCTTCGCTGCCCGGACTGGTCGCCGGCCGCTCATGAGCGACGTGGCCAGTCTCGCTCGCGTCGCTGCTCATGCCGATCGCGAGCCTCATCGTGCTGGTCGCGCTGGTGCGCCGGAGTTGGAGGCTGCGGCTGCGGGCGAGGCCCGTGCTCGTGATCGTGCTCGTGATGCTCTTGCTGAGCCATTGGCGGTTTGCAAGCTCGTGCTCGTGTGCCCTCCACCTACATCACCGAGTCCGGCGCCTTTGCTGCAGCAGCCTCGTGTGCTACCGCCGCCGCCACCTGGAGAGCCTCGACATGCGGGCGCGGGCCAGCAGGGCGATGGCCGCCTGCGGTCGGCCTCGCGCCGTCGCCGCCGCTGCCAGCCCGAGGCCGAGCCGCGTCCGCGATCGGGCTCGCGCGTGCGGCTCGCCACCGAGGAGGACGAGATCGTGCAGCAGGTGGCGGCTGAGGCACAGGCCACCGCCGCTGTCGTGTCCTTGACTGCCAGGTGCCAGGCGACGGCATGCCGGAACGCGTGGCCCAGACGCCGCGCCGCCGCTGCGCGCGGTGCCGGTGAGGGTCAGCCGCGCGTCGACGAGGTGGTCGCCGCGCCCACGGCTGCTCCGCCTACGGCGATGCAGAGGGTGCAGCGCGTGCAGCCTACCACGGACATCCAGGCGGCGGACGGCGCGGTCCGCCTCCTCAAGCAGCAGCTGTCCAGGGTCGAGGCCGTGCTGTACTGGAGGGAGAAGGCGGCCCCACACTCCCCGCAGGTGCAGGACTTCCGGTGGAGGGCGTGCGAGCTGCGGCGCCTGGTGGATGAGGCCGTCGGGCGGCGGGCCGCGCTGGACCCTGGAGGCCCTCCCGGCGCCGCCGCTGTGCAGGCTCGGGGAGGCGTGAGGCGAGGGCCGAGCGGCGATCGAGTGAGTCGTGAGTGGAGGGCCGAGCGACCGAGTGAGGCGTGAGTGGAGGGCCGAGCGGCGATCGAGTGCCTGCAGCTTCGCTCCCACGCCGCGACTTTTTCCGAGGGCTCAGGGCCGAGGTGGTCGTCCCAGCCTTACCCTCTCCTCCTCTGCAGCCTCATCCATCATTATTCCTCCTCCTCCCGCCCCTATTCCACAGTGCCCAGGCCGTTGCAGCAAGCCCCTTTAGCGTTTGCCGGCCAAGCTGCGTATTGTTGAGGGTGGGGGTTCAGGATGGTTCGGGAAGGGAATGCCGTGCGTAGGTGCGAATAAGATTCCTCCTGCGAGTGCCGTGCGATGGATCTTCCTCCTCGGCCGTCGGCCGCTTTGACGGCCGCCTGTCTCGGCATAGAGTTTCCGCATGGTGTTCTCACTGCGGTACCGCCATGCCTCATAGATGCCAAGCTGAGTCGTTGCCATTCGTCGGCAATCTCGAGTAGGGAATGTGACCTGCGTCCCAGCCTTCCTCCTTCCCGCTTGGCTTACGTACTTACTTCCCCCTCCCTCCCTCCGCCCCTCCGCCCGAATGCCCTGGACGGGCGCAGCAAGCCACTGTCGCAGTTTTTCGCGTTTGCCGTCCAGTTGCCCAGTTGAAGGGTGGGGGATTTTGCGTGGATAGAACGGAATAGGATGGAGGACCGAGGGTCGTTGGCCGTTGCAGTGCTTCTGTTATTGTGCCATGTCGGCCCTCCCGCGCCCTTCCTCGGACTAGCGCGACGATGATCGTGCGTTTTTTCGCCGCCGTCCTGTCGTTCGCTCCGGAAGGCGAGGCGCGAAGTTCTTTCCCCTCTCAGGAAAGACGAACTGTTGTTGTACGTTCCTTGTGCAGCACCGCCTTCTAGGTGAGCAGACGGGCCGGAGTGGTCAGGCAGACTTCTCGCGGCTCTCCCTCCCCCGTACTGCTCTCCTGCCGAGCTGGAAGTTTGGATCTGCGTCCCAGTCTCACTCTCTCCTCTCGGTTCATATTTTATCCCTCCGCATTCCCCTTCCCTCCATTCCCTCCCCCCCGAGTACCCGAGTAGCCGCGCCACGGCCGTCATACCTTCTATGAGCTCCTGCCAGTTGTCTGCCAAAGCCATATTCGAGGGCTCGCGCCGAGGCCGGACAGTCTCTCTGTGGGAAATCGGGAGGTGTGGATCTGAGGAGTGGAGGACTTTCGGAGGAGCTTGCAGGGAATGCGTTTCTGTAGGAGACGTGGTCTGTGTCCCAGCCTTTCCTCCTCTGCTCCCTCACATCATCATGTTGCCCTCCCTTCCTCGCTCCCCTCCTCCTTAGTGCCCTGGGCGAGGCACAGTACGTCATTATTTGTCGCCGCCTTTAGCGTTTGCCGTCCAGTTGCCTATTATGGGGGGGCAGTTAGGAGCAGGAGGTGGGAAGGAGGTACTGTACTGTACTTGTTCACTTGGTGCCCGTGCAACCTTTTAAGTCTGCTAGTTGCAGCGCCGCTTTTTCTCTGACCGTCACCAGGCGAATCAGATGCGCAATCCAAAAATCCCTCCCTCCTCCCTGTCAAACTCATGCTGCTGCCGCTTTGGTCTCCAGGCCTGGGGGCGCGGCGCAACGGCCCCCCCCCCCCTCTCCCCCATTCCTGTGGGCGCTCGGGATCCTGCGCCTTCTCTCCGAACCTCGCAGGGAGCCGCCTCGCTGCGAGCCCCTCGCCTCTGCCCTCCAGGAGGCGGGCGTGCTCCTTCGTGGGAATACGCCGAGGGCCCCCGAGGCCGCCCGGCCGACCCGAACACGAAGGGCGGTCGGGAGAATCGCATTCCCCAAGCTGGCCGTTCCGAGCTCGATGTGCTTACCGCTAGGTCGGGCAGGTCCTCCTACAGGCGGTTTTTGGACGGAATCTACAAAAAGATACAACAGATGCTCAAACATGATTTTGCTTCGAGCGATCCCCCCCGAAACCTTCGGCGTTCGGTCCCAACGGTGCGCGCGCCTACTGGAAGGATGTGCGCAGTGCCCGGCGTTGCTGTATTCAAAAGCGTTGGGCAGTATTCCATAGAGTAACTCTCTAACATGTGATGCTCTTTTCTGTTTATGTATGTTTTCGACGGGCCGGCGTGACGTCGCAACGCCTGGGCGACACCGTCGAGTCCTGGCTACTGTATACGCAATGTTGTGCTAAAGTGCGTGTGCGTGTGTGTAGTAGGTTCCTGCCCCGATGTAGAATGTGACGCTGTGTTCTCTGATGTTGTGATATCGACGGGCCGGCGTGACGTCGTGACGCCTGTCGCGCTAGAGACATCGTCGTATCGCTCATTGATGAGACTCTTGATTCCTCTGGCGGCGCTGACCACAATGCACGTACGGTGTATCATGTTACGATATTCCTCTGCCCTTCCGTTATCTCATTCGCGAAAACTAGCATGCACGCTTCTGCCTCAGTATGTTTTGGTACGCTATGTTATACTCTGCCCTGTGGCACCATGTTAGAGCAAGAACTGTTCTCCCAATTTATGTTATAATGCGATGTGTTCCGTGACGGCGTTGCCGGCTCGCCTCAATAGAGTAAGGTATGATATGATATGTTGAGATGGTTTGCTATGTCCAGCTCTGTCGTGGTATTTCTCTCCTCGACTGCACTACTGCCATTGATGTAGTCAAAAAAAGTTCAACCGTGTTCCATGTAATAACGATCTGTAATGTTATGCTCTAATCTGTCCTCTTCTGTTGTCGACGGGCTGGCGTGACGTCGTGACGCCTCTGAGGTTAGATGCGCCGTCTGCTGTCATGCACCTCTTCACCTATATGTTTCTCTTCTGATTGAATATGCTTCGTTATGCTCATATCTGCCACCATATGGTTGGAGATGTTATGGTATGATCTGCGTTGCGGCACTATGGCATTGCATATTATGCTGACAACTTGTGTTGTAGTATGCTATGTTCCGTGATTATGTTGTCGGCTCGGCTCAGTACATTATGTTATGATCTGCTCTGCTAGTGTGTTTCGCAATGCTCGGTTGCTGTGCTATGATCTGCTATGTGATGCTGTGTCATGATTTGATGCGTTCTGCCATAAGGTATGTTATGGTATGGTAGGTTATATGATGGTATGTTGTGTGTTGTCGTCTTATGGTATGTCATGAGATGTGTTGGTATGCTATGTGATGTTGTGTTTGTAGGCGTCTCGGCTCAACATAATAAAATATGACCCGCTGTGCTAATATGTGGCGATATGCTACACTGTCGTGTTATGATCGGTGTTGCGATGAAGTGCAACGATATGGGATGGTCTGCTAATGTGTCGTATGGTTTCCTTGGTTGTGCTATGATATGTTTTGTTATGGGATAGTCGTTTCTATCGTGCTATGAGATGATGTGGTATTCGATGCCATGGCATGCTCTTTTTTGTCATGCTATTGATATGGTACACTCCGTCATGTTATGGTATGTTCGTGTTATGCTATCTCATGGTGTGACATGCTGTGGTCTGGCAAATTCGCCGTTGTGCTCGGCTGTCGTCTTATGATATGTTAGGTGACGCTGTGTGATGATATGATTTGTGTTGTCAGTGTGTCTTATTTCATGATCGGCTATGTTATATGATGGGTGTGTTATGTAGTTTTCTGATATGCCATAGTATGATGTGGTCTGCTAGTATGGTATGGCGTGCGATATGATGGTGTATTCTACGTTGTCATTATAGTTGTATAATAGGTTATGCCATGCTATGTCATGTTATTGTTCTGTTATGTCATGTTATGTTGTGTCATATTGTGTTATGCCGTGGTTGTCGAAAGCGCGAGGCGAGATAACCGTGACACTCGGTACAATTTGGGGAGAATCGCAACCCCAGGAATGCGACGTCCTGATGTTTCACAACCATCCAATGGTGCTGGGCACTCGTTTTGAAGAGACGGCGCCCCGCGTTCTCCGCCTCTCCTTCCTCCTCCTCCTCCTCCTCCTCCTCCTCCTCCTCCTCCTCCTCCTTCCGCCCGTTACCCCCCTCACTTTAGCACACCCCTCACACGTTTCGTGGCCCCATAGGGAGCTCCACCGAAGGCCCCAGAGGGACCGCCCGCATGCGTCACGCACCACCCAGTACAGCGTTTCGTGGCCCCATAGGGAGCTCCACAGAAGGTCCCAGTGGGACCACCCGCATGCGTCACGCACCACCCAGTAAAGCGGTTCGTGGCCCATAGGGAGCTCAACCGACGGCCCCAGTGGGACCGCCCGCATGCGTCACGCACCACCCAGTACAGCGCTTCGTGGCCCCATAGGGAGCTCCACCGAAGGTCCCAGTGGGACCACCCGCATGCGTCACGCACCACCCAGTAAAGCGTTTCGTGGCCCATAGGGAGCTCAACCGACGGCCCCAGTGGAACCGCCCGCATGCGTCACGCACCACCCAGTACAGCCTTTCGTGGCCGCATAGGGAGCTCCACCGAAGGTCCCAGTGGGACCGCCCGAATGCGTCACGCATCACCCAATACAGCAGCTCTTCGTGGCCGCATAGGGAGCTCAACCGACGGACCCAGTGGGACCGCCCGCATGCGTCACGCACCACCCAGTACAGCCTTTCGTGGCCCCATAGGGAGCTCCACCGAAGGTCCCAGTGGGACCGCCCGCATGCGTCACGCACCACCCTGTACAGCGCTTCGTGGCACGATGAGGAGCTCCACCGACGGCCCCAATGCCACCGCCCGCATGCGTCACGCACCACCAACTACAGCGTTTCGTGGAACCATGGGGAGCTCCACCGACGGCCCCAGTGCCACAGCCCGCATGCGTCACGCACCATCCAGCACAGCTGTTCGTGACCCTAAAAGGAGTTCCACCGAAGGTCCCAGTGGGGCCGCCCGCATGCGTCACGCACAACCCAGTACAGCGTTTCGTGGCCCATAGGGAGCTCCACAGAAGGCCCAAGTGGCACCGTCCGCATGCGTCACGCACCACCCAGTACAACGCTTCGTGGCCCTATAAGGAGCTCCACCGAAGGTCCCAGTGGGACCGCCCGCATGCGTCACGCACCACCCAGTACAGCCTTTCGTGGCCCATAGGGAGCTCCGCAGAAGGCCCCAGTGGCACTGTCCGCATGCGTCACGTACCACCCAATACAACGTTTCGTGGCCCATAGGGAGCTCCACCGAAGGTCCAAGTGGGACCGCCCGCATGCGTCACGCACCACCCAGTACAACGTTTCGTGGCCCTATAAGGAGCTCCACCGACGGCCCCAATGGCACCGCCCGCATGCGTCCCGCACACGCAGCACAGCGCTTCGTGGTCCGATAGGGAGCCCCACCGAAGGTCCCCTTGGGACCGCCCGCATGCGTCCCGCACACCCAGTACAACGTTTCGTGGTCCCATAGGGAGCTCCACAGAAGGTCCCAGTGGGACCGTTCGCATGCGTCGCCCCCACTCAGTACAGCGTTTCGTGGCCCGACAGGGAGCCCCACCGAAGGTCCCAATTGGACCGCCCGCATGCGTCCCGCACATTCAGCAGCGCTTCGTGGCCCCATAGAGAGCCCCACCGATTCGTTGCCCTATAAGGAGCTCCACCGAAGGCCCTAGTGGCAAAGTCCACATGCATTTCCCCCACCCAGCACAACGTTTCGTGGCCCATTGGGAGCTCCACCGAAGGCCCCAGTGGCAAAGTCCGCATGCGTCGTCCCCACCCAGCACAACGTTTTGTGGCCCATAGGGAGCTCCACTGAAGACCCCAGTGGCAAAGTCCGCATGCGTCTCCCCGACCCAGTGCAGCGTTTCATGGCCCCAGCGGGAGCTCCACCGAATACGATACCCATACCTGCGGTACTCACAACTACATATGGTTGGGTCCTTCGCCAGGCTAATTTGAGGACGGCGTCCCCAGAAGTCCAGACCCTTTCCCCAGGGCCAGTTTTTCATCCTGAGTCGTCTTTTGGCGGTCCCGAGGCCCAGCGAGGGCCCCCCGAGGCCGAAATCGGCAACCAAACCTCCCGTCCTGATTCTCCCCAAGCTGGCCTTTCCGAGCTCGATGTGCCCACCCGCGGGGTCCTGCCTTGCCTCACCTCCCCTCCCCCCCCCTGGGCGGCGCAGGCCCGGGCAGCGCAGAGCAGGGCAGCTCGGGAAAGGGCACCGCGATCGACCCTCGGGCGGCGGTTGCGTACAATGGAGGCCCGACCACGAGAAACCTTCCACAAGAAACCCGGAGCCCAACCCTGAGACCCCCGGCAACGCCCGTCATCGCCAGGGGATGCGGTCAGGAGTTTTTGCTTATAGCGTGTCGCCGCGGCGGCCCCGCCGACTCGCTACGCCCTGCGAGCGGATAGCGTGTCGTTTTGCCCCGAGGGGCGGGAGGCTTGGAAACACGCGAGACATTGACGCCTGGCGACCGGGTGGTGGATAGCGTGTCGCGAAAAATGTCTCCAGGGAGGGCGGGGGCGGACACACTAGGGGCTCGACCACAAGAAACCTTCCACAGGAAACCCAATCCTGAGACGCCAGTACGTCCACTGATTTTTGGCGTGGGAACGTCACGCCTTCCACAGAGGCCTCCTATACGGGGTCCGAGTAGATGGGGTCGGAGGATCTCGCCGCATCGCTGATACATCGGCGACGTATAGTCGATGCACTGGCGACGTCGGCGATGCATCGGTGACGTCGGCGTGGAGAGGGGCCCCACATCGAACCGCATCGGCAATGCATCGTCGATGCATCGCCGATGCAACAGCGATGCGGCACGATCCTCCGACGCCATCCACTCTGACCGCATCCAGGAGGCGTAGAGGCACATGGGTGGGTGGTGGGTGGGTGGGTGGGGGGACGAAGAAACGTGAACCTGTCGTGCCCCTTTTGTCCCCTGTAGGGCGCAGAGGGCACGAGCGGAGGTCACTAGCCACTCTTGGCCCTCCTTGGCCTCTGGGAGCGCTTTCGGGTGTGATGCAGTCGGTAGAACCACCGGGGACGATACACGATCCCAGGGAAGAGGCCGAGAACTCTGCGGCCCGAGCACTGAAACAATCTGCACATCGAATTTCTGGAAGCCAACAGCGAATGCTGTCCAAAATTTACAGCGGCCGCTGTTGGGCAGGCGGCCTTCTGGTTACCGTAAATGGACAACATCCGCGTCGACACCAACAACGAATATGGATCAAATGGACAAGAACTGCTGTCGGTGTTCGTATCCGTTCGTTCCGTACCGATTTCGATCGTACCGAGAAAACAAAGTCCATCCCTCCCGAGATGCCTCCGTGTCGCTCACCTGTCTCCCTTTTTCAGCCTGCCGCCTCTCCCGCTGCTGCTCCCGAGCGGCCTCCTCAGCCTTCGTATACTATTCTTGAGGTGCGCGTGCTCAATGCTGTGTGCATGCGTGTTGTGCGTCGCATGTGATCGTGTGACTTTCGGCGGAACGGCGAGTTCGGACATTTATGCCCAGGACCAGGCTGGCATGGTGTCCGTAGATTGGATACTGTTGCAGAACAGGCTTTTGTACCTTGCTCGTCTTCTCCGCTCCGATAGTCATGCGTTGCTTGCTTTGCTGTCTCGAAGGCATGACAGAGAGGACGGGCCCCGTCACGTGATGCCGTGGATCAGATGAGCGAGGGCGGACTTGTCATCCTGCTACAGAGTAGAACGTCCACGGCAGCCCGAAATTGCCAGCCTGACCCTGCCGTGGATTCGAATCCCTGGTGGGGCATCATGGTTGACAGGGCTCAGCAGTGGAAGGACATCGTTCATGGCATTCGTTTATTTGCGTCTGTGTGTGATGCGTCTCGTAACACCATAAGCAGTAGTGGGCTTGCCTCCCATTCTTGCATATGTTGCACACGTTGTTTTGCCACGCGCCAGGCCATGTTGACGCACGCTCGGGTCAAGCATGGCATGCGCACTGATCGGCAGTTGTATGCTGACGAAGATGGAATGTGCAAGGCGTGCCACAAACAGTTCTCGACTCGACACCGTCTCATAGCACACTGGGCGAACCCTCATCGGACCGCTTGCTGGCTGTGGGTCGTCGCCAACACCTCACCCATGGATGCCGATAGGGTAGCGCATTTCGACGCTGCAGACACACTCGCGTGCTGAGCTGCGAGAAACCGTCGCCACACGCGACCGCTAACGGCGGGCCATGTCAAGCAGGCCCCGGGCGGCGCCGAATTGATCGTCTCGTCACATTTGCGTCCTCTGATGAGTTTGCGCCCCCAGAAGGAGGAGGACCTCCCCCTCCTCCCTCCCTCCCGTCCTACCTATAGTAGTAGTGGTGGAAAACTGGCCCATCATCATCACTTGCCGCCGCCAGAGGAGGAGGAGCAGCAGCAGCAGCTGCAGCAGCAGCAGCACAGCAGCAGCAGCAGCAACTTGACAATGTTTTGCAATCGCTCATCCGAGGGCAGGGATCCCGCCGCGCGACGCGAGCGCGACAGCCGACGCCGCCTGGACCGCCGGGCCATTAAAACGAAATGCAGTCTGCCACTGAGGAGAGGGCTCCTGAGGAAAGGAGTCCTGGACCTTGGGACTACCTACCTGACCACCCCAACCCAACCCGACGATCCAAATTTCGGGTTGGGGGGGGGTACAGGCTCCATTGATGCGTTTTCAGTGTTCCACGACGCTCCCCCCCCCCTCAGCGGGAACAGAGGGCAACTTGGGGCCTTCGGGTTGGGTTGGGGTGGTCTGGTGGGTGGTGAACTTGGAGCGGCCCTGAGACCTTCTTTCGATATGCTCACGTCCGCAGGGTTCCCTGAGACCAGGCTCCAGAGCATCCCCAAAGGCCATGACACCTTTCCATAGGACCCCTTTCCCTCATGGCACGCAAAATTGTCACAGGGCGCCGACAGCGGCGCGAAAAAAGGCCGTGAAGGGAGATGGGGGAAGGTTCAGCAGGCCGACTCCGACACTCGCCTGGGGAGAAGAACGCATACGCTACCACCACAGTTTCACAAGCCCATCGACCATGGAATAGACTGGCTCTTGGACACGCAAGGAGCTGATGTAGTTACACGCCAGTCGAAAGAGGCACGACAAAGGCAGACGTTTGGACTAGATGGGGTTTCGGCCCGACGTTTCGCGACTCGATGAAAACCATATTTAGTCGGGTACTGAAGCGAGGCGAGAAAGACTCTCAAACTAGATTACGTTTTGGAGTTCGGACGCATGTATCCGATCTCGTGATTGTTGTATCATACGGGTGTCATGGCTCTCGGCCCCTTCATGTATACCGCATGTCTCGTCCCAAAGAAATCACAAGTGCTGGTTTCACGGTCCCTGTGCACGTAAGGAGCCTCCTGACGCCAACACTTGCGAACAGCACAGCGTCCTGTTTTGTGCTCGAGTTGGAGGCCTAGAGATGTGTACTGAGAGCGTGCGCCACTATATTGTCCACTTCCCTTATGCTTCCCATTGCGCGTAATCCTACTCCTCTCTCCTTCCATTGTCTTCGTGGATTTCAGGACAGACACGTTGCGTTGCAGATGTGCGAACAGACTTCCTTCGTGGCGGACTTCTCAGATAGCCGAAGGTCCCAATGATCAGGAGCGAGCCTCTTCAAAGAGAAACACGATTGAAAAACAAACATACGTAATAGGGGGGCCTTTCCAATGATATGTGAATCTCGAGTTCAAGCCCCTTTCCAGCAGATTGACAAATCAGCTCCCTTTGGCACGGAGGTACATGATCGCCGAGAAACACAGGGATCAGGAGCCAAAGAAGCTGCCACCAAAATGGTTGCATTGTAGATGTAAACACTGTTGCAAGCCACAGCAACTGTTTGGGTCGTGTGTGCATCTGTATATTGTTTGCTTGCTTGATCGCTGACTGTTGAGTCCATCGGCCATCCTGAAAGGCCGCAACACAGGAAACTGAAGTGTGAACTTTCTACAGCGGGATTATACTTGAACAATTGCCACGAGCCTTCAGAGCTCATCGCCCCAGGCCGTTTTCCCCTACGATCTCCGAGCGCTCCACTGAATGTCACAGACGGATCATTCCAGAGGCGTTCCTCGGAGCGTTTCCAAAAAGGCTCTGGAGCTCTAGGAATGAGGAGTGGAAATATTAACAAGAGGAGGGATCTCCTCTACGGCTGGTGGGTGTCGTGTCGACCCTGGCGTTGGTTCCTGACACCGCGGGGATCATTCAACCTTGAACGATCGGCCGTTTCCGACCGATTCTTGGTCGCCGGCGGCGTTCAACGTTGAACGCCAGCGACAGGGTCGCCGCCGGTCGACACGCCTCGAACTTACCGCACACCCTCTCTGCCGCCTTGACCAGGAGAGACACATCAAGTCCCTGCCTAAACTCACGCACGACGCTAATCCCAACGGTGTCGCTTCAGCTGTTTGCTAGAGCCGCACCGTGCAGTATTTGGCATGGTTTGCCATGCTTTTGCATGGTTTGCAATGTTGTGCATGCTATGGCATGCTTTGAATGTTTGTGCCTGCTTTGCAAACGGGCAGGATTTGGAATGATGTTCATGCTTTGCATGCTTCGGCATACCCTTCATGCAAACCTATGATGTTGCATGCTGTGCATACTTTGGCATGCGTTGCATGCTTTAGGTGCGCTGGCATGCTCCGTTTGCTCTGAGAGACAGGATGACGAGGCGGAGGAGGAAGAGGAGAAGGCGAATGACAAGGTTCAAGAAAGACGGACGATGACGAGAAATAAGGATTTGGACGAAGACAAATATGACGGAATAGTGAAGGAGGCTCAGAGCAAAACAAGAGGGGAGGCGTCGTGGAGCACGGTCTCTAATTCTATTGACCCACGTGTGTATCATTGAATGGTCTGGCACTTGCGTCGCCATACGCGACGCCGAAAGGCGCCGACAATTCATACGATCTCTCAAAATGGTTGCGACACAAGTCACGCCGAGGGCGGTAAGAAATTCAACGGTCTACTGTCAATTACGCCGTACGTTGTGCCAACGGCTATCCAAACTTACAACGGAATGCCGATTCTGTTGCCGCCGAAACTGGAAACAGCCTGATCAAGGGTGCTACATGGAACTTGTGCCCTGTGGGCCAACCTGCAAAATAACATCTCTGGAGCACAGACGCAAGCTGCAAGAGCGAATCGAGACCAAATCTTCCTGGGGAAACCAGAACGTACCGACACCGCCACTCCCTAGACCTCTCGCAGCGTGCGCTCTGAACAGAATTATGAAGCGAATCTGACCGTGTCGACGAGAGCGTCCCGGGAGACCCAACAAGGGGAACACGAGAGAGGGGTAGCATGGGAGCACAGAGACATACTAGTACTATATGTCCTCCTTGGAGGCGCGCGTCCGACCCGAACATATCTTCTGCCCATCTTGTAGTATGTCGTTTTCCGAGGTGTGGCCAGAAAGCGCCCGCCACGACGCATATACTGTAAGATTTCTCAGTGCGCGCGATTCCTCATCTGACGTGGGACCGCATCAGGGCGAATCAGGGCGAATCCGTTCAGGGCGAATCAGTCTGCCAGGGCGTGGCGGGTCCAAACCAGGAGAACCCAGAATCGAATCGACAAGTCGGATCGGCGATTGACATGAACCAGATCGGCGGACATCGGCAGCCGAGTCGGGAAACATCGGATCGGCGGACATCGGCAGGCCAGTGTGCCTCCGACAAGACATCGGAGCCCGAATCGGAATCCCAAGCCGAATCGAATCGGAATCGGGAGCCATCGAAGGTGAATCTTCGAACTTGAGCCAAAATAGCTACGCAAGAAAAGGAGGAAGAGGATGATGATGATGATGATGATGATGATGATGGTGAGGAGGAGGAGGAGGAGGAGGAGGAGGAGGAGGAGGAGGGCGAATCGAGTCGGAGGAATCGAAACGAGCACTGCCAAGCTGGGCGAGGATCCCGTGACAATGGTTGCCACCTCGTGCGGGCGCCGGGGCCTCCCGCCCCGACGGCGCAGCCCTGTCGCAGGAAGCCCACGCCTCCGCGCGCCCCTCCCCTGACTACCTACCAGACCACCCCAACCCAACCCGAAGACCCGAATTTGACCCGAATTTCGGGTTTGGGGGGGGTACGGGTTCCATGTAATTTTTCAACGTTCCCCGACCCCCCCCCACTGGAAATGGAGGGCAAATCGAGGCCTTCGGGTTGGGTTGGGGTGGTCTGGTAGGTGGTGATCCCCCCCTTCCGAGTGCAGTGCACCACAGCCGGCAGCGTGCCGGGCCAAAAACGGTGCTCGAGGAGCCGTGGGCAGGCGCAAGGATGCCTCTCCCCGAGCAGGGATCGACCGAGAACGGTGTCGTTTGGCTTCGCTCTGTTTTCCGTGTCCCTCGTTCTGTCTTCGATGCGCCGCTGCTGAGCGACATCGAGGCGAAAACGGCCCGCCAAATCGCCCAAACACCGTGCAGGTCGACCCCTGTCCCCAAGAACAACGAACGCTGGACTCGATTCTTCTCGGCCCACCAGAGATCTTCTTCACGGCCCACCAGGGATCTGGTGCAGCCAGGCGCAGCTCTGAGCATCGTTTAACCGATCCCCATCCCCACCAGCATGGGCTGGGCCCCACTGGCCGACTTTTCCTCCCTGATGGGGATATAGGCTGCTTTCTTCGGGTTTCGAGGGGCGTCTCCCCAACTGAGGTGGTGGGACGGTGGGGCTCGAGATGTGGATGGGGATGGGGAATAGGGATCGGTTAAACGATACTGAAACTCGGGGGCGGGGCGGTCCAGAGCGAGGAGGAAGAGGGAGGAGGAGAAGTCCGTGACAGAAGCCGTCCGCGACCATGGCCTGCGAAACACATGTAGAAGGTGTCGAGCTATGGCCCGCAGCGACGGAACGAATAACTCTGGATCGTTTGATAAGGACACCGACGTGCCGTCACGGCAGACGACAAAATCAATCACATTGCAGACGCAGTCGCAGGCAAACCTCGCAAGAATCCCACCATTTAAAACCCGCTGAATGTCTGGCCCAAGGTGTGCGTTCCTTGGCCAGGGGCTCCAAAAAGAGGGACCCACAGGACCCTAGCCTGACCCGGTCAGTTTGTTCCAGACGAATCCTGGGAAGAAGCCGAAGGTTGTTTTACACATCAGCTGCTTCATTTGCGGGGTGGGGTGGGGGAAGGGGGCCAAAACCCAGGTATGCTGAATGCATCAACTTCTTGGCGTCCGTGGGAAGTCACTGCGCAGCGCGCGAAAACAATGATACCCTGACGACATGTGTTTGGTTTCTTGATATGCGTCGACTCCTCCTCTCCCCCCCCCACGCTTATGAAGCAATCCAGAGTAAGATCCAGGGGAAGAAACAGGACGTCAAGCCAGGTGCGCTCGCGCCACATCTGACATCCCTCTCATCCCACCCATCCCTGCCCATTGCGATGGCGGCCAGGGTGGTCTACGAGGACCCTGTCTCATGTGATGCGCAATCAGAAAAGGCTGAAGGAGGAGGAGGAGGAGGAGGAGGAAGCGGTCGAGCAAGAGGAGCAGGAGAAAGAGGATGAGGAAGAATGATGAGGAGGAGCAGCAGGAGCAGGGTCTAAAGGAGCAGGTTTGTCAACGAACGTCGGAGGATGGCAAACGAGGACGGTGGCAACGACAAGGACCGAATCGGATTCAGAAATGTGGCCCGCGCTGGGGAGAGATCGCCATTCTAAACGACAGGAGCGAAGTACCGGTTCTGAGATCTTGCCAACGCTGCAGCGGGAGCCCCTTTCTTGAAGAACCCAAAGCTTTCCGATAAGAGAGCGTTATGGCAGCCAACATGTTCACAGACCAATGCCGTCCCGATTAAAGAAACATAGGGAAGACCAAATCATGAAATCCTGATCGCGACAAACAGTACGCGGGCGAGATGGCGACACCACTGGACATGATCAAGGGATATGGGAGAGTACTGCTCACTTGAGTAATTGTGCAGAGAGAGATACGGACAGAGAGAGAGAGAGAGACAGCGAGAGAGAGAGAGAGAGAACGCTAGAGAACGAGAGAAGGAGAGAGAGAGAGAGGGAAAGCGACCGAGGGAGGGAATGGCATAACACAATAGACAATTACGCAGCAATAAGCACCTAAACAAGTTCCAACAGTTGGTATTGGCCCAGTGGGTCCAGTTTGTCGTACCAAGCCTTGAAGGAAATTCGTGCCTTTGGCAGGTCCTTCTCCCTCACAGCAGCGCCGAAAGCCTCGCGGAGTTTTTTGAGTTCCTTGATGATGGGATCGCTGAAGTCGTCCTTCGCCTCGCGCATGGTGTTGCCATAGACCTCCATCTCGTTTAGCATCTTCTTCAACTTCTTCTGCTGAATGAACTCATCGATGCCAGCTGAAACTCGATCGAACCGCTTGACGTCCAATACTCTCGGCTGAGCCCCTGCCTCAAAGGCCTGGGAGACCTCGGTGCCATTCACGAGGCTCATCATAACAGCTTCGAGGGTGGGAGCATCCTTACCTTTATCCACCGCCATTTCGGTGACGCCTTGCTCCCTGGGTGTGAAGATGTTGGCACCCGAGAGCGCGTCTCCCTGCGATCGCACTGACACGGCCAGACTCCTGGAGACCCCGATGTTCGATGTTCTAATGTCCATCTTTGCGATCTTGGTGTCGTACACAACGACAGCCTTTGCCCCTGCCTCCTTGGCGAACATCATCTTGTCGCTGAAGGGGCACTTCCCGCGCTTTATGAAAACCACCTTCCCTTCGACCCCCTTGTAAGAGGCGCATCCGAAACCGACATCCGAATTCTCGAATCCTTGGGCGTCGGTAGCGAAGGCTATCTCACCGTCGAACTTGCTGTCCGCACCGGCGCTCCACTCTGCAGGCCGTGTCTGATAGAACACCCTGCTGGCGGCGTCGCCCTTCTTCAGCTCGACCTGCAGGTAGATGTCGTCTCGGTAGCCGAAGAGCTCCTGATAAAACCTGCGGATCTTGGGGACGTACGTGGCCTTTCGCGGCCTCCTAGATAAGGTCGGCGTAGACGGAATCGGAGAGCCGCGCCGCATCGCCGAATCATCGGCGATGCATCGGCGATGCACCGGCGATGCACCGGCGATGCACCGTCGACGTCGGCGATGCATCGGCGACGTCGACGCGAAGAAGATCGGGCTGCACCTAAAGCCGCACCGCCGATGATCATCGGCGATGCGGCGCGAGCCTCCGACACGCCATCTCCTCCGACCCCATCCAGGAGGGCCTAGAGGAGGAGGAGGAGGAGGAGGAAGAGGAGGAGGAGGAGGAGGAGGAGCCTTCGCGTTCTGAATCCGGTCGCCCCGGAAAGCGTCGGCCTCCTCCGGCGCCGCCGCCCACGCGGCCACGGAGGCCGCCGCCGTGCCCTCCAGCAGCCGCCGGCGCGACTGGCCCTCCGCGGTGCGGCTGGCCGCCGCGCGGTCGCCGCCCTTATCCGCGGGGCCCGCCCACGCGCGGTGCCCGCCCTCCCGCAGCCACCAGGAGGCGAGGACCTCGGGGCACAGACAACGGTGCAAGCATACGTAAACCTCCTCCTCCTCCTTCTCCTCCTCCAGCTCCCTTCCTCCTCCTCCTCCTCCTCCTCCCTTCCTCCCTTCCTCCCTTCCTCCCTTCCTCCCTTCCTCCCTTCCTCCCTTCCTCCCTTCCTCCCTTCCTCCCTTCCTCCCTTCCTCCCTTCCTCCCTTCCTCCCTTCCTCCCTTCCTCCTCCTCCTCCTCCTCTTCTCCCACGCGGAGGGGGCGCGGCCGGTCTGGGGGGCGGCACTCGTTGCCCGCCCACTTTGTCGCCTTCGCCTTCGCCTTCGCCGCCGCCGTAGTCGCCGTCGTCGTCGTCGTCGTCGTCGTCGTCGTCGTCGTCGTCGTGGTCGTCGTCGTCGTCGTCGTCGTCGTCGTCGTCGTCGTCGTCGTCGCAGTCGCTGTCGTCGTCGTCGTCGCCGTCGCCGCCGCCGCCGCCAACGCCGCCGCTGCGGCTCCCAGAACGGGCGCGCCCCCTCGGGGACATGACCTTTCGGAGGTCTGCGCGGATTCCTTGGATCTCGCCACCAACAATGCCACCCCGTCACAACTCGAAGGCCCCCATATGGGCCCTCGTTTCCCAGTGGGGGGGAGGGGCGACGCGGGGAAACACTTGGAACACTGAGAAAACACACATATGGACCCCGTACCCTCTCCCCAACTTGAAATTTAGATCGGCGGGTTGGTAGATAATCAGGATCGGCGAGGGACCCCGCTCCCTGGCGCACGGAGCGCGCGCCGGAGGTACCGCCAGGGCGCTCCTGCGCCGATCCAAGAAATCCGCGGCGGACCTCCCATTCGCCTGCTCATGTCGGCGGCGAGTGAGGGAGGGGAACTAAGGAGAAGGCAGAAAGTGGCGGCGGGGCTTCTCGGAAGGCCTCTGGCCTTCTCAGAGATGTTCTGTGACTTCGGGGACGTCTCAGAAAGCTTCTCGGAAGACCGGAGGACTTCCGAGCCTTCTGAGAATGGGGGTTCAGACTTCTGGGGGTGAGAGTCAGCAAAGGGCAAGCTGAGGAGAGCACAAACTCTTCGACAAATGCAGGCCGGGGCGTGGAGTCTCCAGAGGACCTGCTGATGGACAACAGAACGGAAGACAAGGAGAGGCCCAGGGACTGAGCCTACCTCTCCCTGAACACCAGAAGGATGACCCCCCTGAGCAGGCGAAAGTCGACGTTGTCTTATTCGGCGTGTCGACATTGGGCGGAAGGGGGGGGGAAGGGGGATCTGGCTCCGGACCTCCGCTCAGTGCGACTGCTTGTCCCAACGCATCCCAGGGGGGAGACCCCACCTGCTCGAAACGGGCGCCAAAAACAGCCAAGATCTGCTCCACTGGGGGGGAGAGGGGGGGGGTCCCGAAGCCCATGCTTCTGCCACCGCCTGCCCCCCGAGAGGAGGCACCCGACCGCGCCCAGCGCAGCCGCCGCAAGCAGGGCGCGGCCGCCCCTGCGAGCTGCTCGCAGCGCCGGCGCCGGCATGCTGCGCGCGGAGGGCCCCTGGGCGAGGCGCGCCCGCCCGCCCGCGCGCGCCCGGAGCTCCAAGGGGGCGCGCACGCACGGGCGGCACGAGGGGGGTGTGGGTGGTTGCGGGAGGCCTCCCAGGTGGGGTCCGAGCAGACGGGGTGGGCGGATCTCGCCGCCTCGCCTAAACATCGGCGATGCATCGCCGATGCATCGGCGATGCACTGGCGACGTCGGCGATGCATCCAAGACGTCGGCGTGGGGAAAAGTGGGCCCCACATAGAGCCGCATCGGCGATGCATCGCCGGTGAAGGAGGCCTGCTCAGAAGGCGGCGGGGATTCTCAGGAGCCCTCCTGCCCTCTCGTCCGTCTTCGGCGCCTTCGGGGGAAGGCTCAGAACACTTCTCAGAGGGCTGGAAGACTTCCGAGCCTTCTGAGAAAGCCCGCTTCCCCCCCCCCCCCCCGGGCTGGCCGCCGAGTGCAGCGAGGCCTTCGCTGACGCCGCCTTCGGAGAGACCTGTCTGATCCGCACCATGGAGATCAGGGCCACCGCGCAATCGGCCAGGGATGTCACGACGGGCGAGCAGCTCTGCGCCAGTACGACGGGGGCGCCTGACGAAGCACGAGCGGCGAACATGGCCGTATCCGCGCCCACGCGGTCTGGATTCCCGGGCGCGGTCCCGCAGACACGCGGCCGCACGGGTACGCTCCGCGCGGGTCATGCGCGAAAGCACGGCCCTTTGTCGTGGGGTCGCGGCCCTTGGGCTCGGCCCACAAGGGCGCGGATACGAAGATGTTTTCGCACACGGGTCAGGGCAGGGGGCTTCTTCGAAGAGCTGACGGCTGCCAAGAGGCCTTCTTACAAGCCGCCACGAGCATCGACCATCCGACACCTATCCCCACCGGCGTGGCCTGGGCCCCACTGACCGAATTACCCCCCTAGATGGGGATAGAGGCTATTTCCTTTGGATTTCGAGGCTACTGGGGCGCTGAGATGGTGGGGGTCTGGATAGGAACGGGGAGTGGGATCGTTTGATGTCTGTCTGAAAACTCATTATAACATATACCGTCTCGGTTTAGTACCCTTCAGTGGCCTCTAACGGTGTGTGATTAGCGGCCGTTAGTTGCCTTTAGCCACCTTTTTACCAGCCTTTCGTTGCCTTTAGTGGCCTCCAGCAGCCTTTAGTGGCCTCCAGCAGACTTGCACCCTCGTCAAGATCGCAGAGAAGTGCATTAGGTAGTCCCAAAGGACCCACTTGAAGGACATTGGGCGCTTTCTGATTCGGCGTTTCGACAGTGGGCGGAAGGGGGGGAAGGGGGGGTATGGCTCCGGACGTCTGCTTAATGCGACTGTTTGGAACTGTGCGTCCTCTGGGGGAGACTTCACCTGCTTGAAACAGGCGCCCGAAACAGCCAAAATCTACTCCGTGGAGGAGGGGGGGGGGTGCGAGGGCCCGCGCCGATCGACAAAAAAACGAATAAGAACACGATCACATGAGCGTCCCAAAAGACCCGCTTCAAGGATACAGTGCGAGCGCGGGCGGCCGCAAGAAACCCTCACCGCGCAGCTCGCGGAGCGAAGAAAACTAGGATACCTGGACGAAAGCATATGGTTTCTTGATGCGCGCCCCCACTGTACATAGGGGTCGGTTGAACGATGCCGATCTTAAGGAGCCGCCAGGCCCTTCGGAGAACACCCCTGCCCTCCAAGAGGCCCTCCCACCCTCTTGGGGATGGGGCCGCCCCCCTCGCGCAGCAACCCCAGGGTGCGCGCCGCCAAAGCCCACGCGCCCCACGCGACGTGCTTGAGCCAGATCTCCCACCACCGATCGCAACCTTACCTTTAAGTCGGGCCTGTCCCTCTGCAGGAGGAATACCAAAGAATTGTTAAAACATAGTCTGGGGACTACTTTTTGATCATGTTTTTCCCTACCCAGGCTCTGCCTAGAAAAGCTCTTACCCTCTTGGCTTAAAGGGCCGGGCAGTGTAAATCGCCCCGGGCGGCTCCCCCAGGATCCGCCCCGCGGTTCCCCCAGTTACGTCCCCTTAGCTCAGCGTTGCTTATCTCATCTTATCTTAGCTTATTCCATCTTAGCTTAGTTTAGCTTCATATTTGCTCAGGTTTATCTTAGCTTAGCTTACTTTCATCTTAGCTTTGCTGAGCTTTAGCATAGCATAGCACAGCATAGCATAGCGTAGCACAGCATAGCGCAGCACAGCATTTCATAGCATAGCCCAGCATAGCATAGCATAGCGCAGCATAGCATAGCATAGCATAGCATAGCATAGCATAGCATAGCATAGCGCAGCACAGCACAGCACAGCATAGCACAGCGCAGCATAGCATAGCAGAGCAGAGCATAGCGCAGCATAGCATGGCATAGCATAGCATAGCATAGCGTCTAATGCTGCTTTCCTAGGGGCTCCAACTTCTAGGTAGGGTCGCACTGGGGTAATGATTATGTGGGGTACTTTTAGGGGTATGTTTGATTTGTCGTCCCAAATTTGCCTGTAGGGGGACATGCCCGACCTAACCTTACCTGCGCTTTGTGGGGGGTCTCGGGGCAGCCTCGCCCGTGGCCTCCCCGTCAGCGCCCCCTGAGAAAGGATGGTGATGATTGTGACGGTGGTTGTTGTGGTACAGCACGGCGGTCACGTCTCGCTAGGGGATCGCGGCTGAGTGCGTAAATCACTTCAAACACACAGGCACAAGCATGCACACGGTTTGCGACTTGCTCCAGGGCAACTATCTTCGCGTGTTGCTCTTCGCGATTTCGCGCCGACCCACCCCCCCGCTGGAACAGGATGAGGGACTCGCGCCTCGCTCTGAAATCGCCCCGACCGCGAAGCGCGAAGCGTGACTGACTTCGCACCCTCGTGGTGGCTCTAATTGCTAGGTGAGCGGCGCGCACAAGGGGATATGGGGGAGGGAGGAAGGCTTCTTAGAAGCACCCTTGCTTCTTCGATGGGACGGGCCTTGCACCTACAGGCAAGGCCTTCGCCATTTGAGGAGTAGGGGTGCTTCTAAGAAGCCTTCCCCCTGCCTCTGCCCCCCTTCTGCGCGTGTTCGAACCGATCGCAGTGGTCCGCATGCATTGGCTGCGACTTGCTGGTTGAGCGACGAGTAGAAAAGGTTTTTACGCGAGGTGGCACAGCGACCTTACGCGATGGCTCATGCGACCTGGCGCCACATTTGAGATGAGGGCGCTCACGCGCGACCTTACTCGGGCAACTTGCGCAACAACGTCGGTGAAGGACCCCGTGTGCTTCTGGCGCTCAGCTGGCGCTCCGGGAACACCTGGCACGATGCGCGTTTGTTTGGGGCGTCGTGCACGAGCCCGTACAAGGCCATTGAGCACTCACAAAGCAAGGCGTGCTTTATCAAAAGGGCAAAACATCCACCCCCATAAACACCCCGACAAGCGAGGCCGTTTAGCAAACGCACCCAGGGAAGGGATCCAAGAGGGCAGGGCTGTTTCGTAAACGCGCTGACCCGTTTAGAAAGGCAAATTGTCGGGGTCTGGGTGGTTCTTCCTTCCTTGATTTGTTCCCTCAGCAAATCACCCGCGGCGAACATCGAATGACATATGCAGTCGGAATTCGCCGCCCCATGTGGGGGCCTTGGCATGTGAGATTGCTGCTGCCCCTCCCCAAACCCCTCACCCGGGAGCCTGCCCCATCCCACAGGGGCCGCCGTACTCATCAGGCCTTTCCCGACGCTCCCAGACGGCCGTTGAACGGGTCAACATGGGCAATGTCAGAAACCCTGAACCAAAAAACGTCTTCATATCTTGGGGACGCAATTTGTACTTCCGCCGCCTTCCGCCGGCTTCCGCCGGCAAAGGCGGCCTCGTTGTACTTCCGCCGACCTTCCGCTGCCCTTCCGCCGCGGAAGAGATGCCAACTCCTTCGATCCTTGAAGACAAGGTCCGTTTTTGAAACGCCCCACGTGGGCGTTTCAAAAAGAGGCCTTGTCTTCGAGGACGGCCCCAAGAGAGGGAACGCGAAGGTGCCCTGAGGCCACACCACAGCCCGAAAGACCGGCCAGAAGCCCCAAAGAAGCCCCAAGGGCCCCTCCAGAAGGTCACCCGAAAGCTCCCGAGAGGCCCCAAGAGGCACCCGAAGAGGCCTACTACTACTAGGGCCCCACGAAAGGGCCCAAAACGGAGAAACCCAAGGGACATCGAACTACCTTTCGAAGCCGTACCCGCTTTGTTGCTTCCAGCTTAGCCCCCAAGGGTCAGCAAAGCGGCGTCAGCCCGTGAATCATACGTACGATGCGCCTTCCGCACTATGAGCACGGATATTGGACGCATGCTCCGCGAAGGGAGTTCCATCTTCCACTTGCGCGTCGACTGCCACCTCCTTTCCAAGGGCCTGTGAAGGGGAGGTGGTGGAGGGAGGGCGCGTGGAGGCTTCGGAGGCCGCTCGTCGAAACAGTCAATGGCATGGACAAGGAATCAAGCAACTGCTGGACGGGCAATGACAAGGGCGGTGGTGGAGAAACGGAACGCCCATCCGATGCGCAAACAAACGTGAATCACAAGCTTAGGAGACAACTCCTGGGAGGCTCTCGTTGAAACGATTAAGGGCGGGGCCCCACGTTGGGAGGGCCGGAACACGAAGGATAGGGGGTCTTCCAGCAGTTGCATCAAACCACACACACCCAGCACTATATTCTCTCTAATGCAGAGACGGGGACCTATATTAAGCTATATCTTCATCGCTTTACGGGTTCAGTGAGCGTTCTTTCCCCACCCGATAGGCTGGGGTTGTTAGATTTCAAGAATTGACCCCACGGCCAACCCCACCCTGCATACCGCGGCCGCCAGATCCCAAGTTGTCCCAAGAATCCCCCAGTATCCCCGAGAGTCCCTGGGAATCCCGCCCCCTCGCCCTCGACAAACACGACTGCATACCGCGGCCGCCAGACCCCAAGATGTCCCGAGAGTCTCCGAGTGTCCCTAGGAGTCCCGTCTCGCGCCCTCGACAAACACGAAACTGCACAACAATACAACAACATAACATGACAGAACATAATACAGCAATACCATGACAATATAGAACAGACTAGAACATCACAAAACATATCCGGGCAGAGAATTACATAACAGACAACGGCAGAACACACACACACACACTAACATAACATAGCTGATCATAACATAGCGCACCTTGACGGGACATATCATATCATGATACAGCGTTCAGAACATATCATAGCACGACAACAGAGCATAGCGAAGAACACGACAGACCACAACGTGCCACAATATAGTATACCATAACATAATACAACCATGACATAACATGACGGAAACTATAATGGCAGCACCTTTACAAAACAGACCATGACATAACATCACATAACGTACCATAACATATCACGCCGGAACAGACCAACGTAGTAGACATAACACGACAGAACAGAACAGAGCATGACAGAGCATGACAAAACAACGCATAAAATGAAAGAACAGAGCACACCATAACATCACATAACAAACCAGAGCCGAACGTCACATAATAGATAACCACATAACATCACAGAACAATCCAAACCAGAGCACTAGAGAAGATCACAAAATAAACGAAAACCAGGTCAGACCCCTAGTTGTCCCGAGAATCCCCGAGTCGCGCCCTCTATAATACCGAAACAACACACCATTACACAACATAACATTACAAAACATAACATAGCAACACCATGACAACATACATCATATAATAACATCACAGAACATTTCTACGACGGAACACACACTAACATAACATGACGGATCATAGCATAGCACATGCTTACGGAAATATCATATCATGACACAGCGTTCAGAACGTATCGTAACATGACAACAATAGAGCATAGCGACGAACACGACAGAACACAGCATGTCACAATAAACAACAACATAACAACACGCGATCATGACATAACACGGCATACCATAACATGAGAGTATCATTACAACACATATATGACAGAACATCGCAGAACACCCCAGATCACACCATGACAGAGCAGCACAAAAGTGTACACAGAACACGACAGAACAGAACAGAGCATGACAGAACATGACAAGACAATGCATAGCATGAAAGAACAGAGCACACCAGAAAATCACAGAACAAACCAAAACAGAACGTCACATAATAGAGAACCACAGACCATCACGGAACAAACCAAACCAGAGCACAAATTAACATCACAGAACAAACCCAAACCAGGCCAGACCCCAGTTGTCCCGAGAATCTCGCAGTCCCTGCCGCCGCCCCGCCACTGGCGGCCTCCTTGCCTGCGCCCCTCAGTCTAAGGATGGGAGGGGGGAGGAAGGAGGAGGGGAAGGAGGCATGCGGCAGGAGGAGGAGGAGGAGGACAGGGGCCTAAGGTTTCGGTGGGGACTGCTCGAAACAACTAATGATTCGGCTTTCCGACATTGGGCGGAAGGAAGGAGGGGGGGGGGGCCTGGCTCCGGACATCTTCTTAATGCAACTGCTTTGAACCGTGCGTCCTATGGAGGAGATCTTACCTGCTCGAAACAGGTGTCAAAGAAACATGAAGATCTACTCCAGGAGGGGGCCGCGCCGATCGGCAAACCAATGGATAACATAAATAATTACTTGTTCTCGATGATCGCTCCAACCCAGTACTCGTTACCACACACCAGAGACCACACGCACACACACACACACACGCACACACACACACACACGCACACACACACACCAGACAAGCACACACACACACACCTACTGGCTCTCATCCGTCCGCACAGCGCTCAAGTCGAGCGCGCCCATCGCCGGGAGAGCGAACATTCAACGGCAAAAAGGCGCGGTGCCCGAGGCAGCGGGTGGAAGCGGTGGCGCCCCCGATTAGAACTAGGTCGGGCATGTCCCCCTACAGGCGGATTTTGGAGGGAAAGCAAGAAATGGTCAACCAATTCAAAAATGATCGGAAATAGTCAAAACATCGTCCCCAGACTATGTTCTGTCAATGTTTGAATGTTCCTCCTGAAGAGGGACGTGCCCGACTCATATTAGAAGCAGACATCGACGCGCGATCCAGGACGGCAGGACGAGAAGGTGCGTGTGCAGCGCTGGGCCAGTGGGGACGGTCTGCGCTCCCACGAACGGGACAATCGAGAAGGGAGGCGAGGAGGAGGGCGGAGGAGGGCGGAGGAGGGCGGAAGGCGGAGGAGGAGGACACACGGAAACCTGAGGTTGGTCTAGCGCTTGAACAAAAGGATGAGGAAGACCGGGGCGAGAGCTCCGCCGGGCTCGGTAGGGGCAGGCGCCCTGCAAACCGCGCCTTCCCCAGATCTCCGCGCGGGCCTGTCTTGACGCGAAGCCATGAATCCTCAGCTGGGGCTCAAGCAGGGATGCGGGGAGCACAACAAGCAAGATCAGTGCAGCAGCATCGGCAGCGCAAAAAAAATACAGCGCAGCAAACCATATTTCTGGTCATGCTAGGTGGCGTTTTGAGCACCGTATCCTCGGTGGACAACCTCAACTCTGTCCCGACTCAAACGCGAAGCAAGACCCCCTGAACAACATATCAAACAAACCACGCAGAGCCAAAACAGCATCAGCCCAAGCAAGCACGCAGCAGCCGAACAACAAGACGCTATTACACAAAAAAGCGTAGCTCAATCCAAACATGCAACGCACAAACCATGCAATGCAAACGCGGCTGTGCTTATGATGCTGGACGGTAGCGTTTTAACGCCATACCCTCTCTGAGTGTCCCTTACCCTGTCTCCTGAGCTCGAATCTAGCTGAAAATTCCGAAGCTCAAGCTCTTGCAGACAAGCGCTTCACAAAAAGTTGCAACAACACATTGCAACTGCAATCAACTTGCAGTGCACCAACTGTGCTCATAATCACGGCCGTCAGCGCTATGACACGACGCCCTCCATGAAGCTCCCCAGACCACTCCCGACTCGCACGTGGCGCAGGAACTCATAAGATCAAGCTAACACAGAGATGCGGATGGGAAGTTTAAACAGCAATGGCAAGGCCTTCAGTGTAAAACGTGTGTTTCTGATCACGATCAGCTGCCCTTTGACACGACGCCCTCCCTGAACATCCCCGTACTCCTCTCCTAAGCTAAGTCTGTAGTTAACCATTTTAAGCTCAAGCTCACGCAGCCGAACGCAGTATAACAATTTCAAAACGAATTGAAAACACTGGAACGAATCACACATACACACACTCGAACACTGAAATCACCTAGATCGTCAGCAATACAAGGCAAGTGTGTTTCTGGTCAGGGCCGTTGGCGCTTTGGCACCACACCCTCCCAGAGCCTCCCCAATCAACTCACGCCCCACACGCGGAGTATTCGTTTTCTCTTACGCGATCTCACGACGACTGAGTAGCCAAGCGCAAAAGAAATAGTCTTAGAAGGTCAGCCTTGACCTTCAAACGCCTAAGCTTCAGCTATGCGTGCTAGTTGCACTGGCTCAGGCAATGGCTCTGCGCAACCTCGACAAGGCGATCTACGGGACTGGACTTTACCCTATGGAGCACGACCGTTTGAGGCAATCTCGTGAAGGTCTGCATCGCATGGTTAAGTCGGGTGTGTCCTTTTACACGAGGAATATTCAAAAAATAGTCCAAAAATAGTCTGGGGACCGTTTCTCAAATATCTTTACACCATGTTTGCTTGTTTTTATTATCTTGAAGTTGTCCTTTAAAACCCGCCTGTAGGAGGACATGCCCGGCCTAATCGTAGGGGGCCATAACACGTGGGAGCCCGTGACGAGGAGACCTCTCGTGAAGGTTCCGGTCGTGTATAGGTCCCAATCGCACGTGGGGCCCCGTCGTGTGGGACGTGGAACCCGATCGCGTGGGACCTCATCGTGCTGGAGGAGGAAGAAGAGGATGGAGGGAGGAGGAGGATGAGGAAGAGGAGGAGGAGGAGGACGAGGAGGAGGGAGGAGGAGGAGGAGGAGGAGGAGGAGGAGGAGGAGGAGGAGGGAGGATGAGGAGGACGAGGAGGAGGGAGGAGGAGGGAGGAGGAGGAGGAGGAGGAGGAGGAGGGAGGAGGAGGAGGAGGAGGAGGAGGAGGAGGGGGAAGGAGGAGGAGGAGGAGGCGGCAGGAGGAGGAGAAGGGGAGGAGGAGGAGGAGGAGGAGGAGGAGGAGGAGGCGGCAGGAGGAGGAGAAGGGAGGAGGTGGAGGAGGAGGAGAAGGACGAGGAGGAGGAAGAGGAGGAGATGCTCACGGGACTGTAACGCCGAACGCTGAGCATCGCCATTCCTCCCCAAGGCCGTGCTCCTTGCGAGCTGGTAGCGCTTCAACATAAGAAGCCGGCCAGCGGGGGCAGGCAAGCACACTCGCACACTCGCTGGTCAGGCATCCTCGACACACCCTGCTCGATTCTCCAGCTTATTCCTGGATAGCACCCACGGCGCCATCATTACTAACGTATACTCGTAAGTATGGACGTCCTTACTGGACCGCAGCGCCGAGCACCGAACATCACCACATTTCCTGACACCCAGGATAATTTCGTCACAGATCAAGCAAGGACCCCTTATATACAGGCACTGCTTCAGCTTCGTTTCATTTCGGATCGCGCGAGCCATCATCATTTTTTGAAGGTATGCGCTGCATCAGAAAGGTCTGCACAGCAAGCCGCGAGAGGACCTGCTAACCTGCTCTGCATCAAACGTGCCTGCACCAAAAGTGTCTGCGAAGCAGTAAGACGAAGCAAGGACGAGGACAACAGCGGGGGAGGATAAATCGAGAATCTCTGAGATCCGACGGCTCTGGAGGATGTCTCGGGCGCCACGGCCTTCCCAGAGCGTTACGCAACGCTCTGAGAACGCTCCGGAACAGATTTGTCCTCGTCCCGGCCCCGTCCGGAGCAGGCCGCAGGAAGCCCTGCGAGCCTGCTCTGCATCAAACGTGCCCGCTCGTGGGCTCCTCACCGGCTGGCTCTTGCAGCCCGTGCGCTGCCGAGGGCCTCCCACGGCGGGAGAGGGGCAGTGCTCACCGCCACGAGGCATCCACAGGCCCACTCGGGGCCAAGGCCTCGATGCACACGGGTTCCTGGATCAGGGGGGCGAGAAACCGCATAAACAAGTTTGGGAGGTCCGCGCGGATTTCCCTGCTCGGCACTGGACCCCCCTCCCTGGCGCGCGTGGAGCGCGCCAGGGGCGGCGCTAGAGGCGCCGCCACGGGGGGTCCAGCAGAGATCCCCAAAAAACTGCGCGGACAGTCGAATGTTTATGCGTATGCCGTTTTTTGCTCGTCTCCGATGCACATTTCCATGTACACCGAGGTCTGGGCTCCACATGAGCCCGTGGAGCCTCTCTGGAAATGTTGTACGTTCCCTCTCCTACGAGCCACAGAGGCAAGGCAACTGCAGTGGAGGCCGCTGAAATTTGGAGTCAGAGCGCATGGGGTCGGAGGATCGCACCGCATCGCTGATGCATCGGCGATGTCGGGTGGAGGAACTCGGGTTTGGGATCCCGCCGCGTCACAGACACTCGGAGAGGGCGAGTTGAAGCGACGACAACTCAGAAGCGGTCCCTGGACGCCTGCCGGGGTCCAAAGGCACAAATTTTCTGTTCTGGGCTGCGTCCAGCCGTGGCGATGAGGTTCCGCCCCACCCAGGAGGCCGACTGTCGTTGTTTCAACTCGCTCTCCTCTGAGCATCGAAGACGCCGTGCCATCATCCGACCCCGCCTGCGGCCCCATTCGTTGGCTGGCCCGAGAAGCAGTGAGCGAGCTCGAGAGGATGGAGGAGACCGCGAGGCGGCCGCGGGCGTTCTGCGTTAAATCATGGGAGCCTCCCGTTCCATTTGGCTGGCTCTTGCAGGTCGACGCTACTCGACGCTAGATCAACGCCAATCGACGCGAAAACTTCGCTATCTCATCGATTAGTTACCAGACGGTAGTCGACGCCAAGGCACTCTAAAGATGGAACTGCGAGGGTGCACAGGGCTCCCATGACTTGCTACCGAACGAGGGCGCCCAACTTGCGCCAAATGCAGCGGCGTGGCGCCGACACGCGGAGCTGCCGCCCGGCCACCCCTCCTCCTCGCCTGTCGGCCGCCTGATCTGCAAGAAGGCTCGGGAGGCTGCTGGGCCTCGGCTGAGCCACCCCCATATCTGCTCCTCCCCTTCCTCCCCCTTCCTCACCCTTCCTCCCCCTTCCTCCCCCTTCCTCCCCCTCCTCCTCCTCCTCCTCCTCCTCCTCCCTCCTCCTCTCCTCCTCCTCCTCCTCCTCCTCCTCCTGCAAGGGCTTCTCCCCCCCCTCTCTTCCTCCACGACCTCCTCCTCCCCCTCCTCCTCCTCCCTCCTCCCTCCTCCTCCTCCTCCTCCTCCTCCTCCTCCTCCTCCTCCTCCTCCTCCTCTGTTTCACTGCTCCTCCTTCCACGCATACCTCCTTGAAATCTTGCAGACGAGGGGAGGGCGGCTCCAAGTTGCACTTCGGCGTCATTTTCTCCCTCCCTCTTGCTCATACTCCTCATGTTCCTCCTCCTGCTCCTTCTCCTCCTGCTCCTCCTCCTCGTCCACCTCCTCGTCCACCTCCTACCCCTCCTCCTCCTCCTCCTCCTCCTCCTCCTCCTCCTCCTCCTCCTCCTCCACCTATCTTCTCCTCCGTTTCATCCTCCTGTGCCAACTGCCTGCCATCCTCCCATCAATGTTATGTCCGCTCTCTCGACACAGCAGCGGCGCCCCACTGCCCTCGACCTCTTCCATGGGACTGGATGTCCGTCCTGGGCATTGTTGTTGAAGGCCTCCGAGGCCCGAAGGCCCCCTGGAGGCCCCGTCGATCAGGGAGGCTCGGGAGGAGGACCCGGCCCACCCCGGACGAGGATCGGCGGACTGGGCGCCCCTCAGCGCGCCGGGAGCTCTCTGCGTTCGCCGCGGCCTGCCACGCGCCAGAGCCGCAGGAGGAGCAGCGGTGCAGCAGAGGCAGAGTGCGTCCTGGCGGCTGGCTCTGGGCGGTCGTGGGGGAGCCAAGGAGATACCGATGCCGCTACTTTCAGTCGGGCGTGTCCTCCTACAGGCGGATTTTGGACGAAAAATAAAAAATAGTCAACACATCTTAAAAAATGCCAAAACATATCCCCAAAATCGTCCCGAGACTATGTTTTGACTATTTTGAAACATTCCTCCTGTAGAGGGACACGCCCGACTTAACGCTACTTCCCGGACCTCTCCCGCGAGGCGTGCTGACCAGGACCTCGAGGCGAACCCGGCCGTGGCGACGAGGGCCCCCCTGGAGGCCCAACGAGGCCCAAACAAGGCCAGGGCAGCGGTAGGGGTACCGAGAGGCCTCCTAGATGGGGTCCGAGTAGGTGGGGTCGAAGGATCGCGACGCATCGGCGACGCATCGGCGATGCATCGGCGATGCACAGGCGACGCATCGTCGATGTCGGAGATACATCGGCGACGACGACGTGAAGTAAATCGGGCTTCACATCGAGCCGCATCGGCGATGCATTGGCGATGCGGGGCGATCCTCCAACCCCATCTGCTCCGACCCAATCTAGGAGGAGGCCTAGAGTACCGTTCCCGGACCCCCGACGTGATTTTGTTCACAGCGTCGACCCCCAGAGGTCTGGACTCAGGTCGGGCGTGTCCTCCTGCAGGCGGATCGTGGACGAAAAATCGAAGCGGTCCGGCTTAGGTCTGGACCCCTTCCCACAGATTGGTGTTTCCCCCTGGGCTGTGTCTTGACGGTCCCGAGCCCCAGGAAGGGCACCCGGAGGCCGAAAATAGTGTTAGGTCGGGCATGTCCCCCTACAGGCGGACTTTGGACGACAACTAAGATATAGTCAAACAATGATCCAAAATTGTCAAGAATAGTCAAAAGATCGTCCCCACACAATCTTTTTACTGTTTTTGAATTTTCCTCCTGTAGAGGGACAGGCCCGACTTAAGAATAGCGAAAAGCCTCCCGTCGCGATTCCTTTCTCACAAGGACAGGAGGTCTGGGCTCTCTCACGGGGCCCAAGGACACACAAATAAACACACACACACACAAATCCCAGGATTCCCCCCATTCTCCCATATGTTGGTGGCTTCCCATATTCTCCCATGTTTGCCTGGGAAACGACGATTACTTGTGTCGACTGTGTGCCTCTTGTCCCACCCGGGCCCGGACTCTCCTCCTCCGAGGTCGCGAGGGCGCACGGCGCGGGCCCACTGGCGGCCGAGCGAGGCGGGCTGGCGCGCCCGGGGGCCGCAGGCCAAGAGGGCGCGCGGGCCAGCGGCGGCGGGGGGCCCCACGGGGGGTCGCGCCCCGAGATCTACCCGCTTCTGGGGCCCTAGCCGCCGGCGCGAGCGCCGCGGAGCCGCGCGAGAGCTGCTCCGTCGAGCAGGGGGGTAGGGTGTTGCAGGAGGGCCGGGAGAGCGAGGAGTAGGGGAGGTAGGAGTAGGAGAGGGAGGTGGGGCAGGACGGCGAGGAAGAGATGAGGAGGAGGAGGAGGAGGAGGAGGAGGCGGTGGATAATGAGGAGGAGGAGGAGGAGGGAGGAGGGGGGGGAGGAGGGCGGGGGAGAAGGTAGGAGGGGGGCATGGGGAGGGGGAAAGACGAAACTAAATGAAGATTGAGGAAGAGGAGGAGGAGGAGGAGGAGGAGGAGGCGGAGGCGGAGGCGGAGGAGAAGGAGGAAACATGAAGAGAGAGGAGCAATGAGAAGGGTGATGAGGACGGGAAAACAACAGGATGAGAAGCAAAGGGGGGGAATGATGAAAGGGTGTCAGGGTGGGCAGGCCTCCGACACAGTGCCTGCACGATGAGGGCGTGTGAGAAATGCCAGGTGCTGCTCTGCAGGGCTTCTGCCTTCGAAGAAGGGACCCCCCTCCCTTCCGGCAGACAGGCGCATGCACCCCCCCTGCTCCAAGGGCCACGACCCCTCGTGGAGAACAATGGGTCCGCGCTCCTGAGGGATCCGTCGAGAAGCACTGTGCGTGCGCGTCTCGAGCTTCCAAGACGGCCCAGGGCAACCAAGATGGCCCAAAATGCCATGAAGACGGGCCAAGATGGCCCCCAACGCGGACGAATACGGCCTCAAGGCGGCCCACGATGCCTCCAAGCGGGCCCCACGCGGACCTCCAACAAGGCCTGAAGAAGTTACAGGCATTAATTTGCCGTTGGGTTTGACTGATTTGCGCATTCTTGCCCTTTCGGGCTTCCATCCGCCTCAAAAAACCCAGAAGCCTTCATGATGGCCCCAAGACAACCCAAGAACCCCCCACCAAAACAAACATCCAAGACGGCCCACGACCCACGAGGGCCTCCCGTGGTACCCAAGACGGACTGAAAAGGCCATTCGACTGCCCAAGATTGCGCCAAGACGGCCCCCAGGCACCCACCATATGAAGAGGCCCCCAAGACGGCTTAAGAGAGCCCCAAGAAGATCTAAGAGGGCCCCAAAACTGCCCAAGAGGGCCCCAAGGGACTCCCAAGACTGCCTCACAGGAGGCCAAGACAACAACGAGGCGGACCTAATGAGTTCCATGAGAGCTCCTCCAGGAATGAGGACTCATTGTGTCACCTGTGACGGCCTTCCTCGTTCTCCTCCTCCTCCTCCTGCTCCTTCTCCTCATCCTCATTACCCCCCCTTCCTCCTCCTCCTCCTCCTCCTCCTCCTCCTCCTCCTCCTCCGCTCATCATCATCCTCATCCTCATCCTCATCCTCATCCTCATCCTAATCATCATCATCATCATCATCATCATCACCACCACCACCACCACCACCACCACCACCACCACCACCACCATCATCATCATCATCATCATCATCATCATCATCATCATCATCATCATCATCATCATCATCATCATCATCATCATCATCATCATCATCATCATCATCATCATCATCGTCACGGCTCTCCCAAGCAAGGAGACACGCGGTGCCACACGTGACGGCCTCCCGTGCCCCCTCGAACAGTCGCCACCAAGAACGTTGGGGTGGCACGCTGGCGGGGTTTGTCGCAGGCAGCTGGATAACTATGTAGAACGAAAGGAGGAAGGGGTGGTGACGAGGCGGAGGAGGGAGGACGAGCAAGGGGCAAGGGGCAATGAGGACGACAAGGTCATGTGAAGATGAGGAGGAAGGAACAAGATGAGGAGAGAGGGGGGATGCAACAAAAAGGAAGGGCGAGAAGGAATATAGATGGAAGTAAGGGTGAGGAGGGCGAGGGGAGGGGTGAGGAGATAGGAGTAGGAGGTGGGGAATGAGGCAGACCTCCCCCCTCCTCACCCACCTCCTCAGCAGGTCCGGAGATGGAGTCCGAGACCTGTGTGCAACGGCATGTTCCTGACATGCGCTCTGACTTCAATTTGGCGGGACGCAGTAGCCCCGCCGAGGATCTCGCGACAGCCCCTATCGTGAAGGCCGCCACACTCTGGAGAACCGAAAAGAGATGAGATGCTTCCCGGATGCTCTAATTCTAACTGGATTCAAATCCGCCGACCCTGCCGGCGTGTGGAAGAGGCTGTTCCGTTTGACTCGTCTTCGTCGACGTCGTCGTCGTCGTCGTCGCCGCTCGCTCTCTTTCCCTGGATCCGTCGCCGCCCTCCCCTTTTGCTGGGCCCTCCTCCTCAAGCGCGACAGCCAAAACAAAATTGAGCCACGTCGTTATCGAGTCGAACGGAAGCCCTTTCTATTTGACCCTTTCCCCACAGTGGGGGAAGTGGGGGGGCCGGCGAGGTCGCGGGGGATCCCGGCTCAGAATACCACGGCCCCCTTTGGGGGGCCTGGGGCCCAAAAAAGTTCCAAGACGAGCCCAGTGCCCCAAAAGGCCCCCAGGACAATCCAAGAGGACCCCTAATCACCGAACGATCGGTCCAAGACGTCTTTACGGCCTTCAGACGGTCCAAGAGGGCTGGAAGACGCCTCAAGAGGCCTCGAAGAGCACTCCAAGACGCCTGCGAGACGGCCTAAGAGGCCCCCAAGAGGGCTCCAAGAGGGAGCCCGGACAGGGGAACCAAACGGACATGTCGAGCCTTCGGCCCCGTGAAGCTCGCAGGAGGCCTCAAGAGGCCCCCTAGATGCCCCCAAGACGCTCCAAGAGGCGCCCAAAGGCCCCAGGAAGCCCCAAGATGCTCCCTGCCCCGAAGAGACCCCTAACAGAATCCATGAGGACTCTGACGCACGTCAGCGTCATCGCCGCCGCCGCCGCCGTCGTCGTCGTCGTCGTCGTCGTCGTAATCATCATCGTCCCCCTTCAGGGTCGGCGGCACCAGTCGTAAGGCCTTCGCAATACAGCGCATTGCGCATGGGAGAGAATACAGTCAACATTGGAAGCGTCAATTTTCGAATCCAGCGCAGTTCTGACGGAGTGTTCGATTAGAGTTGGCACTCTCGGATTAGGGTCAGGGTAGGCTTTGGTGTTGGGCTGAAGGAATGGGCGTCAAGGGTAGGGCTGCAGTAGGGGCTAGGGTTCGGGCTCGAGCTTGTCGAGGGCCCTTGGTGTCGAACATAATGTTGGGCTCCCCTTGGCACCACTGAACATTGCGGTCCATGGCGCCACTTGCAGACGTGTTGGCAGGTCTGCGGTTATCTGAAGCCTCTGTGGGAATCGTGGGGCTATTGGGATTGTCTTGGAGGCCATGCCAGGCCGTCTTGGGCCACCTCTGGGGCAAAAGGCGCCTCAGACGAGCCCCCGAGCGTCCTCAAGGCGCCTCAGACGGCCCAGGGAGCCCCCGAGAGACCCCCCGAACAGAATCATGACGACCTAACAACGGTCTGCCTGCTAGGCCAGGAGGCGTCCTAGAAGCTAACTGCCGAGCGCCCCCCAGAGGTACCGAAGAGGAGATCATGTTACCGAACAGACCGCAAGAGTGCATCGGTGGCGGCTACAGTAGGGGCCTGGCCACAAGAAACCTTCCACAAGAAACCCAACCCTGAGACCCCACGACGTCCATTGAGTTTTGGTGTGGGAACGTCACGCTTTCCATTGCAAAACAATCGAAACCCAAGAAACCCAGGGTACCCTGGAGGCAAGCAGGGTGTTTCGTGGCATTGGCCTCCACTGTACGACTGTAAAGGAGGGTCCCAAGACGCTCACAAGGTTGCGGCCACAGCGCTCCCCAGAGCCCCAAAGAGAAGTCCACCGCCCCGAAGAGCGCCCGAGACCGCATCAGAAGTCCCTGCAGAAGAAAGCCCCAAGAGGCTGGCGAGAGCATCTCGAGTACGGTGCCACACAACTTTCGCGATGGTGTTGCACTTGCGCCCGCTCCGCGCGTTCATGGTCCATTCACTCTAGCTCCCTACAACCGACCACGTTGGTGCAAGTCACATCGCGCAGAAGCAGACGGTCTTACACAACATCATGCCATACCAGACGAGACCAACAAGAGCCGGCGACACCAGATAGGAGCACTCATTAACAGACCAAGCCAAGGCGAGCAAGGCCAGAACGGACCGCACAGCAGGAGAGGGTCCGCGGACTAGCCCACTCCAGGCACTTCGGACGAGTATAATTAGGTGGCGTACCTCCTGGGGGCCTCGTAGAACACCTGAGCCCGCCTAGGCTGGCTTGGGGCGCTCTTGGGTTTAGGGGCTCGTCCAGGCCGTCTCGGGTGCGTGCTGGGCCGTCTCAGAGGCTTCTTGACCTGGAGCCGCTTTGGGCCGTCTTGGGGCATCTTCGACCGTCTTGGCGCCCTCTTGTGCCATCTTGGGCCCCTCTTGTGCTGCCTTGGGGACATCTCTGAGGCAGCCTTGGACCGTCTTGAGGCTCCCTCGGGGCCGTCTTGAGCCCGGGTCTCTCTCAAGGCGTCTTGAGGCCCTCTGAGGCCGCAGTGCGCCCCTCGCCTGCTGTCTTGGGTTCCTCTTGGGGCCCTGCCACGCCATCTTGGGGCCACCCTGGGACCGGTCCTGGGTCGTCTTGAGCCTGGGCCTCTCTTTTGAGGCGTCTTGAAGCCCTCCTGGGCCACACTACGCCCCTTCCGAGCTGTCTTGGGTTGTTCTTGGGTTCTGCATGGTGCACTTCTGAAAAGACGAGCATGCGAAATCATACAACAACCAAACCATGGAAGTTGGATCATGGGGCCTCGGAGGGGTTCTCGTGTGGCCTCCCCAGTCCGTCTTGGCAGCATCTTGGCAGGCGTTTTGGGCGGTTGCTGTCTTGGTGGCGTTCGAGCTATCATTGGGCCCTCTTGCAGCCGTTTGTCGCTTGCTCGTACCCTCTTCGGGCTTCCTTGCGCCCTCGAGAGCCCCTCCGAGAAATTGTCTTGAGAGGCTGGGGAGATACCCAGGAAGCCATGGACCCAGATGCATGTGCACGATGATCGTGATGAATATGCAAATAGCAGTGATGATCATAGCGCCTGCGAGTGGTCATCGGGCTATGCATGCTAGAACCTGGATCAGTCATGATACCTACAAGAGGCCACAGGATCAGGCATCCGAGGATGAAAGTGACGATGATGTTGGAGATAAATAGGAAAGATCCCTGCTGAAAATACTATATGTCGACTGACTCCTGAAGACCAGGATCCGCTCCGTGAAAGGCGCTGGGAGCAGGGCGTGCTGGCGCGATCACGCGTGGCTGCAGTAGCGCGGATCACGCCGCGTGCGCCATCGCTCCTCCTCCTCCGCCTCCTCCTCCACCTCATCCTCGCCATAACCCGTCCAATTCCCCTCCTCATCTGTTCCCTGAACCCCCCCTTCGGTTCTGTCTCCTTCTCCCCCGCCTTGCTATCGTCATCCTCCATCACCTGCGCCGACTTCCGTCGTCCTGCGCCCCACTCCCTGTCCTCCATCCCGCCTTCTCCCGCTCCCTCCCCCCCTCCTCCCTCCCCTCTTCAGTCCTCCTTCTCCTGTTCCGCCTCACCCTCCGCCTCCGCATCGTCCTCTACGTCTTCCTCGCCATCCACCACGCCCCCCCCGCCCAATCCTCGTCCTGCCCTTCCTGCTTTCCTCTTCCTGATGAACAATTTGTTCCTGTCACACCATCCCAAGACGTGTCGGCCGGGCGGGCTAGACGTTTCGCCTGAGACTTCCTCATCGCTTAGCATAATGGCGCTTGGCATTGCCAATGCTACACGGTTTGAGGGCGGTCCGTTTGTAAAATATGGCTCTCGCCTTAGCGCCGCATGTATTCGGCTGAAAATACACGGCCACATGGATAGATGGCGGGTGTTCAAAATGGTGCTCTCGCATCAGCGCCGTGCACATTCGTCTTCACAGCTTCAAGCAGCCAGAGGGATGGGGGGCGATTCCTTTTCAAAATGGTAATGTCGCTTGAGATGTCCTCGATGCCCTCACGATGTATAACCAGGACTGGCCAAATTGTGCAACATTGTCTGAGGGATGTGGGCATGGGGAGTTGGGTATTTTTGAGGGCCCCTGGAGACCTCTACGCGGGATCGTAAGGCCATGTTGGGCTATCTGTGGCCGATTTGGGCCTCTGGGGTTCTGGATGCTTATGGGGATCCTCTTGGATGGACGCATTTTGGGGTATCTTTGCAGGCTTCTTGGAGACTCTTGTGCGGCCTCTTGGGGCGTTGTTGGGAGCGATTTCGACGGCCTCTTGGGGAGCGTCTTGGGAGCATCTTGAAGGCCCCGGAGAGCTTTTTGGAGACTAGCGATGGTCTGGGGGGCCATACTGGGGTGGACGACTCTTGTGGCAGGTCATTTTCTTGCAACGGTTTCTCCCATGATCACTCCGATGCAGTAAACATAACACTTACGCACCCTAAGGGGTAGCCGCCAAGGAGGGTTGTACTCACACGTGCGCACCAAGATTGCGGGGATGCCTCGAGTGAGGCGCTCGCTTGGCGCCTCCGCATCCCAATATTTCAAGACCCAAAAACCATCGCGATACAGCAAGCGTTACACTTCGGCACCCCAACTGGGACCCGCCAGGTGGTTTTGCACTCGCCCGTTCGCGCCCAAATTGCAGGAATGCCTGATGCGAGGCGCATGGTTGGCCCCCCAGGCTCGCCTCCGTTCAGGGCTTCAGGATCGCCGCGATGCAGCAGGCATGACGCTTGGGCGCCCAGCGCCCCAGAATCTTTTCCTGTCAGGCACCAAGGATCATCGCGATGTGTCCGACAAAGCACTTGGGCACCCCATTAGCGACTCACCATACACGGGGTTCTGCACTCGCCCGTTCACGCCCAGGTTGCGGGGATGTCTCGAGCGAGGCGCTCGATGGCCCCCCCCCACACACTTCCTTTCATAGCCACATGACCACCTCGACGTAGCATGGCATGGCACTTGGGCACTCCGAGGGGACCAGCCTGGTGGTGTTGCAATCGCCCGTGTTAGCCCAGATTGCTGGTACGTCTCGGGCGAGACGCTCATGTGACACCGCGGAGTCATGTCTTGTTAGAGCCCTCGTGATCATCGCGATGAACCACACATAGCAAGTTGAACACCCTAAATGCGCAGGGGATGGCAAGGGGTGTTGCAGTCGCCCGTGCGCCATGAACAGATTATGGGGATGCCTTGAGCGATGCGCTAGCTTGGCGCCCCCGCATGCTCTCCTTGCAAAGCCCCTAGGTCTCTCTCTCTCTCTCTCTCACCCTCTCTCTCGCTCAGCCTCTCCCCCTCTCTCCCTGTGTTCCTCTCACCTGTTGTGTTGTCTCTCTCTCTCTCTCTCTCTCGCAGACACTCTGTCTCTCCCTCAAAAAGAGAAGGCTAGACATACATGTATGTATCTCTCTTTCTCTCTCCAGTAACGATCCCGTGCTGAGAACTCCGGTATGAAAGGTTTATTGTAGTGGTGGCCTCTCTGTTGAAATTGAGTTGGGGCTTACATGTATAACCGCCTGCCGCTGATACAAAAAGGACCCCCCCCCCTTAACACGCTAGAGTTGATTATCCACGGCCGATCAGAGTTTGGTCAGGGGCGCGGGGCGTGGAGGCCGAACTTTTCTTATCACTGTGAAAAGTTCACCATCGAGATTAACTTCCTTCTTCTGTTGAGATAGCAAAATCAAGCGAAGCGAAGACGCTTTCGAATACCTTCTTCTGCTCCTCCTCCTCCTCCTCCTCCTCTTCCTCCTCCTCCCTC
>CAUYUJ010016378.1:42810-65693 GCA_963575745.1 Prorocentrum cordatum | reverse complement strand
ATCTGAATCTCCTTGGCAAACACCTTGTTCGTATTAAAGGTCCGTTGGGCAATGATTAATCTGACAAGCGTAATTTGGAACAAAATATAATATCAGTTGTTTTTTTTGTGAGGATGTATCACAGAAGCAAGCATTTCAAAGCAGTGCTTGCACTTAGGGGGGTTCTAGCCTGTCGTCTAAGGACCTGGCCTTGGTTGGCGGCCTAGCGGCTCCGTAAACGCCGTCGCCGCCCCGTCGCCGCTTCCTTGCGTAATTTGGTCCACCTCGCATTGTGTCGTATTGTGTTGACAGGTTTTGCGTTCAATTGCATTGCCTTCGCTAGATTCCAAAAAAAGAATTCGGATCGACCGCCCCCACAAGGCCAGCATGATCCACCCTCCTAAAATGAACAATTTATGTAAGATATTGCCCCATCGTTCATTGTCGATATGACTTCATACTATCCCTACCAACCCGTTATCGCCCCCCCCAATCACCCCTTGGAAAAAATGCAAAATATGAGATGAACCCCGTTTATCCAAACCCTCAAAATATAACAACTATTTGCAAACCGTCGGACGAAATGCGCATGCGCGCGTCGTCGCGCGCCCCCGCCGGAATCCTTAACGAAAGCCCTGGTATCGTGAGGATTTCAAAAACGAACGCCAGGACGACATATAAGTAACATGGTTTAATTACACGGCTGATCCGAAATGACATGTGCGCGCGTTTTTTGCGAAATCGAAAACAACACTTGGTGCTTCAACGTGTCCATCAACTGCGACGAAACGGATCTCTCGCGCGCGCATGCTGGAATCATTGGGGTGTCCTTGCGAGCGTGCTGGGGGGGGGCCCGGATCGTATTCAAAAAACAAGGCGGGCCACTCCCGCCTGTCGGCCGCGCGCGCATATCGAAATCTCTCCACACCCTTCAGCGCGGCCTGCGAGACGCGTTAGGAAATGCCCAACGGTCAACACCTTCGCGGCCGCGCCGGTCGCGGCTGATTCGCAAGCCGCTGTGCGCGCGAACTTGCGCGCGCTAGCGCGGACGCAGCGACGCACCAGCCTTCGCCAAGCGGTCATCGCAGCCGCCGCCTATGGGCTTTGCAAACCACATTATGGGTGGGTGGGTGGGAGGAATGCGCGAGCACTGGAGTTGACAATCCACGGCGCACAGCAATTGATATCACGTCTGTTCCACCACATAAGTTACTCTTCGTGTATTGCACAAAATAGCTTGTTTGTCCTTTTCAAGAAGGACACTCTACGCCCCCCCCGGGATTATTACCTCCCCTGGTCGTATTGCAATTTACTTATGATTCTGCCCCATCGTCCATCCTAAAAAAGAACTCGTACCATCCCAGCCGAGCCGGTATCGACCCCCCCCCCGCCATCCTCTGCAAATACATATATGCGCGCACTCGTCTATAACAAAACATAGGCTTACACAAACCCCTTGCGAACGGAAGAACGCAGTGCGCATGCGCGTAGTCGCGCGCCGCCTCATTGTTGCATACTCCTCGCTCGCTTCGTGGCCCCGTAGGGAGCTCCAACTAAAACCCAGATGCCAGGGTCCCATGGCCCCGCCGCCTCATTTTTGCATACTCCTCACTCGCTTCGTGGTCTCATAGGGAGTTCCAACTAAAACCCAAATGCCAGGGTCCGCATGGCCCCGTGGCCTTCTCTTGGCACACCCCTCAAACGTTTCGTGGCCGCGTTAGGGGCTCCAACTAAGGTCCAACTGCCAACGTCCGCATGGCCACGCCGCATCACTTCGCTACACTCCTCACACGTTGCGCGGCTCCATCATAGAGACCTCACCTTAGCCCAAATACCAGGGTCCGCATGGCCCCGCCGCCTCATTTCGGCACACGCCTCACACGCTTCGTTCTGGCGGTGGGAAAAGAAAGTGACATAGAGGGGTGTGGTGTAGATGCTGCGTTTGGCGATGCCATCTACCGTAGATAGCATCTCGATGTTCACGATTGGCACCACACCCCTTTAATCGGGGGCGGCCAGGGACGTAATGAAATAAGAAGAGGCGCCATGACATCTGGGAAGATGTCAGGGCCATCACCCCCCTCTTTACCGCCCCCGAAATATGCCACAACCCTTCCCTGCCTCCAGATGGTTCGTGACCCCAGCCGGGGCTCGGGCCACTGGCGGCCAGGCGCGCAAGAATGCAACGCTGAAGTCGGCCGTGTCCCCCTACAGGGGGATTTTGGACGAAAAATGAAAAGGTTCACGCCATGTTCAAAAAATGCCCAATACTAAAAACATCGTCCCCATACTGTTTGTTGCACATGTTTGCATGCTCCTCCTGTAGAGGGACAGGCCCGTCTTAATACAACGCGCAAGTGAAACCAGGAGAGGGGAACAAAAAGAGCTGGGAAAGACACGGGCACGAAACGGCGTCGCACGGGGCTGTAGCCACACCAAGAAGACTCCCTGAACGCACGCACCAGCTCCCCCCCCCCTCTGTTCCACGCCGCCCGCAGTCTTGCTGCTGGACGCCTCCTTCACCTCGCCTGCCTCGCGATACTTGCAGCTGCATGCGGTTGGGTCGTTCTGCCAGTTGCTTGTGTTGCGTTTTGTTTGATTATCTTCTCTCTCTCCCTCTCTCGTTCTCCATTCAGTGCGGATCCCCGCGCTCAGGATCCATTTCGCGCAGATTCACGTTAGCCATGGCTTATATTGTAAGAGCATGTTTAATACAACTGGCCCATTTTGACTAGAATTCCCTGAAAGGAGGTTTCGTTGTACCAAATTGTCTGTATAAAGACACCCTTCCGTAAGTCGTAGTGCAAAAGTGGTTCATTGGCGAAAAGCTGATCGATGCAGGATTGTTTTGGAATCAATTCGTAGTGAAGATTCCTTCGTGCTGGATAATCCGGTAAATCTTATCCGGCAATGATTCCTTTACACAAGATTCCTCTGGTAAGGTCTGCCGGTCGAGATTGCTGCGAAACCTTTTCAGAACACAAGCATATCGTGCTATTCCAGGTCGCGCTGGCTGCGAAACCTGTGACATGCAAGATGATCCTCCTTGCTGGAAGCCCACGGCCACGCTCTTTCCCCCGTCGCCTGTAATCGTCAGAACACGCTGGGAAAGCAGGACAAACGTGTATATCACATGTCTCCTGCTCGCCATCGCTGTGGAACATGTCAAACACAATGTGTTCCAGCTTCTCCAGGTCGCGATGTTTGCAGAACATCTATAGCATACGCTCTGTTGCTGCCGCTGTTCCCACTGTTGTAGCCCATGGCCAAACTCTTCCCCAATTCGCCCGCGGCCACCAGAAACCTAGATGGAAAGGCAGGATAGCATGTTACACGCTTCCTGGTCGCAGTGGCTGCGAAACCTTTGAAAATACCAGCGGATCCTGCTGTTCCAGATCGCGATGGCTGCGAACCATGCGACATTGACGCTTGCCCTGCATTTCCTGATGTGTTGTAGCCATGGCCACGCTCCTCCATTCTTCGCCAGTGCTCGTCAGAACAAACACTGGCAACGTAGGAACAGCTGATACGTTACATGCTTCCTGGTCGGGGGGAGAAGGAAAACCTGGTATGTCACAACTTTCGCGACCCCCGCGACGAGCAGATGATGAGCAAGAACCTGATGGGGAAGGCGACAAAGGAGGAACTACCCGCGCGTAGAGCATGAGAAGTTAATTAGACGGCGCGGGAGGCTGAGACGATGAGAAGACGAGGGGCAGGAGAACGAGAACGAGAGAGGAGCGGAGAAGGAGATGAGAAGGAGAAAACTAGGAGAAGACGAGAAGCTGATTGGACGAGGAGAAGTATAACAGGATTTTGATGATTGGAAAGTGTTGATTCGGGGTGCTGGGGTGAGTCAATGTTTGTCCTGCCCTCTACCTACCTGCCCGTCCCGTTTGCGACCGCATCTTGCTAGCTCTGGCTATGACGTCATGGACATGCTTGAAAATCCCAAATGTGCGGCCGCGCATCTAAGAGCTCACTTTCAATCAGGAGCGCCTCTGCATGGAGATACTGTAGCTGCAGCCGGTGAAACGTTAGGAACGAAGCTGCAATCAATCTATGGTAGAAGCACGCGTCATGCAAGAATAAGCAATGTTGAATTCGCGCTGGCTGCTTCAAATGGAGCTGGTGAGTCGCTCGCCGACAGAGGCGGTCTTGTGGTGGAGGTGCTAGTGGCTCTATCGCAATACCCTCTCGTGCTCCAGTCCTGGATTGTTAGTGTCTCGGTCCGACTGCGTCGCATACCCAATAGCCCACACTCTAGACCACGAGCAACGTGCCAGCATCTTAAACATTCGCTTCCTTATGAAGCGATCAGCAGCAACGCGCAGCACGTAGTTGCGCTCAACGCAACGCAGCCCGCCCAGACGGAGACAAAAAGAGACGAAGATGGAGACAGAAGAGAAGAGACAGATCAGGCGACCTGGAAAAAGATCGTGACAGGTCCTGCGGGTGCTCCGAGATCGATCGAGACAGGTCCTGCGGGCCCTGGCAAGATCGAGGTAGGTGGAGCGTGGGCTGGCCACATGGCACAGCTTGCTTAAAAAAGTGCTCACCTCACCTGAATGGTACCTGTGGGTATGCGTGCAGGTAGCCTGGCAAACCGTTCGACGGTGAATGTTACGAATGTGGTGCCATATGCGTCCAGCAGAGCCCACTACGCTGCAGGTATAACATCACCGCCTGCGACCGTCGTAGCTGTGGTCGAAACGCGCCAGCATTTCCGCCCTCCGCAGAGCCTCCACCCGAGCGTCGTTCTTTCCCATGCCGCCAGGATCAGGGAATTCCTTGCTGCCGCAGCGCTGCAAGGCCTCCGAGTTCCCAGCCGGATTCAAGCCCTTGCAGACGATGCTGTCAGAGAAGCAGCGCCCTCGGGGAGCTGGCGACTGCTCGTAAGCGCCCTCCGAGATCTGCCGAGTGAACGTTCCCGTACCTGAGCGGCCCTCGGAGAGCTGCCGCTCCCAGGGGCCTGCCTCGAACTGCTTCAGAGTGTGGGACTCCTCGAGGTGGCCGGAACAAGACACGCGCGCGCGTCCTTTTTTAGCGTCGCAGGCTGGGCACAGCCACAGGCCGTTAGAGGCAGCACGGGCCAAAAGCCAGCCAGAATCAGGAAGGCCAAGGGCCAGCAAGAAAAGGGCAAGGGGGGCCAAGCAAAGCGAGGGGGGAAGTGAGGAGCGACACACGCACACACACGCACACGCACAGACCATACCACAAACTTCGGACGCCCCGATGCTGCCCAGGATCGCCCAGGGGTGCGGGGACTGGGGCCTGGCGCGGGCGTACAAAGCTCAGGTATGCAAACGTGCTTCCCTTTTTATCTAAAAAGAGAGAGGCCTCTTAGAGATCTCCAGGGTCCTAGGGAGTGCTCAGGGCCTCGGGCGGCGCAGGCGAGTGAACGGCCACGCTCCCGTGGCAACCATCGCCAAGCCTGGAGTGTGCGAGCGTGCTTTCCTGGACTCCGCTCCTTCGCCGTGTCCGCGGACATGGACCGCCAGAACCCTGCGTCCTCGGTGTCGATGCCGAAGACCGGCAGCTTGTCGAAGGCGCCCGCGTCCCCTGAGCCAGCAGGCGCACGGGCGCCGCCGAAGGCGCGCGCCAGCAGGAACGCCATCCCAGCGGGGCTGCGCTGACGACGGCGAGGGCGACGACGACGACGACGACGACGACGACGACGACGAGGCCCGCCCCCCCTGGGACACCGACGCCGGCGACCGTCAGGACGGCCCCGAGGACGCAACGGTCCTCTGCGGGCAGAACCACCGTTAGAGGCCTCCTAGATCCTAGATGGGGTCCGAGTAGACGGGGTCGGAGGATCGCGCCACATCGGCGACGCATCGGCGACGCATCGGCGATGCATTGGCGATGCACCGCGGCGACGTCGGCGTGGAGAACATCGGGCTCCACATCGAGCCGCATCGCCGATGCATCGGCGATGCGGCGCGATCCTCCGACCCCATCTGCTCGGACCCCATCTAGGAGGCATGGAACCAGGAACGCGACCACGGCCCAAATCGACGCCCCTCCAGACGCTCTGCCCGACGCCCTCCCCGACCCCCCACTAGACCTCCTGCCCGACGGCTCTGGACCGGCGAAGGGCGGCGTGAGAAGATGAGGCCACGGCAGTTCAAGGTCGGCCACCGGACCCATCCCAGGGTTCAGACGCACCAAATCTCCGAGCTGCGCCCATCGGGCGGGTGGCAATGGGGGGTGACCCAAATGGGAGGTGAAGAGAAGGGCCCTAAAGGGGCCCTTTCGGTCGCTTTTGGATCCAAAAGAAGACCTAAAGGGCGCCTTTCGGGACTCTCTCTTCACCCACATGTGGACCACCCCCCCACTGCCACACGACGGAGCCGAGAGGGGCCCCCCCGAAGGCCAACTACCGGTGCCTCGACTCGCACTCCTCCAAACAAGCGTGTCCCACTACTCGCGAAGAGCAACTGCTCGCAAATGGCCTGGATCCGCCGCGGGGGAAGCACGATCCATCACGTCAGGGCGAACAGGTGATTTTGTTCTGACATTGCTCGGTGACTCTCCGACTGGGGGGCGGCACGCGACGGCGAGAGAAACGAACACGACGACGGCGGCTGCAAAGACGGCAGCGACACTTCGGCGGCTCAAAGCTCGAGGGATGGGGCCCCGAGCGCGAGTGGCCTCAAGCAGTGAAATTTCCGCCTGGGATCATTTTCCTTCAGTAAGAGCTCGACCGCAAGACACCTTCCACAAGAGACTCAACCCTGAGATCCTAGGACGTCGATTGATTTGGGGTGTGGGAACCACACAAAGCCATCGAAGCCCAAGAAACTGGGGGCAGGGTGTTTCTTTGCATGGGTTCCCACTGTACCATCAAGACCCCATACAATCGGGTTGCAGAAATAAAGAACGATAGGTAAGCAACGAAACCCATTCTTGGCACAGAAACGGCCGACAACTTTCAAGCCCCGTTCCTTCGGCCAGCCGCCGTGTTCGACAAAACGAATCCTGGCGTGCTAAGGAGCACCGAAGACGCTCGCCCCCCCGGCCCCCAAAAAAGCAACGGAACGCATGCAAACAGGAGGAACCACAGAGCTCCCTTCCGACCTCGAACTGGACCTCATTTCAGCAAACTGATTGCACCTCATGTCCACATCTTTGAGCCGCCGATCATGGGGAAGCTAAGAGGCACCGATACCGCTGCGAGTTTCCCAGGGCGCGTTCTGACCAGAATCTCGAGGCGAATCCAGCGGTGGACACTGGGGAAACCGAAAGGTACCAATACCGCTACTCCCCAAATCTCTCCTGGGGCGTTTTTTTCTGACCCGGATTTCGAGGCAAATCCAGCGGTGGTGACGAGGGCCGCCCAGGAGGCCCAAAAAGGGGAAAACGAGCGAAGAGTAGAGGTATGGATCCCTTTTCCTCCTCGGAGACAGAACGGCCTCCCAGCAGGCCCCGAGAGGCAGGAACGCAGGCATGGCAGCGGTGTGGAAACGTCTTCCTCCTCGGAATCTCGGGTCGGGCGAAAGGGGGGGATAGCAAAGGGGGGGTTTGAGAATCAGCTCACGTAGCTGATTTTCCTGGCGCCTCCCGGCGCCGGAGGCGGCCATGTATCGAGGAATGGGCCCCTCGGTGAGGCCGAAACCAGCTGCATGCAGCAAATTTCGTAACCCCCCCTTTCCCAATCCCCCCCTTTCGCCCGACCCGAGAATCTTTGAGCCGCCGAGCAGCGACGACAGCGCACGGCTCAGGGCGAGCGGCGGCGAGGAGCGGCCGGGCGCCCCAGCGGCCGGAGGTTCGGGCCGGGGCCGGCGGCGGACGGCTGGTCCACGCGCAGAGTGAGGTCGGGCATGTCTTACTACAAGCGGATTTTGGAAGAAACATGAAAGTTAGCTTTTTATGCAGAAAACTCGAGCAGAATCAGACAATAATCGAAACATCGTCCCCCCGGACTATGGTCTGACAATCTGTTGATCGTCCTCCTGTAGAGAGACACGCCCGACTCAAGCGCAGAGGATGGGGGGGTCCAGCCGGAGGCCGCCGCGCCAGGCGGCAACCTCCCCGAGGGGCAACGCGGGGGGGGGGCTATGGCACAGGGGGGGGGGGGCACGTCGACCTGGGATCGGCGATGCAGTCGACCCGTACAGTGGAGGACAGTCCACAAGAACCCAACCCTGCCCAGGCGTCCACCGATTTTGTGCGGGAACGTCACGTGTTCCATCGCAAATCCATCGAAACCCAAGAAACCCGGGGCACCCTAGAGGCAAGCAGGGTGTTTCTTGGCAAGGGCCTCAACTGTATCATAAGGATGCACGATAAGGATGCAAGGGCCTTGAAAGGCCATTTCGAAGCTGTTCGAGCGGGGCGCGGCCAGCGAAAGTGGCCAAGGACGGACCGAGTAACCTTGGGAAAAACCGCCCATCCCTACTATGCGGGCTGACTGTACATCGCTGGTAGCTCGGCGATAAGCCCCCGATAGTGAATCCGCACGTTCCTGGGCAGGCTTGCAATGGGCGATTGGGGGTCGATGCGTCCCCCCATGTGCCTAACCCCCCCAATCTTTGTTCCTGACTCCCCCTCCTACTCCTGATCACCCTTAGACGAGGCCAAGACGAGGACACGTTCGGATGATAATGAAACGAACACCTCTGAGATCTGGCGGCTCTTGAGGGTGTATGGGGCGTCGCGGCTTTCTCAGAGCATTCCGGAACGCTTTGGGAGCGTTCTGGAACGCTCTGGAAGTGATTGATCCTCGTCCTGGCCCCTCCTGCTGCTCTCTCACCTTCTGCTGCTTCCCATCTCCCCTCCTCTCCCCCTCTGGAAGGGATTCCCCCCTTCTCCCATCCTGCTGCTTCTTCTGCGGCACCTCATGGGAGCCTCTCATGCCACCTTGTTGGCTCTTGCGAGTCGACGCTGATCGACGCTATGAGACGCTAGATCGACGCTAATCTACTCTAGCCGATGCTAAATCGGCGCTTACCGATCGACTACCACACGCTAGTCGACACGAATGCACTTTAAGGACAGAGTTGCGAGGGTATACAAGGCCCACATGATTTGCAACCGACCCCCCCTTCTGTCCCTCCTGCTGCTACTGCTACCGTCCCACGTCGTGCAGAGGGGAGAGGTCGTGCAGAGGGGAGAGGGCGTAATGCCTAAGGGTGATCGCGGGCACGAACCAGACCGCTTACACGCAAACGGAAGGGGGAGAAAGATTTCAACACCCGACGTCGTGAGACAACAACACGTCTTGGGAAAATCACGGCCGAAATGATCGGCCCCATCTTTCGAGTGGGCGTATCCCACCATCCCTCTGGGCGTCGGTGGTTTAGGGAGTTTCCTCTTCCACCCCTCCTTCTTCCCCTTCGGGGAGGGGTTTACCCCTCCCCTACCCCCTCCCCTGGACCTGGACAGGAGGTCTCGCGAGGTGTCAGGGCGTCCTAAACGGCCTCGGCGAGGAAGCCAACATCAGTGATTTTACTAAGGTTGTGGCCCCATTTTGGCCTCCTTGGGGGGCGACTGTAATCCGTAAACCACCCCTCCTGTGATCGATCTCACTCAAGATGGCCCAACTATGGCCCCCAAGGCTCCCAAGGGTGCTCCAAGATGGGCCAAATATGGCCCCAAGAGGCCCCCAAGAGGCCCCCAGGAGGCCCCCAAGAGACCCCCAAGAGGCCCCAAGAGACCCCCCAGAGGCACCCAAGATGCTCCAAGAGGCCTCGGCGAGAATGCCGAATCATTGATTTTACGAAGGTTTTAGCCACATGTTGGCCTCTTGGGGGGGGGCACTGATTCAGATGACTCCAAGAGCGCATGGGAGAGCCCAAACTGACCTCCAAGATGGCTCCAGATATCCCAAGATGTCTCATAATGGCTTCCTCTGTGTGCTGCCCACTTCCCTGATCGAGGCAATTCCTCTGGGCATCGTTTCTGGATGGGCTGGTGGGGATTCGCGAAGCGTCACCAATTTCAAGCCTGGATCGATGCGTCAATGCCCTGGGGGCAAGTCCGCCAAGCACGCGGCAAGCGCGCCAGCCGTGGTGCCTCTTCACGACGGGAGGACGAGGACGAGACGGCGCAGCAGCGCCAGGCAGAGGGGAGGACCAGGGGAAGGGCAAGGGAAGAGGAGCAGCAGCAGGAGCAGAGAGGCGGAGGGATGTAGAGGGGGCGATGCAGGAGGAGAGGGACGCGGGAAGATGAGCAGCAGGAGGGCGAGGACGACGACAACGCCGAGAGGGCGAAGGACCGTGTTCCGGGCCCTCCTGCGAGCACCGCCCACCCCGCACCGACGAGAGCGCGGCGAAAAGGTGTGCGCCTCAGCGCCCCCCTCCCCGCGGGCGCCCGCGGGCGCCGCGGGGGTGGAAGCGCCGCGCGTGCCCCGCACGCTGCGCTCGGCGGCGCGCGCGGACAGGGGCAGCGGGGAGGGGGGACAGGACAGCCATGCCAGAGCCCTCCCAGATGGGGGCAGAGCAGGTTGAGGTCGGGCAGGTCCCCCTCCAGGCGGATCTTGGGAAGAAGGAACTTAAGGCATAGCCAGTCAATCAATCGTCAAACCAATGGTCAAAAGAGCCCGGAAACTATCCCCAGAGAATGTGTTTCTATTCTTGAACATTTCTTCCTCCTGTATAGGGGCATGCCCGATTTAAGAGCAGATGGGGTCAGAGGATCTCGCCGCATCATCGAATGCATCGGCGATGCATCGGCAACGCCGGCGACGCATCGGCGTGGAGCGAATCGGGATCCACATCGAGCCGCATCGGCGGTGCATCGGCGATGCGGTGCGATCCTCCAGCCTCCTCTGCTCGGACCCCGTCTGGGAGGCCTATGCAAACAGTGCGAAGCCCGCACCATCAAAGAGAGCCGCCCAGCCTTCTGGCAGGGCCGCCCCTTGTGGCCCTGCTGCCCTGCTTCCCTCCGAGTCGCCGCGGGTGCACGCACTCCCGAGCTCAACTGCGGGAGAGGAGAACCGCAGATGAGGGCGAAAAATGGCGGTTCGAGGGGCACCGCGAAACAAACAGGAATTCGCCAAATATGCTGCCGAGTACACCCCTCGATACATCAATATATATATATATATATATATGCAGCTGCATGCATGCATGCATACATACTTATAAGCATCCGTACGAACATACATATATATAAACATACATGCATGCATGCATGCATGCATGCATGCATGCATGCATACATACATACATACATACATACATGCATGCATGCATGCATGCATGCATGCATGCATACATACAGCCATACATACACACATACATACATACATACATACATACATACATGCATGCAAACATACATACATACATACATACATACATACACACATACATACATGCATGCATGCATACATACACACACATCCATGCATGCATGCATGCATGCATGCATGCATACATACATACACATGTAAATGCGTACATACATGCATGCTTGCATACATACATACATACATACATACATACATACATACACACATATATGCATAGTTATATATGCATACATACCTACATATACATATGTAGATACTTACATACATGCGTGCACACCTACATATATTCTTTCATTCATACATACATACATACAGACATGCATGCATGTATACATAAACGCATACACACAATATACACATATATACATATGTAGATGAAAATATGTATAGACGCACGTGCACACATACCGTTCCACCTGAACACATATACACATAACGCATATTTCATATATATATATACACACATATATATATGTATATATATATATATATATGAAAGAGAGAGCGTGATCCACCGCCGCTTTACTGTGGAAAATTGCCAACCTTTTCCTCCGGAACCCGGGGTCTCCCCCCACCTCGGGGGGGAAAAAATCCCCCCCCCCCCTCCGAAAATCCCCCCCCCTCTTCCCCCGGCAAAACCCCCCCCTCCCCTAACCCCTCCCCCCCTCCCCCTCGAAAACCCAGGGAGGTCACTAATTACCGGTTCGAACCCCGCCCCCCCCCCACCCCTCCGGGATCCGAAAACCGGGGGGGTCACTACGGTTGGAAACCCCCCCCCTATCAACCGCCAGCAAACGACTCCCGGTCCCCACCACCGTCCGCATCACATACCCCACTGGTGTTCCCAGCACCACTGTCCTCACCACCGCTGTCCCCACTGGTTCCACCACCGCCCCTACTGTCCCCACCAGTGGCCCCACCACTGTCGCAGTGTCCCCGCTGTCCCCAGAACTGTTCCCACCACGGTTCCACTCTCCCCACTGTCTCCACGGCCCCAACCACTGCCCGACTATCCCCACTGTCCCACTGACTCCTCCGCTGTCCCACTGAGCTGTCCCACTGTTCCCACCACTGTCCCCACTGTCCCCACCACTGTCCCCACTGTACCTCTGTCTCATTGTCCCACCGCCGTCCTCGCCACCGCCTTCACCACTGTCCCCACCACCATTGTACCCTCCACTGTCCCACTGTTTCCACCTCATTCCCATTGTCCCCACACAACTGTCCCCACCACCACCGTCACCACCACTGTCCACTGTCCCCCCCTGTTCCCACCATTGTCCCCACCACTGTCCCCACCACTACCGTCCCCACTACTGTCCCACTCCCCACTGTTCCCACCACTGTTCCCACCACGGTTCCACTCTCCCCACTGTCTCCACGAACCCAACCACTGCCTATCCCCACTGTCCCCACTGTCCCACTGACTCCTCCGCTGTCCCACTGAGCTGTCCCACTGTTCCCACCACTGTCCCCACTGTCCCCACCACTGTCCCCACTGTACCTCTGTCCCATTGTCCACCGCCGTCCTCGCCACCGCCTTCACCACTGTCCCCACCACCATTGTACCCTCCACTGTCCCACTGTTTCCACCTCATTCCCATTGTCCCCACACCACTGTCCCCACCACCACCGTCACCACCACTGTCCACTGTTCCCCCCTGTTCCCACCATTGTCCCCACCACTGTCCCCACCACTACCGTCCCCACCAATGTCCCACTGTCCCACTGTCCCCACCACTGTCCCGCTATCCCCTCACCACTGTCCCCACCAACACCGTCCCCACCACTGTCCGCACCCCCACTCGGTTTTCGAGGGGGGGGAGGGGGGGGGAACCGGTAGTGACCCCCCCCGGTTTTCCGGATCCGGAGGGGGGGGGGGGGGGTTCGAACCGGTAGTGACCCCCCCCGGTTTTCTGGAGGGGGGGGGGGGAGGGGTTCGAAAACCGTAGTGACCCTCCCCGGGTTTCCGCCAGCAGCGGTAGAACAGTCTTTAATATATATATCTATATATTATATATTATATATTTATATATATATATTATTATATATATATAGTATCCGTCACCGAGCCCCGTGGCACGTTGAGGCGTCGTAGCAGCATGTCAAGGGCTGCCTGGCAGGGTTTCTGAAATCTTCTTAGGGGCCCCCACCTCCTCGGTAAGCACCTCGCTGCGTGCACCGGCCATGCTCCCAGGGGGTCCCTGGGCGGCCATGGCACCTCCATGGGTCTCTCCAAGGCTTCCATGACGGCCCAGGAGGCCCCCCAGACGGTCCAAGAGGGCCCCGAGTCGCCGAACGATCGCTCGAAGACGCCCAAGATGGCCTCAAGATGGCGCAAGAGGCTTCCAAGGTGTCCCAAAAGGCCTCCAAGAGGTCTCCCAAGAGGCCTCCAAGACCACCCCAGAACTGCCCGAAAGGCCTCCAAGAGGGCCCCACGACGGCCTAAGAGCGCTCCACGACGGCCCAAGAGGCACCCAAGTCGGCCCAAGAGGGATCCAAGACGGCCCCAAAAAGGGCCCCAGAGAGGGAACACCTACAAAAAATCCAAGCCTCCGCCCCAAAAGGCCCCCAGGAGGCCCCAAGAGGGCCCAAGAGGCCTCCAAGAGGCCCCGAGAAGCCCCCAAGAGGCCCCCAAGAGGCTCCCAAGCTCTGGAAGCCCCAAAATGCCCCCAAAGAGACCCCAGAATGGCCCCCAAGAGGCTTCAAAACTGCCTCCAAGAGGCTCCCGAGAGGCCTCTAACGAGATTCCAACGAACATCCACTAGGCTTATAACCCATAACCCAGGCACGGTGGCGGGACTTGCCATAGGCATCTGGATACTTGTGTGTGTGTACGTTTTATCTGTCTGTCTGTCTCTGTGTCTGTCTGTCTGTCTGTCTGTCTGTCTGTCTGCCTGCCTGTCTGTCTGTCTGTCTGTCTGTCTGTCTGTCTGTCTTTCTGTCTGTCTGTCTGTCTCTCTGTCTCTCTGTCTGTATGTCTGTCTGTCTGTATGTATGGATGCATGGATGTATATATGGGAGAGAGCGTGATCCACCGCCGCTTTACTGCATGTGGAAAATTGCCAACCTTTTCCTCCGGAACCCGGGGGTCTCCCCCCCCCCTCCGAAAATCCACCCCCCCCTGCCGGAACCCCTCCCCCCCCCCCCCCTCCCTCCCGGCAAAACCCCCCCCCCCCCCCCCCCCCCCCCCCCCCCCCCCCTCGAAAACCGGGGGGGGTCACTACGGTTCGAACCCCTCCCCCCCCCCCCCCTCCGGGATCCGGAAAACCGGGGGGGGGTCATTACCGGTTGGACCCCCCCTCCCCCCCTCGAAAACCGGAGGGGGTCACTACCGGTTCGACCCCCCCCCCCACGCACCGCCAGCAAACGACTCCCGGTCCCTACCACCGCTCGCATCACATCCCCCACTGTTGTTCCCAGCACCACTGTCCTCACCACCACTGTCCCCACTGGTTCCACCACCGTCCCTATTGTCCCCACCAATGCCCCCACCACTGTCGCACTGTCCCCATTGTTCCCACAACTGTTCCCACCACGGTTCCACTCTCCCCACTGTCTCCACAGACCCAACCACTGCCTATCCCCATTGTCCCCACTGTCCCACTGACTCCTCCGCTGTCCCACTGAGCTGTCCCACTGTTTCCACCACTGTCCCCACTGTCCCCACCAGTGTCCCCACTGTACCTCTGTCCCATTGTCCCACCGCCGTCCTCGCCACCGCCTTTACCAGTGTCTCCACCACCATTGTACCCTCCACTGTCCCAGTGTTTCCACCTCATTCCCACTGTCCCCACACCACTGTCCCCACCACCACCGTTCCCACCACTGTCCACTGTCCCCCCTGTTCCCACCATTGTCCCCACCACTGTCCCCACCACTACCGTCCCCACCACTGTCCCACTGTCCCCCCACTGTCCCCACCACTGTCCCGCTGTCCCCTCACCACTGTCCCCACCAACACCGTCCCCACCACTGTCCGCACCCCCACTCGGTTTTCGAGGGGGGGGGGGGGGTCGAACCGGTAGTGACCCCCCCCCCTTTTCATGATGAGCTGGGGGGGGGGGGGGAGGGGTTCGAACCGGTAGTGACCCCCCCCGGTTTTCCGGTGGGGGGGGGGGGGGAGGGGTTCGAACCGGTAGTGACCCCCCCCGGTTTTCCGCCAGCAGCGGTAGAACACGCTCTTTCATATATGGATGTACCTATACGGCCACCCTTCGGGTGATAAGGAGGTTGTGGGGGGGGAGAGGGGGAGGGGAACCAACATCTGACTCAATCGATCTCACTATCGATCTCACTCAAGGGGGCACCACGGGACACCACGGGACTCCACGGGACACTTGTCGATCTCAGTATCGATCTCAGCATCGATCTCACTCAACGGGACACCACGAGACACCACGGGACATCGCGGGACACCTCTCGATCTCACTATCGGTCTCACTATCGATCTCTCGATCGATCTCACTCAACGGGACACCACAGGACACCACGGGACACCACGGGGCACCACGGGACACCTCGGGACACCACATCGATATCACTAACGGTCTCACTATCGATCTCACTATCGATCTCACTCAACGGGAAACCACGGGGCACCACGGGACACCACGCGACACCACATTGATCTCACTATCGATCTCCCTATCGATCTCACTCAACGGGACATCACGGGACACCACGGGATACCTCGGGGCACCACATCGATCTCAGTATCGATCTCAGTATCGATCTAACTCAACGGGACACCACGGGACACCTGTCAATCTCACTATCGATCTCACTATCGATCTCACTTTTTGGGACACCACGGGACACCTCGGGGCACCACATCGATCTCAGTATCGATCTCAGTAACTATCGATCCCAGTATCGATCTCAGTATCGATCTCAATAACTATCGATCCCAATATCGATCTCAGTATCGATCTCAATATCGATCTCACTCAACGGGACACCACGGGACACCACGGGACACCCCGGGACACCGCGAGCCACCGCCGGACGGGCGGGCGGGAGGGGGAATATCATTAGTCTTGACTTCGCCCTAGCAAAGGCGGGTTCATTCCTCTCGCGCGCCCACGCAGCTTCGCCTCGCCCGCACGCAGGACACGAACGAAACGAAACGATTTCCCGGTCGGGGGTCTCCGTTCCACTGCGATCTCACCCCTCAACCTCCGATGTGTACATATATGTATATGGATATATGCGCATATTAATGGGTGTGTAAGATTGATAGTGAGACCGATAATGAGACCGATAGTGAGATCGAGAGGTGTCAAGCGGTGTCCCATGGTGTCCCGTTGAGTGAGATCGATAGTGAGATCGACAAGTGTCCCGCGGTGTCCCGCGGTGTCCCGTGGTGTCCCGTTGAGTGAGATCGATAGTGAGATCGATTGAGTCAAATGTTGGTTTCCCCCCTCTCCCCTCCGCCACAACTCCTTATCACCCGAAGGGTGGTCGTTTCGGTGTATATGGATGTATGTGTACATATATAAATAGTTACGTATATATGTGTATGTACAAGTATATGCGCGTGTGAATGTGCGTGTGAATGTGCGTGTGTGTGTGTGCGCGTGTGAATGTGCGTATGTGTATGTGTGTGTGTGTGTGCGTGTGTGTGTGTGTGCGTGTGTGCGGGTGTGTGTGTGTGTGTGTCGGTGCCGCGATGGTGGTCGCGGCACCCGCGCTCGCCCGCGCTCTGGCGCCCACCCCTGCAGCGGTGGCTCAGGCCGCGAACGGGCTCACGGTGCTCAGATCGTACTCCCCCTTTGACCGCTCGATGGCCTCCTTTAGACAAGCGCGTTCCACTACTCGCAAAGTAACTGCTCGCAAATGGCCTTGATCCGCCAAGGGGGATTTACGATCCATTGCATCGAGGCAGGCGTTTGTTTCTCGGACGTTTACGAGCAGGCACTTTGCGAGTAGTGGAACGCGCTCGGTGATCCTTGGAGCCCACGACGGAGATGCCGCCCACCTTTACGCTGTCAAGAGCGCCGGCGAACGCCCCGAAGTCCTTCGTGGTCGTGGACAGGATCTCGTCGCGGAGCTGCTGCCTGTAGTCGTCTCCCTCTCCGAGTAGGAAGCGCAGCATGGCCTGATACCCCTTGGCGTCGGGCAGCATGTATGAGTCCACGTCGCCCATGCAGCCGATAATAGCCTTTGTGAGCTCGTCCTCCCCCAGCTTGAGCTCCTTCAGAAACTGCGGTGCGCCGTCGTAGTTCTGAAGCGTGCCCTCCAGGTTGGGGTCGCGGTACGACAGGTACTTGAAGTCGCCACTTCGCGGGTCGAACCTGCAGAACCCCCCGTACGCGCCGCCGCTGACCCGCACCCGGTCCCATAGGTACGTCGTGCCCAGGAGCTTCGAAACCACGAGCGAGGAGCCGTGCAGTGTGTAGCCCGCCGCGTAGAGGTTGCCGCCCTTCCCGACGTAGTTCACCTGCGTCGGCACGATGATGCCCTCCGCGAAGCGCTCCAGCTTCGGCGCCAGCACGACGAGCTCATCGGCCGTCTCGGGCAGTCCTCCGGCGAACGCCTCGATAGTGGCCTGGGCCGCAGGGATGCTGCCAGCGTCCGCGGTCAGGTTCAGCACGGCGCATGCGCCCCGGTTGAACACGCACGCCTGGAGGCGCTTGAGGCGGGCGGACACGGCATCCCAACCGCCGCCCTCGATCTCGGCCAGGAGACCCGACAAGTACTGGTACTGCGTCAACCCGCTCCACTTGTCGTTGACCCAGCCGGCCTGGTGACGGGCAGCAATTGGGGAGGCTGGCTCAGAGGGCGAGACATCGACCTGGATCGGCGATGCATCGCGGATAGATCGGCGATGGGCCCCCGATGGCGAATGCGCACGTTCCTGGGCGTGGTGGAGGAGGAGGAGGAGCAGCAGGAGGAGGAGGAGGAGGTGGAGGAGGATGAGGAGGAGGAGGAGAGAGAGGAGGAGAAGAAGGAGGAGGAGGAGGAGCAGGAGGAGGAGCAGGAGGAGGAGGAGGAGGAGGAGGAGGAGGAGGAGGAGAGAGAGGAGGAGGCGATCACAGGGCGACTCGGGGTCGGTGCGTTCCCCGCGGAGAGTGCCCCCCCCCTGTCGCTGCGCATGGCCTGGGACGTCTGGGCCGAGAGCCTGGCGCCGGCCACGACGTGGCCGCTGGACACGATGCCGGACTGCGCTCCGGACCTGGGCCCCGGGCGCGAGCTTAACATTAGGTCGGGCATGTCCCTGCAGGCGGACTTTAGACGAGAAATAAGACATGTCAGAAAATACCCCCAAACGGCCCAAAGTAGTTAAAAACAAGATCGCCCCCAGACTATATTTGGACTATGTTTGAATGTTCCCCCTGAAGAGGGACAAGCCCGACTCAAGCTTAACAGTGCTTGCCGTTTTCTTTCTACGCTTGTTGCCCCCTGTGATGCCTTCGTTCCGCCTTGGCTGCAGAACGGGGGCACAGCGAAAACGGTTGACGACATCGTCAAAAAAACACTGCTTAGCTCCAGCACTGCCTGGACTGCTTCACGAGCTGCACGAAGCGCTCCTGGTTGTCCAAGTTCGCCGTCAAGGCGATCTCCTCCATCAGGGCCGCGAGGTCCGGCACTTGGCTCTCCATCGACTTCCCGCGCAGCATCAAGTACATTTCTGGCTTCGGCTCCCCGCGCTTGTTGAGGCAGATCGTCGAGGCCGAGATGCCACCAGTGAGCCTGTCGACGCGGCGCGTGAGGCTGACGAAGTCGCCCTTGGCAGTACCCAGCTGGCGCAGCGCAGCCGCGAAGAGGGGCAGCAGCGGCAACAGCTCCTCTGGCACAGCATCCAGACTGAACGCGATGTCGACATACACCACACCGCTTGTTGGCAACTCGTGCACGAGCGTGGTCGGCTTCGATCCAGTGGCCTCAGTTGGAATTTTGGGGCTCTCCTTTGGGATGTCCTCCAGCGAGAGGCGGGGAACCTTCTCCATGGCTTCGGGCGAGTCGGGCGTCTCCTGGATTTTCTTCAGTGTCTTCGTCTCCTCGATGAGAGCATCGATCGCCGCATCGTCCAAGGTCTCCCTGTGCGAAGCAAGCTCGGCTTTCTCTGCCTCGTCCTGCCGCTTGCCAAACTCCTTGCTGGGGACGCTCTCAACGACCACCCTGTGGTTGTTGTTCAGGAACCTCTCCTGGATCAGATCCTCGAACACCTTCTCGCCATTCGCGAGCCGTTCCTTGAGGTTCGCCAGAGGTTCCTCGAAGCGCAAAGGCTCGAAAGGGTCCCCGCCGTAGTTCCAATTCTCCACCGAGGCGAACATCAAGGCCAGGCCCTTGGGGAAGCTGCCAGTATTCAGCTCGCGGTTGCGGAACTCGATCGTGTTGATGGCCGCCTGCACCTCCTCGTCCTGGAAACCGTTCTCAACGATTCCGCGAAGCGTCGCGATCACCAGCTCCTCTAGAAGAGAACGGGTTCTTACGCATCAGCCCTGACAGGGCCCAACCAGACTCCATGATTGATGCACACGCCCTCCTGGCTCGCCCAGGGAGGCGCATACACCGACACTGGGCGCAGGGTGGGCCTTGCCAGGATCGGTGCACATGCATAGTTCTTGTCGCCCGATCCTCTACCTTCGAGGTGTCTTCGGCCTGCAAATCCTTCAGACCCACGCCGAAGATCGGCTGAAGCAGTCCGTCGTAGAGCCCACCGCCGATGACCCGGGAGCCGAGACCGCTGTCCACCATGGCCTTGTACAGTGGCGCGGCCGGCGTTCCCATGAGCAGGTAGTTGAGGAATGACAGAGCCAGGCTGGACTGCAGATCGAGCTTGCGGTCGGCAAGCAGCCAATTGATGCTGACCATGTGCTTCTTGGAGATGTCCTCGTCCTCGCCCGCGGCGAACTCGCCAGTGACCTTCTTGGGCGTCTCGAACAGGGGCTGCTCGCTGATGCTGGAGTCGACATCGATCCGGTCGAACTCGGAGAGAAAACTGTCCAGGAGCTCGAGCCGCTTCTCGGCCGGGTCGTCACCGTAGAACCAGAACTTTGCGTTCGACGGGTGGTAGTACTTGGAGTGGAACTTCTTGAAGTAGTCGAAGTCGAGGCTGGGAATAACCTCGGGACGAAGGGGGCAAAGGTGGGGGGGGGAGCAGGGAGCAGGATGGTGGGAAGGATGAGGGGCAAGGAGCACCTTGGGGTCTCCCCCGGAGTCCACTCCATATGTGCTGTCGGGGAAAAGGGACCGCATCCCGAGCGAGTTGTGCGTGCTGTCTGGGCTGGAGTACACGCCCTTCATCTCGTTGAAGACCACGCCCTTGTACACCAGCGGGTCGTCCTTCTTCTCGATCTCGTAGTGCCAGCCCTCCTGGGCCAGGACACGAGGATCGCTGACCGCCCGCGGATGCAGGACGGCGTCGAGGTAGACGTCCACCAGGTTGTAGAAGTCTTGGAGATTGCAGCTTGCGACCGGGTAGCAGGTGCGGTCTGGAAAGGTCATGGCGTTCAGGAACGTCTGCAGGCTCGACTTCATCAGCTCCACGAACGGCTCCTTGACGGGGTACTTCCGGCTCCCGCACAGCACCGAGTGCTCGAGCACGTGCGCGATGCCGTTGGAGTTCTCGGGAGGCGTGCGGAAGACGACCCCAAAGGTCTTGTTCTCGTCTGCAGGCTGCACCTGGGGGAGCAACAGAAGACCGACACCGGTGCACCCCAACCTCTCTTCCAAGGTGCGTTCTGACCGTGCTCCCAAAGCGACTCCAGCTGGGGCGACGACCGAGGGCCTGCCAGAGGCCCAAGAAGGCGAACATGATACGCAGAAGGCACCTACCCCTCTACCAAGCCTGGCCCAGGGCCCTGGGCCCTGGCATGGTGCATACGCCCTTCTCGCCGAGGCCCAGGACGACCCTGGCCCAGTCGGACCAGGCAGGGGGATTGATGCATAGGTGCCTCCTGCGGAAACCAAGGAAAGGTATCGGCATCGGTGTTCTTCGGGCGGGTGATATTGGGGGGGGACCCGAACCGGGGTTGAAGAAAAGAGCCCCAAAGGGGGCCCTCCAGGGCCCCTCTGGGGCCCCTGCTGGCTGGCCAAAAGGCACCCCAAAGATCCCCTTTCGGGCCGTTTTCTTCACCCCACCTATCGGTCACACCCCTTTTGGAAAAACGAAGCAAATTTAGAAACAGCAACTTTTGACGGTCCGCGGGGGTTTCTCGGACCGGCGCTGGGGTTAGGTCGGGCACGCATCCTACAGGGGGCTTGTGGACGAAAAACAAAAAACTGTCAAACAACAACTCAACACTAGCCAAACATAATTCAAAACATCGTCCCCTGACTTTAAAAACCAAAAACCTGTTTGAGTATTCCTCCTGTAGAAGACCATGCCCGACTTACAACAACCGTATACACATAATCTTTTGACGGTCCGCGCGGGTTCCCTGGATCGGCGCTGGGGTCCTCCGAGGCGGCCTCCGGCGGCGCTCCTGGCGCGCTGGGGCGAAGGGGGTCTGGCGCAGATCCTGACTACCTACCTGACCACCCCAACCCGACCCGAAAACCCTAATTTCGGGTTGGGGGGGGGGGGGGGTACGGGTTGCATGCGTTTTCTCCATGTTCCCCGACCCCCCCCCGCTGGAAATGGAGGGTAAATTGGGGCATTCGGGTTGGGTTGGGGTGGTTTGGTGGGTGGTGAGATCCATGAACTCCGCGCGGGCTGTCAAAAGTTTCTGCCTGCAGTAGGGGCCCGACTACAAGAAACCTTCCACAAGAAACCCGACCCTGATACCCCAGGACGTCCACTGATTCTTAGTGCGGGATTGTCGCGCGCTCTCCGCAGCAAAACCGTCGAAACCCAGGGCACCCTGGAGGCAAGCAGGGTGTTTCTTGGCATGGGCGTCCACTGTATGCCATTTCTTCTTTTCCAGAAGAGAACACTGATGCTGACTCCTTTCCTTCGTTTCCGCAGGAGGCACCTACGCATCAACACCATGCCTGTGCCGACTGGGCCAGGGTCATCCTGGGCCTCGGCGAGGCGAGCGTATACACCAACTCTCTGAGCACCGACTCGTCCATCGAAAGCTCATGTGTACGCAATTGTTTCTCCCACGACTCTCTGCGCACCATGGACATCAACTGTGCGCCCGTGCGGTCGTGCTCCAGCAGATACCCTGTGCAGCTGAACTCCTTGACGTATTCCTCACGCAAGCACGTCCAGCCGTGCTTCTTCTCGCCCACGACGTGGCCTGCCGTGGCCACCGGCACCTCCACCGCCACACCGGAGCCTGAGGGGGGGGACGGAGAGGCTGGCGGGCTGACTGGGCAGGGACATCGGCCCGCCATCTGGATGAGGTCCGTGTGGATGATGTCGGAGGATAGCACCGAATCGCTGCTGTACCGGCGATGTATCGGCGATGCATCGGCAAAGTCGGCGTGGAGAAAATCGGTCTCCACATCGAGCCGCATCGGGTGATGCGGCGCGATCCATCGATACCATCTACTCCGACCCCAATATGGGAGACCTGAAGCGACGTCGCCGACACGCTACAAAGCCATACGCCGCAGCGCGTGGGCGAAACAGGTAAAGAAGCCTAGGACGCCAAAGTACCAGGCATCACATGCAGTGTCTGTACAGACTGCTACAGGTGATCGCCTTCATCATTACCAGATCGGGGATAATGGAAGCCTCTGGTGCGGA
>CAUYUJ010016378.1:37500-42710 GCA_963575745.1 Prorocentrum cordatum | reverse complement strand
CCTCCTCCTCCTCCTCCTCCTCCTCCTCCTCCTCCTCCTCCTCCTCCTCCTCCTCCTCCCCTTCCTCCTCCTCTTCCTTTTTCTCCACGCTCTTCATCCTCGCTCCTCGCCGCTCCTGTTCGGTCTTCGTTTTTCCTCGCTTCTCCCTCGTTTCTCCTCCTCGCTCCCCATCTATTGGTAAACCGTAAGGTACCTATATCGCTACTCCCGGGGCCTCTCCCGGGGCGCGCTCTGACCAGAATTTCGAAACGAATCCAGCGGTGGCGACAAAGGTCTCCCAAGAGGAACACGAAGAGGAAAACGGAGGAAAGGTAACGGTACGGGTACTTCCTCCTCGCCCCCCCTCCTCGCTCCTCGCTCCTCCTCGTGCCCCCCGCCCCCGCGGGAGAGAGCCGCAGGCCACCGGCGAAGCGGTGGCGCCCCAGCGCGGCGCGGCCGCCGGGGCCCCCGGGGCGCCCCGCGCGGCGAGGCGTCGGGCGGGCGGCGCCGCTCCTCCGACGGCTGGCCTCTCGGGTAGGAAACCGGCAGCAAAATTGATGTATCCCCGAATTGCAATTGTCGCCGGAACAAGGGCTACGAAGAATGTGTGCATACACGCACACACACGCACATATATATATATATATATAGATACAAGACTGCAGTGGCGCTTCGCGCCATGCACCTTGGTTCTTGAAGTTTGGTATGCAGGCGGAATGGCAGGAAGATCAAGCCGACAATTTAGCGATAACTCCCGGTTGCCTTTTTCCGGCATCGCTGCTATAATGATGTTATTCGTTATCCTTCATCCATGGTTATTGTTCCTTACTTTCGCCATACCCTGCGCATTCTCCCCATCCTCCTCAGCTCTTTTTTGCGGAGGCTCCTCCTTGGAGAGCCTCTAGGGGCCTCACAAAAGTTGTTTCGGGCGTTCTTAGGCCTCCTGGGCGTATTCTGGGGGCCTCTGGGGGTTTCCTCGGGCCACCCTGCCTCCAACCGCCGTCTCCCTGAACGACCGAATCACGATTTGGAATTCTTCGGAGGGTGTCTTTGGGCCATCTTGGGCCGCCATGGGGCTCTCTGAGGGCCATCTTGGACCCGTGTTGTGCCGTTTGGGGGCTTTCTTGGACTGCCTGGAAGCCCTTTCGGATGGTTGTGGGGCGAACTGGGAACCTCCCAGGCGGCTTCGGACGCCCAGAAGACCGCCGTCTTGGAGCGTCGGGAAGCCGAAAAGAGGAGAACCCCACAATTCACCAAAAACCAACAGAAAATGTTTGATTATCCCAGTGCGACCCTACCTAGGAGTTGGAGCCCCTAGGAAAGCAGCATTAGTAGTAACAGTAAAGCTAAGCTAAAGCTAAGCTAAAGCTAAGCTAAAGCTAAGCTAAAGCTAAGCTAACGCTAAAGCTAAATCTAAGCTAAAGCTAAGCTAAAGCTAAGCTAATGCTAAGCTAAAGCTAAGCTAAAGCTAAGCTGAAGCTAAGCTAAAGCTAAGCTAAAGCTAAGCCATGGCTAAGATGAAGCTAAGCTGAAGCTAAGCTAAAGCTAAGCTAAAGCTAAGCTAAAGCTAAGGTAAAGCTAAGCTACCACTAAGCTGAGGCTAAGCTAAAGCTAAGCTAAATCTAAGCTAACACTAAGCTGAAGGTAAGCTAAAGCTAAGCTAAAGCTAAGCTAAAGCTAAGCTAAAGCTAAGCTAAAGCTAAGCTAAAGCTAAGCTAAAGCTAAGCTAAAGCTAAAGCTAAAGCTATAAGCTAAAGCTAAGCTAAAGCTAAGCTAAAGCTAAGCTAAGCTAAAGCTAAGCTAAGGCTAAGCTAAAGCTAAGCTGCTAAGCTAAAGCTAAGCTAAAGCTAAGCTAAAGCTAAGCTAAGCTAAAGCTAAGCTAAATAAGCTAAGCTAAGCTAAGCTAAAAGCTAAGCTAAAAGCTAAGCTAGCTAAGCTAAAGCTAAGCTAAGCTAAAGCTAAGCTAAAGCTAAGCTAAAGCTAAGCTAAAGCTAAGCTAAAGCTAAGCTAAGCTAAAGCTAAGCTAAAGCTAAGCTAAAGCTAAGCTAAGAAGCTAAGCTAAAGCTAAGCTGAAGCTAAGCTAAGCTAAGCTAAGCTAGCTAAGCTAAGCTAAGGCTAAGCTAAAGCTAAGCTAAAAGCTAAGCTAAAGCTAAGCTAAAGCTAAGCTAAAGCTAAGCTAAAAGCTAAGCTAAAAAGCTAAGCTAAAAGCTAAGCTAAAGCTAAAAGCTAAGCTAAGCTAAGCTAAAGCTAAGCTAAAGCTAAAGCTAAGCTAAAGCTAAGCTAAAGCTAAGCTAAAGCTAAGCTAAGCTAGCTAAGCTAAAGCTAAGCTAAAGCTAAGCTAAAGCTAAGCTAAAGCTAAGCTAAAGCTAAGCTAAGCTAAGCTAAGCTAAGCTAAAGCTAAGCTAAGCTAAGCTAAAGCTAAGCTGAAGCTAAGCTAAAGCTAAGCTAAAGCTAAGCTAAAGCTAAGCTAAAGCTAAGCTAAAGCTAAGCTAAAGCTAAAGCTAAGCTAAAGCTAAGCTAAAGCTAAAGCTAAAGCTAAGCTAAAGCTAAAGCTAAGGCTAAAGCTCCCAGGGGACTGGGGGAACCGCGGGGCGGGGACTGGGGGAACCGCCCGGGGCGGTTTCCATTGCCCAGCCCCTTTAGCTAAGAGAGTAAGAACCCTTCTAGGTAGAGCCTAGGTAGGGAATCAATGATTTTTGCCTCGGGGGGCCTTCTTGGGAGTGCTCTTGGAGGCCTCTTTGGGGCCGTCCTGGAGTGCACACTTTAGGGTGCGCCGCGTATGCGTTGCTGTCGGTTGAAAGTGGGGGGTGCACGAACCTGGCGCGCTCAGATGCGAGCGTAATCACGCGATACGGGTCCCAACGCGAGGTCAAGCTCATTCCGAAAGAACAGGAAAATCACCCGACCCTCTTGAGGCCAGCACCAAAGGTCACTCTGGCGAAGAGTCACTCTTGCGTATAATCGAGATCCAGCAGCGGCGACACGACGGCGACGATATAGCCGCCAGCCCGGTCACCTGGCCCAAACGACGGGCGGCGACGAGGCGGCGACGGTGTGACGACGGCGGCAGCATAGCCGCCAGACTGGCCACACAGCCAAGTTCCTGAGAGCAGAAGTAAGAACCCCTAACTGCAAGCACTGTTCGGAAATTCTGGGGCGAATCAATTATGTAGCCGATCTCTTACTCGAGTCTTGAGGGGACAAAACAATTGAGGGGGCAGGAAACGGGGACCATGGCCAGGACAGAACGCGGAGACGTCGTGTCGGTCTTGGTCACCGTCGCTCTTGGTCTGCGTCCATGCGTGGGTCATGCCCGTGAATGGGCGACGGCCGACGTGGATCATGACCAAGCTCGGCGTCGACCAAATCCCGTAACATCTTGGTCACGGTCCCAATAGTTATTCCGTCGAAGAGTCAGGGGCCCAAGGGATACAAATACATCTGCATAAAGTAAATGATTCCCTACATGTTTCTGATTTCCTGGATTTCCCTCTTCCACTCCATTTCCAATGGTCCCCAATACGTTTCTAGAGATCAGTTGATACTTGTGTCTCTTGGGGGCCTTTTGGCGCCCCCTTGGGAGCCTCTTTGGGCCTTCTCGGGGCTCTCTTGGGGCCGCCTCGGGGCCCTGTTGGGCCGTTTGGGGGCCCTCTTGGGCCGTCTTGGGGCCCTCTTGGTCAGCTTTCGGGCCCTTCTTGGAACGGTCTTGGACGTTCTTGGGGTCCCTGGGAGCGCTCTTGGGCTTTGTCCTCATCGGAGCTCTCTTGCCCCCCATCTTGGAAGTATCTTCGGCCGTCTTGAGCGCTTCTTGAGCGCCTCTGAAGCCGTCTTGGGGGGGGGGCCATTAGAGGACCTCTTGGACAATTTTCGGGCCATTTGGGAGGCCTCGTAGGCCGTCTGGGGACGATAGTTCGAGCCTTTCGGGCCGTTTTGGGCCGGTCTTGGCCCGAAAAGGCGAGAACCCCCAAAACTATCAAAAACCATAGAACAATCAAGGTGTGTTGCTTATTTGGGCCCCAAAAGGGCTCTCTTGGGGCCGCCTTGATGCCCTCTTGGGCCGTTTTGGGGCAATCTTGGGCCGTCTTGGGGACCTTGAGCCGCTCCAGTCGAAACAATAATAGATTTCGGGCCATCGGAGCTGTCCTGGAGCCGTTTCACTAGAAAAAATACGATGGAAGCTGGCCATTAGACTTTTCGTCCGGCCTACCCCTCTCCCCTGGAACCCTTCCTACCACCCTCTGGATTAAAAAGTTGTGACCGGCACTATGCGAGAGAGCGATCCCCGCGGGTTTCGCCGGTCGGCTGGCCCTCGAGCCTCCACCATCGATGGATTCCGAGATGACTCCAAGGCAAGCCCGTGAACCGAATGACGGAACGGCTCCGCAGGACGTGGAGCGGTGCAGCACAAAGTTATGGAAATCATCGCACACGAAATCTTTGTCTTCTGGCGGCATGGAAGGCAACCTGAAAGTGCTGTTTGAGGACGTCTTAAGCGAAACGACCACTCTCAGGCGGCATGAACATCGATCTGAAACTTTTTGTGAGGAAGTCCTAGGCGAAATCGACACTTTCAGACGGCATGGGAGAATTTCAGATCGCCCTGGAAGGCGATCTGAAACTTTTTTGAGGAAGTCCTAGGCGGAATGCCACTTTCAGACGCCGGCCCCATTTGGCCTTTATAATATTAAAGGGGGTGAGGTATGCGTCTGAAACTCCCAAGTCGGCATCAAATCCAGCATTGTCCTGGGCCCCATGGCCTAACGGGTGGCCAACAGCGTCTCTCTCTCTCTCTCTCTCGAACCCCGCCGTCCCAACTTTTTAATCCAGCGGGTTGTAGAAAGCTTCGCCCCACCAGAACGTTATCGCTCGTACATCGCTCTTTCCGTTACCTGCTTGGCACGGGGACGGAAAGCGCAACTCACTTGGTGATGGCGCGAGATCGCTGGCTTGTCCGTTTTCCCTCCTATGTCATCCTCTCTTTCCCTCGCCCTTGTCGCATCCTTGGGGGCTCCTGGGCCGTCTTGGGAGACTCTCGGGATGTCCTCTACCTCTCTTCAGCCGTGCGCAGGCCCTTCAAGCGAAATTGCAAGACGATGTTAGACACATCCATTTGTGCATGCGACGTTGGAGATTGCTCATTTGTTCAACCGCCTGGCCGCGCTGACATCCTCGGCCGTTTTAACCCACTTGGCCTTTTCAACCCACCTGGCCGTTTGCCCCCCCCGAATGTC
>CAUYUJ010016378.1:0-32500 GCA_963575745.1 Prorocentrum cordatum | reverse complement strand
AGTAGTAGTAGTAGTAGTAGTAGTAGTCGTAGTAGTAGTAGTAGTAGTAGTAGTAGTAGAAATAGTCGGCGTCGTCTTTGTAGTCGTAGTAGTAGTAGTAGTCGTAGTAGTAGTGGTAGTAGTAATAGTAGTAGTCGTAGTCGTAGCAATGATCGTAGTAATAGCCGTAGTAGTCGTAAGAGTACTAGTAGTAAAAGTATTCGTAGCCGTCGTAGCAATAGTGCTAGTAATAAGAATAGTCGTCGTGATAGTCGGCGTAGTAATGACAATAGTCCTTTATTAGAAGAGCCATTCGAGGAGGTGAAGAGGAGGAGCAGAAGGAGAAGGAGGAGCAGAAGGAGAGCAAGGGGGAGAAGGATGAGGAGGACGAAGAGGAGGAGGAGGAAGATCAGGAGGAAGAGGAGGGACCAATTTGATGAATCGCCGAATGAATAAAAAAGGGGGGTATCAAGACAAGCGATCCTTCAAAATTATTGATGCCCCGTGTCTGGCAGACGTGTATGTCTGTTGCTGTTGTTGTTGAACTCACACGCTTGAACAAAAACAACTAGCGTTGATCCCCCCACGGATGAAAGTCATGTTTTTAATTGAAGCGCCCCCCCTCGGGCCACGCACCTTATTTTTCCATCAGGGAGGTCTTCCTGCTCAAACTGCGTTGTTGCCTCACTCGTCTACAACAACAGCGGCTCCCGCCAGAGACTTCCTCATCATGTAGTCCGGCATCGCGTTCTCGCGTGGGACTTCCTTACAATTTATTCAGACGCCGCGCTCTCGACATCCAGGGGGCCACGCTCTCCCTTTGGCATCCATTGATTTGGGAATCATGCTATCGCTCGAGACTTCCTCGCGACGCATGCGGGACTCACGCTTCATCAGCCCGCCTACTCGACCCGGCCGCCGGGGCCCGCTTCCCGACCCACCCTGGCCATCTGGCCACGTGTTTTCTGCTCCTAGCCCGCCTCCTGCTCAATGACCTCGTGATACATCCTTCTCCCTCCCCCTTCCGCCCGTCCTCACTTCCCCTGCCTTAGAGGCCGCGCTCACTGCGCGTGGCAGGTAAGGAATCTATAACCCAGGGGGCAAGGTCGAAAACGAAGCGGGCGGGTAGCGATGGGTGTGGGATATACGTGCCCAGTAGCACGCGAGCAGAGCAGCGAGCAGTCCTGAAACGATTGTTGATGTTGCGATTGATGCTGCTGATGTTGTTGGTGTTACTGTTATTACTGTTGTTATGGTTGTTAGTGTTGCTATTGTTGTTGATAGTGTTGTTGTCATTAGAACTGCTATCTTTACGCTGTCACTTCCAAAGACAATTTGTCGAACACCTCTACAACAAAAAAAACTGTCCTGCGCTTCCAGGGCCCACGAAGCTCCCTCCAGGCCCCCCCTCTTCGCAGGCGAAAGCAGCGGCGGAGATCGACGAGAAACGAAACTGCACGACTTCGAGCAAAGGATTAGAACCAAATTCTGGGGCGGAAGGTGAACAAATTCGCTGGCCTGGTTGCCCCCACAATGGGGGATGGGGGGGGGCAGCCCGACGCAGGGGCTGTCTAGGGGGCCGCGGAGGGCCCACGGGCTGACAATTCAAAGCAGGGGGGTGACAATTCGGAGCCGCAGGGGCCGAAGGGACCTGGCCGACGGAGGCTCCTGCGCCTCCTCTGCTGCTGCCTCTGTTCCTCCTCCTCCCCCTCCGCCTCCTCTTCCTCCCCCCATCCTCCGTTCCTCCCCCCTGCACTATCCTCCTCCGTCTCCTCCTCCTCCTCCTCTTCCCTTCCCTCCTCCATCATGCAGCTGCGAAAGTACAGCGCCGACGCTGTGTCTGCAGCGCCGCGGGTGGACAAGCGACCGCAGAGGGGGGGGACGAATAGAACATCAGTTTGAGCGCGACGGCAGAGCAATTGCAGGGGGAGGGCAGACGAAAAAAAGTACCCCTAACCCTGTGGAACGGGGCTTAAGTTAGGAGGGCCAACAACAGTAGAGATAGTAAGCGGTGATTTGTTGCCCCTGGGGGACCTCAACTGGGCCCCGTGGCCAGCGAAGACTTGTCGGGATGCCCCAAAAAAGCCGGAGCCCAGGCACAGGTTGCAGACCGCGCGGGGTGCACGATGTGAAACAAAACATGTCGGAGGTCTGGCGAGGCCGAAGTCCAGATGGAGGCCCGCCAGATGGATTATTTGGGGGCAGTTCCTGGGAGGCCTCCGTGGGAAAGTGAAGGAGCATTGAGCCCGACTGGAGCTCAAGTTTGTTTGAAACCACACAACGCGCGATATGTGGCTGGGTGGGCGGATGGGTCCGCTGGAACATAACACAACACGTTGCGCGCACTACGAGCAGCATACCTTCGCGCCAAACAACAGGCGCTGGTGCAACGGGGATGGGTCAAGCGGAGGGCGTCATGTTGTCTACTGGGTCGGCGGGTGGGTTGGAGGCAACATAACGCTCGTTACGTGCTCGAGTTTCAAAAACACTTCAACTTCTGCGGGCTGCTGAGCCTGGGTGAACCACTTGAACCCAAGATTGGGAGCCATGTTCGACGGACTGGCATTGGAGTGGGCTGGTGTTCGACCACGGATATCCCAGGGCCGATGCTGAAATCATCCTCTCAAGGGTGTTGCACCACAGAGGCCGCTCCAACCAGGCATGCGAGGGTGCCCAGGGGCACATCAACAAATAGACACATGTCCCAGGATGTCTGTATATGTTGCTATCTTTTCTGGATTTTCGTCTTCCCCCCCACTCCCCATCTTTTCCCATATTTTCGTGGGAGTCTGCGCTTAAGTGTGTCTGTGTGTCTCTACCTCCTGGACATGTCCCGACCGAGCTCAGCGCCGCCCCCGTCGGGGCGCCGAGTCTCCAGCTGGAGGAGGCCCTCCCGCTGGAGCCCCCTTGGCTCCGACTGCTCCTGCAGCAACCGCACTGAGCGTCGCCCAGCTGGAGGCAAAACCCAGCGGTTGCCCCGACCAGACTAGCTGTAGGTCGGACATGTCCGCCTACAGCCTACAGGCGGATCTTGGACGAAAAAACAAAACATAGTCAAAACATATTCCGAAATTGTCAAAACTAGTCAAGAAATCGTCCCAGACTATTTTCTGACTATTGTTGAATATTCCTCCTGTAGAGGGACAGGCCCAACTTAAGACTAGCTCCAACCGGACTTCGCGCCACCCGTGGTGGAACAGAATAATACAGCGGAGGCCAGTCCACAAGAAGCCCTCCCCAAGAAACCCAACCCTGAGACCCCAGGACCTCCATTTTTTTTTTTTTTGGTGTGGAAGCGTCGCGCTTTCCACGGCAAAACCATCGACGCCCAAGAAACCCAGGGCACCCTGGGGACAAGCAAGGTGCTTCTTGGCATGGACCCCCACTGCTGGAGGGTTCCAAAAGGGGTTTGGGGGGATTTTTTTTTCCAGAGAGCCCCTCAGGGGCCTCGGAACCTCGTCCAAACAGGGGGTGCGCAGCCCCTGGAGGACCCCTCCTGGAAAACCCCCTCCCCGAAAACCCACTTCGGAACCCTCCGGCACTGTACCGGCACCGCTCCTCCCGGGACCTCTTCTGGGGCGCGCTCTGACCAGAAAGCGTCGGGGCGACTCCAGCCGTGGCGACGAGGGCTCCCCAGGACGAGCAGCGGCATCGGCGTCTGCTCCTCTCCTGAGACGTAGGCTTGAGTCGGACATGTCCTCCTACAGGCAGATTGTGGACGAAAAAGTGATCACGTGATCACTAGCCCAAAAGATGCAACAAATTAAAAAATTGAAAAGTCGTCCCCTGACTATCTTGTCGACTATTTTTGAATTTCCCTCCTGTTGAGGGACGTAAGCGACTTGACCGTAGGCCAGAGAGCCTGCCGCGGGCTCTGTCCCAGTCGCCGCGCCGGCAGCCAGGAAGGCCGCGGCGTCCATATGCAGTCGCGCGGAGTCGCGGGGAGCGCGCTCCTCTCACGGGCGCACCGCAGCTGTCCCTGTCGCGGCCGAAACGGCTGCGGAGGCAGGAGGAGTGGATGGAGCGGCGCTCGGGACCTAGAAATGATCGCGTCGAAAAAAAAATCAGCACGGCAAATGATTCGTTATGTTCGGCCCCTGGGGGCCCTCGCGGGGCCCCGACCGTCAAAAAACTATTCAAATGAAAACTCGGCCCAGGGTAAAGGGTCTGCACTTCCGCGGAAGCCGTGCTGAAAAAATGAGGACATGGCATGTCTGGGAATGGAGCGGCGCTCGGGAGCGAACCCGGAAGCGGCGGCGGCGGGCGCCCGAGGAGCGAGTCCGAACGCAGCGGCGAGGGCGCAGAAGCATGAAAGGACAGAGTGCAGCTTCATTCTCAGAGAGTCCATGCATCCTCCTCCTTCCGCCCCTCGCCATCAATCTCGTCATTGTCCCATTCCGATGTGCCAGATCGACAAGGGCAATGTCCACCCACGGGTACGTATCCGATACTCGTAAGGAGAAGCGCAAGATCACAAAAAGGGTGATTAGGATAACGGCGAAACCGTTGCCCTAAAATCACCCCCTTTTCCGTGTTCCTGCTCTTCCCAGATGCCTTCTTATCCAACTCGTGCGCGTCTGCCGCTGCAATTCCTGGTTATCTTGCTGTTCGTACTCATGCTATGAGTTGTGCTCGAGCGGGTGCCACTGCTCACTATACTTATCCCTTTCGTTATCGTCACGGTCTGGATAATCTTTCTCATCATGATGATGCTCCTCTTCAGCCTCCTCTTCGATAACTATGCTTTGATCATTTCATTTAGGGAGAAGAAGAAGAAGCGGATGAGAGATCGGGGCGCAACCGGCCGACAGCCGTCCCACGCGTCAGTGCGCTCAGCGCGAAGTCCAAGAGCGGTGAACTTCCTGCTGCAGCGAGGCGGATCGCCGCCACGGCCGTGCATGAGATGAGAACGCAACTCAGATCCCAAAGAGTCTGTGTTGGCGCGAGTCTGTCAGAGAAGGCGGAAAGAGGGCAAGAAGAAAGGAAGAAAGAAGCAACATACACCAACCGATGTCATCGTTCCGCGTTCCCGCGGTGTCCCGTGGTGTCCCGTTGAGTGAGATCGATAGTGAGATCGATACTGAGATCGATGTGGTGCCCCGAGGTGTCCCGAGGTGTCCCGTGGTGCCCCAAACAGTGAAATCGATAGTGAGATCGACAAGTGTCCCGTGGTGTCCCGTTGAGTGAGATCGATAGTGAGATCGATTGAGTCAGATGTTGGTTCCCCCCCTCTCCCCCCCACACAACCTCCTTATCACCCGAAGGGTGGTCGTATAGGTATGTGATTGTTATTGTTGTTGTTGCTGTTACTATTGCTGTTGTGGTTGGAGTGGTTGTTGTTGTTGATGATGTTGTTGCTGTTATTGTGTTTGTTGTTGTTGGTGTTGTTATTGTTGTTGTTGGGAGGGCGCTTCGGCGGCCCCCCAAAACGCCTGAGCGCGAACCTAATTTTCAAAGGAAATGCAGCCGGCGCCGAGGCGAGAGCGCCGGGGCGGATGTGGGGTGTCCAACTCTAAACAGTCTCTAAACAATGAATCTTCAACGGAGACGAAGGAATCCTCAGGGCCTCTGGCAGTCTTGAATAAAAGCGGAGAGAATATCGAGTGGCAGCGTCGTTGTTTTAGGCGTCGTTGTATGCAAGGGGGGGCCATCTGCGGCGCCGATGCGGGAACGCCCGTCCTGGGTAAAAGACAATGAAGTATCGAGCGGGATCGAGCGGGAACGCGGGCTTTGTTGGAAAGCCGGCTTAAGGCGGCGAGCAAGAGCCCCGGTCCTGAGTAGACGAAGAAGAAGTATCGAGCGGGACCGTTGTTGTTGTTGTAAAGAGAGTGCTTCGGCGGTCCCCTCAAACGCCCGAGCGCGAGCCTTGTTTTCAAAGGAAATGCAGTTGGCGCCGAGGCGAGAGCGCCAGAGCGGGTGGATGGTGTCCAACGTAAAGGATCTTTTCGAAATAAAAACTAAACAGCAACAATCACTTTAACACTGTTCACTGTATATCCAAAACCCTCGATACCCGCCCACTTCGTCTTGGATCGTACCCCCCTTGGGGGTACGTCGCCCCTGTCTGCCGCGTGTAGTTGGCGCAGCCCCTAAAACATGGGAAAGAAGGGAGTAAGAGGAGGGTTAGGATTAGGTCGGGTATATCCCCCTACATGCCTATTTTGGACGAAAAATAAAAGATAACCCAAACAGATTCGAAAATGATCAGGAAATGCTTGAAAAAATCGTCCCCAAGTTATTTGTCTACTATTTTTGAATGTTCTTCCTGTAGCGGGACCTGCCCGATGTAAGTTTCGGAGCAGGAGCGCAGGAAGCACAACCGGACGGAGGGGTCGCGCGGGCGGGCCCCAACAGGCAGGTCGGGCGGGCGGGCCCGGACGGTCAGATCGAGCGGGCGGGTCGCTGAAGCGCGCCAATCCAACAGGGATCGCAAGGGACGCTTCGAGGCACATCGCGATTCTGGGGTAAAACGCGAGGGTATCCAGCAGCAGGACGATAAGTTCTGAGCCTTGGAGGCGCGGCGCCGCAATACATTGTGAGGAAGCCCCCCCCCGCGACTGCGCGCTTTCAGCATGACTTGACAAGAAGTCCCGCGTCAGAACGCGATTATGTGAGGAGGTCGCGGGCGGGAGCCGCTGTTCTGTAAATCGGGGGGCAGGGGCACAACCTGAGCCGCAAGACTTCCCATGGTCAAATAGCAGGGCGTGAGGCCCAGGCGGAGCACTTTAATTCACAAAAAGGCAAGAAGCGCACCAAGAGAGATCAACAATATCTTAGACATGAGAATTCAATCATTTTGAAACTGTTCGCTCCTATCAGCTCGCGAAACGTTCAACACGTATATGTCAAAAACTCTATATCCGCCTTCTTCGCATTCGATCGTGCCCCCTTTGGGGTCTACCTTCCTCACCTGCCACGCGCATTTGGCGCAAGATCTACAGGGGAGGAAAAGAGGACGTATGGACGGAAGGGACAAGGGGGAGGGAGAAGGATGGAGCATGAGAGAAGTTAACAGGAGAGAGACTACGAGCAGAAAACACGTGGCAAAACCACACGGGCAAATCGGGCGGGTAGACCCTAATGGGCAGGTCGGAAGGCGGGCCCAAGTGGCCAGGTCGAGCAGGCGGGTTGCTGAACCGTGAGTCCTTCATGCATCGGGGGGAATTCTCAAGCGATCGCGCGATCCCCACGTAAACGATGAGAAACGCCAAAGCGAGAGCGTGATTCCTGAGTGTTGAGGGCGCGGCGTCTGAATAAATGGCAAGGAGGTGCCACGCGAGAGCTCCATCCCTGCATCCATTGTGAGGAAGTCCTGCGCGAGAGCGCAATTTTGGAACACACAGTGAGGATTATCAGGCGGGGTCCGTTGTTGTTGTTGGTGTTGTTGTTGCAAGCCATGCTACAGTTGGTAAAGGTGTCACAATTTTTGTTGTTGTTGAATGCGTTTTTCTAAACAATTAGTACAGTTATTGGACACCCCAGGCGCCCTGGCGCTCTCGCCTCGGCGCCGGCAACATTTTCATTGGAAATGAGGATCACGCTCGAACGGTTTGGGGGGGCGCCAAAACCGGCCACCCAACAACAACAGCGTCCCCGCTCGAGGCTTCCTCCTTATTTGCTCAGGGCTGGTGCTCCTGCTTGCCGCTGAAGGCCGCCGTCCCAGCAAAATCAGCGCTACCGCTCGAGACTTCCTTCCGTTTTACATTTGGCTGGCGCGCTACTCTTTCTCTCATCAGCGCCGCCCCCAGCAACAACAACGCTCCCGCTTGAGACTTTCTCCCTTTTTTACTCAAGGCGGTGCTCCTCCTGGGCTGGCGCCCTACTCTCTTTTGAATTGGCACGGCTCCCAGCAAGAATAACGCTTGTGCTCGAAGTTTCCCCTCGTTTTCCTAAGGACGGTGCTGTTCCTCGCCGCCGACAGCCCCCGTCCCGACAAAACCACGGCTCCCGCTCGAGACGTCCTCCTTTTTTGCTCAGGGCCGGTGCCCCTGCTCGCCGCTGAAGGCCGCCGTCCCAACAAAACCATTTCTACCGCTCGAGACTCCCCCCCGTTTAATCTTGGACTGGCACGCTACTCTGTCTCTCATCGGCGCCGCCCCCAGCAACAACAACGCTCCCGCTCGAGACTTTCACCCTTTTCTACTCAAGGCGGTGCTCCTCCTCGCCGGCGAAAACCGCTGCCCGACAAAACCAGCGCTCCCGCCCGAGACTTCCTCCCGTTTTACGCTGGACTGGCGCCCTACACTCTTTTGAATTGGCGCCGCCCCCAGCAAGAAGAACAACGCTCCCGCTCGAGGCTTCCTCCCTTTTTCCTCAGGACGGCGCTGTTCCTCGCCGCCGACAGCCCCCGTCCCGACAAAACCACGACTCCCGGCGGAGACTTCCTCCCTTCTTACTCCAGGCGGATTTCCTCCTCGCCGTCGACAACCGCCGTCCCAACAAAACCAGCGCTCCCGCTCGAGACTTCGTGTTGCTGTTTTGTTTTACGCTGGACTAGCACCCTACTCTCTTCAGCACTGGCACCGCTCCCAGCAACAAAAGCGGCCCTGCTCGAGACTTCCTCCCTTTCTATTCAGGACCAGGTCCTTGCCTCGCCGCAGACAGCCCCCCTCCCCACCAAGGCAATCCTGTCGTTCGATACATCCTTGTGCTTTACCTTTGGCTGGGGCTCCACTGGCGGTCTCGCATCGGCGCAGCAAGGCGCGGGCATGCGTTTTCGAGGCGGGATATGTTGAAATCCCTCGGAGGAGGTGTTTGCAAGACCTCATTGGGCGGGAGATGTGGGAATGGGAATAACGGACCCCGCTATAGAACAATAATCCCCCATGATGGGAATGGTTATCATGATGGTCGCATGCTTCGTATGGACACATCGCGAATGATGGTAAAATATTTGTTGTTGTTGTTGTAAACCAGAGGCCAACAGCACAACCTCAGCCCCAAGACGCTCCCTTGTACAAAAACAGGGTGCGAGCCCCAATAATTGAACAAAACTTCATGGGCGCCCGGCAGGGGAGATCAACAATAATTATTTTGTTGTAGCGCCAATTGCTTTCTGCCGTGCCGTCTGGAGGGTAGCACATTAAAAAAAACAAAACAGAGCCGTGCCCACGGACAACAACTGCGCCGTGGGAGCATGCGAGCCAACTGGACGCCGCCGACATCTGGCGCGATCGCTGGGCGGACGCTCTCAGGCGGGCCGCCGATCATTCTCACCAGGGCCCGAAGAACCCGTTGGCGTTCGCGAGCACCGACCCGAAGAAGAGGATGGTGATCGAGATCACGTAGTTGTTCCCGCCAACGTCCCCCAAGCTGAAGCCAGCGGGCGGCGGAGGGGTGGTCGTCACCGGCGGGCCGCCGAAGAACTGCATCTCCACAGAGGGGGCGCGCTGGCCCGCGCGGAGCCCCGCCGGGGAGGCGCCGACGAAGGACAGCGCGAGGGAGCCCATCAGTAGGGCGGCAGCAGCCGCAACGGCGCAGGCAAGCAGCAGGGACGCGGAGCGGGCCATCGCGGCGCCTGCGAGGGGTCTGCCGAGGGGCGGGAAGCGTGCAGGCGGTGCCGCGAGGAGTGCTCGGCGCTGAACGGCTTGAGCCAAAAGGGATACGGAGGGGATCAGGAATGATTCTTCTCTAGGAATGAAAACCCGGGCCGCGGAATACCACTTCAGCCACGCACCCAGGGACAACAATGATCGTTTGGCCCCCTCACCCTGCTGTCCAACGCCAAAAGACGACCCAGCGTTACATGAGGTGCGTCTGCGTCGAAGACCCTGGCCCTTCATCGCGGGCGGGACAAACACCCTCACAGCTTCTGAACAACCTTGCGACGAACCATCTCGCAGCGCACGTAATCGCGCCGAAGCAACTCGTGGCAAGAAAGGTGCTCGTCACCCCAGATGCAAACGCCACCTAAAGATACGTTAGAAACAGCATGTTCTTCACGGAGGAGGAAAAGGGAATCAATGTTGAGGAGTGGGAGGCAGATCCAGAAAGGCAGGCAAGCACAAGCACCGGAACATGAGCGCCTTTGCGGGGACATGCGGGTGTACGTGCCTCGCCTACTGGGCCCGCGCAGCTGGGCCCTCATCCTCCTGCAGGCGGATTTCGGAGGATGTTAATCGAGAAAGCACGAACGATCGTCCCCAGACTATTTTTTGACCATTCTCGTTTCGCTCGAGACATCCTCGGTTTTTGGCGCGGGGGGCGCACCATCCTCGAGCGGGCACGCAAAAACTCCACATTTGCACGCTAAATCCTGAAAAAAAAACGAATTAGTCGAGACATCCTCGAAATTTCTGCGCGCGGGACGCGGCACGCGCGAGACATCCTCGGAATTCCTGCGCGCGGGGCGCTTTTCCGCGTCGCGGTCGGGGCTCCAGACCTTGTTTTTTTTTCAAGGATTCTGCTAAAAGTGCCCCGCACTCTTTTTTTTCGAAGGAACAACGGTGGTCCGCGGACCTCGTTATTTATCGAGGATCCGAGACTGGGGGTCGACTTTCCTTGAGCGGGCACACGCAAAACGCATTTGTTTCACGCCGAATTGGACTTTACATAGTTTTTTATCGAACGGAATTCCGCCGGCCCCCTTCAAGTCAAAACCGAGGGGTTAACGCACTTAAAAAACCCTAGGCCCACGCCCTTTCCGGGAAAAATCGCCCCTAGACTTTTTTATTACTATTTCTGAATATTTCTCCTGAAGAGGGACAGGTCCGACTTATCGTGGACGAGGTCGGAAGGTTGCGCCGCATCGCCGATGCACTGGCAACGCAGGCGATGCTTCGGCAACGCCGGCGTGGAGAACATCGGGCTCCACATCGAGCCAGAGCGGCGATGCATCGGCGATGCGGCGCGATCCTCCGGGCCCACCTACAGTTGGATCCAGCCAGAAGAACACGCCAGCCAAAACAATCAGAACATGCTAGAATATCCTCCCCAAGATGCACAAGAACATCCAACAAACACGAAGGGCACCCTCCCCGAACCGACTCGATCTCGTACCTTGGTCCGGCTGTACTCTTCTGGACGCCATGACAATGGACACTCTAACAATCCTACAATTGAATTCGAGATGCCTAAAAAGTTTAAAAAGATGTTCTAACAATGTTTAACACATGTTTCTTACGCTTTAGACATGCGCATGTTCAAGACATGTTTGAAACTGTTGTAGACATCTGAGACTTATTTGGCAGCACGCTTCCTCTCCATTGGTCGAATTCCACAGCTGTACTCCGACCCCATCGAAGAGGCCTGGGACCCCCCCCCTCTCGCTGATCCCGCTGCTGGGTCCACTGCGCGCTGGAGGCGAGGCCGCGGGCGCTCGAGCCCAGCAGCCTCCTAGTCCTCGTCGGCATGCCCAGCAGGGCTGGACCCACACGTTGTTTTTCGTATCGTTTTCGTTTTGTTGTTCGATTTGCTCTACCTGCCGCAGCCCAGCAAAACAGCGTTTAGGTCAAGCCCTGAAGTCCAGATCGAGTGTGCGACCCCCCCGTTTCTGACGTCGCCGGGGAACAGACAGCCAGACCGCCATCACAAGAATCACGTCCAGTGCTCTCGACCCAAAATCTTCCTGCGTGTCTTCTCCTGGGCCTCAGGTCGATCCGCAAAGGGGGTCCCGAGGGCACGAGACAGTGCGAAAACGCCGCAACGTGTCTTAGAGGCCTCCTGGATGAGGTCCGAGTAAATGGGGTCGGACGATCGTGCCGCATCGCCGATGCACCCGCGATTTCGGCAATGCATCGGCGCCGTCGGCGTGGAGAACGTCGGGCACCACATCGAGCCGCATCGGCGATACGCCAGCGATGCGGCGCGATCCTCCGACCCCGTCTACAATCGGACCCCATCTAGAGAGCCTAGACTTTTTCACGTCGCATCCCGACGTCGAGAACCGCTCAGTGGCAACTCATGGGAACCTCCCAGACCATGTTGTCGGCTCTTGCGAGAGCGACACTCATCGACGATAGTCGCTCGCCGACGCTAAATCGGCGCTATTTCGTCGACTCCCAGACGTTAATCGACGCCAAAGACGGAATTCAGAGGGTACACCAGGCTCCCGCGATTTGCTACCGAAGAACTGGGGCAGCAGAATCTTTTTCTCGCTCGTGTGTCGAAAGTGTCGGTCGGTGGCCGCCCGCGTGGCCGCTGCCGCTGCCGAGAGGGCGGCGGACTGGCGGCGCCGCCGGGCGGGTGGGTTGGGGGGCGGGGGGGGGCGGGCGTCCTCCTGCTCCTCGGGCCCCCTGCCCCCTCCTGCCCCTGTTGACACTGTTGACTGAATGGGAAACATGGCTTACGTACTGGGTCTCGTTGCTGCATCCGGCCAAGGCCCGCGGAGATTTCCGTGATGATGCATGGCCATGGCAACGAAGGGCACCGATCCAGACAGACGACGCCAAATGACGACGAACTCCAGCATCACCATGACCATCACCATCACCATCAACTTCGCCATAGCCCTTGGTTGCATGGGCCAGGGGTGAAACGTATGCGATGCATGTGTCCCCATCGCCGTGACGGAAACATTATGTGGTGTTATTGAAACGCGATTGGCGACTTGCGAAGTAGGCGGACTGGGCGGGGCGGGGTCGGCATTGATCTGCGCATACCTGCACCCCGCCCCGTTGTTCATGGAGGAGGACTCGGTGCGGTAAATTCCAATCCTGCGTTGAGTTAACAGACTTATTAATGAAAAAGCGGCGAAATACTCTGCGGAAGCGCGCGAGCAGGATGGGCATGTTAGGGATCTCCAGAGGGATCGGATATCCGAACATCGCATCGAACCGCATACATGTTGGTCACGGCAATGTGCTCTCTACCGGCGTTCTCAATTCGGCAGTTCCAGCATGGCAGCTCGCGCGGCACCTGTTGCAACTGTTGGAAAGCGCACAATACATGACGCGCGGAGCAAAGGGAACTTGCATGCCGCCGTGGCGCAATGTTTAGCAACGGTCGAGGGCCGATGAATCGATCATCCCTCTCCATATCTCTGACATGACATACAGCTAACGGCGTTATGTGGAATACATTCCGTCCCCTTGAGGCTTTGAACTTGGTGCCTGCAGGACCGGAAACTACTCCGCGCCACATTGTACAATTCATCCCACGGGATTCGCTTCCACGCGGAATAGGTACTACTCCGCCTACTCCGCCTAATCGCCGTCATTGCGAATCCGGAGTGATGAAAACTGTCGCCACGGCGACATAACCCCAAGGTGGCCCGATTTAGTCGAAGACCGCCCCAAAGATGCCCCAAGAAGCCTTTGAGAGGCCCCCAGGAAGCCTGCAGAAGCTCCCCAGAAGCTCCCAAAACTTCTCCCTGATGCTCCGACAACTTACCAAGAGACTCAACATAACATGAAAGGTTGAAAATTGCCGTGTCGCGTTTTTTTTTCTGGATTCGATGGCTAAGCTTTGGTGGGAACGTATTTCACATAGTAACGTGACCCTCAATATGCACAGCGACTGCTTCTCCCCGACGCGAGCTTCACACGACCACCCAGGGACGCTGCCACCACCCAACAACTTCCCAATCGACAAGACCGCAAAAACAGATTGCAACGGCGACGCAGCATGGGCCAGCCGAGTGTGCGAAGCGGTTCAATAATTCACGCCGACGGAGGTCTGAGGACGTCCTGGTGCTCTCGGCGCCGAGGGGAAATTCCAACGCTGATTCGCCTTTCCTGGGCCTCGCGCAGGGGCCCTCGCCGTCGAGCCCGGGTCGCGCCTGTAGAGGTCTGGGAGTCGGATCTGACTTAGCTTAGGTCGGGCATGTCCCCTACAGGTGGATTTTGGAGGAAACTAAAGCATAGCCAAACCATATTCAAAAGAAATTCTAACAATGCTCAAACAATCGTCCCCATCTTATTGTTTGACTATCTTTGAATTTTCCTCCTGTAGAGGGACACGCCCGACTTAAGACTTGGCAGGACGAGCGACCACGCAGAACGGGCCTCACGCACGACGACGACGCAGCGACCCCTTGCGCGGTGGCTCTCGCGGGCCGCCAGCGCGGCCCACCGCGTGCCAACGAGGGCGCTTGCGCGCGAGCTTGCTGGGGCTACTGCTGCGCAGACGCGCGCGCAGAGGCGACCCCGCGCTGTGGCTCAGCTGTGGAAGGCAGCACTCGGAGCTGTTGACCCCGCTGCTCTCGCACGAGCCTCGCTCTCCGTGGACCGCGCTCCACGTGGTCCCCTCCTGGGGCCCACAAGCGTGGGCCTCTGGAGGCTTCCGAGCACCGAGCAGCTGGCCGCCCCGATCTGTTCGATGATCATCATAACACGTGTTAGCCCCAACGTGTTTGTCCATCGAGGACCCTCGATACGACGCAGGCGATGTAATGATCTACTGGTTGGGCTGAAGGTGGTAAAAACACATTGGGCTCACACACGTCCTGAGGATCATCGATCTGTTCCAGGACGCCGGGCCGGACGCCAGGCTGGCAGAGAGCGCCGCTCGGGCCGACTCCGGCGCCTCACGAGGCTGCGGGCAACACTTCTGTCCATATTGCTAGATCCACTGCAGCTTGGAGTTTCGGGCTCCCTGCCTCAGAAGCCCGAGGCGCACTGGACATGGATAGACATCTGCCCACTGGAGGCTAGATTTTTATCCAGATCCTGTGCGCCTCGGGGCGCCCCTTCCAAGGAAGTCCAAGAAGCACCGGATATGGATCTGCAGTGGAGGCCAGTCCACAAGAGACCTTCTGTAAGTAACCCAGCCCTGAGACCCCAGGACGTCCATCGGTTTGTGGTGAGGGAACGTCACGCCTTTCACAGCAAAACCATCGAAACCGAAGAAACCAAGGGCACCCTGGAGGCAAGCAGGGTGTTTCTTGGCATGGGCCTCCACTGTAATTCTTCCCCGCAGGAGCGGAGCCGCTGGAGCGGCCTCCCCTCTGCGGGGGAGGGGGGGGGGTCCGGGCGCCTCTGCGAGACGTTCGCCGACCTCCGCAGGCAGACCTCCGACCGGGCCCCAGCTGGAAGACGTGGTCCGAACGCGGCGCCCGGATCGCGGGCGCGCGCGCCCGGCTGCGGCTGCGGACGTCGGCGGCGAGCCTGGGGGGGGGGAGTGTGAGTGAGGAGGCAACTCCTGGGAAATCTTCGTTGGAACAGTTCAGGGCGATGAAGCCCGATGAGAAGGCCACTTCGCCGGATCAGGCCAGATGAAGCGCGGGATTAAGCCGGATTCAGCAGGACTCAACGGGATCGAGCCGGATCAAGCCGGATAAGCCTAGATTAAGCCGGTCATCGCCCGCGAAAATACCAGCACCGAGACAGAATTTAACCTCCAAGGAGTTGCATCCCAGTGGAGGGGGCGCGGCGGGCCTTCTCAGAAGACCCGGAAGGCCTCGGGCCTTCTGAGGAGCTGTCCGAGCCCTTCCCCCCAGGCAAGAAGAACTTCTCGGGTCGGGCGGCAGCTGACAGGCCCCGCCGCCGTCTGAGAAGGCCTTCTCTTCTCACTTCCCTCCCTAGCTCGCCGCCGAGGATGGCGTTCCGAGATGAAATGCTCGCGAGCGTTCGGCCTTGCGCCGGGGGCCGCAGCAAACGGGTCGGTGTGCCGGGTCGGACGGGGGGGGCGGGTTGAAAGTGGGGGAGGGGGGGAGGTGGGGGGGGGGGGTCGGGTGGGTGCTCACGGGGGGTGACCCAGAGAGGGGGGGGGTGAAGAGAAGGACCCCTGAGTGGGGCCCTCAAGGACCCCTTTGGGGCCCCTGCTGGCTCCAACAGGGCCCCCAAAGGGCTCCTTTAGGACCCTTTTTCTTCGCCCTGCAGTTAGGTCACACCCCATCATCACCTCCTCCTCCTCCTCCTCCTCCTCCTCCTCCTCCTCCTCCTCCTCCTCCTCCTCCTCCTCTGGAGCCCTTTGGAGCGGGTCCCTTTGGAGCCCCGAAGCGGTGCGGTGACAGACCGTGCGGTGACCTCGGAACCCCAAGAGACCTCACCGCACAGTCCGTCAACGCACGGTCTTGGGACCCGGGAGGCCCCTGTCGCCCGAGACGTCCTCGCAGATGGGCTCGAGTCCCAACACCGTGCGGTGACCCCGAATCCCCACCGACTCACCGCACGGTGTGGCCACCACCCCGTTTGGGGACCCCCGCTGACCCTCCCCGAGGCCGACCCTCTCGGCCGGGAAGGGCGGGCCTGACGCAGGACGGGTCCGCGGGGGCCGGGGCAGCCAGTGGCCTGCAGTAGTTAGTGGGCGTCCGCGTGCAGTCAGCAGCGCGCTGGGTGCAATGTACAGCAGGAGCTCGACCTCAGGATACCTTCCAGAAAAAGAAGCCCAACCCTGAGACCCGAGGGAGTCTATTGATTTTCGGTGCGGGAGCGTCACGCTTTCCATGGCAAATCCATGGAAAGACGAGAAACCCAGGGCAACCTGGAGGCAAGCAGGGTGTTTCTGGGCATGGATTTTCCACGGTACAGTCGCGCGTGGATGCGGCTGTGGCGCTTCTCACGCGCGTTGGTTGTCGCCGTTGCGATCGTGTGCGGCACGCCCCGCACAAGGTTGTGTGCTGTGGCACGCCAAATGCCGAGAAACAATGGACGATGGCCACCATTTGCCAACGACCCGTGTGTGCCAGACCAACTACTCGAGCTTAGACGCGCCCGCAGATCCAACGTATCGATAAAATCAAGACGGACGTGTTCTACAGTTTTCGGCCTCCAGGGGCCCTCACCAGGCCCCAGGACCGTAAGAAAAAGACTCAGGATGAACAACCGGTCCTGGAGAGTGGGTCGACCCGTCTGGGGACCCCGCAGTGAAAAAAATATCGGATCTCGGGGTCTCTCTCTCTCTCTCTTTCTCTCTCTAAGCCCTAGACTTTGGTCGGGCATGTCCTCCTACAGGCGGATTTGGGAAGAAACATAAAACAGAGTCAAACAACAGTCACACATAGTCAAAAGGGCACGAAACATCGTCACCTGACTACTCTTTAAACTCTTCTTGCCTATTCCTCCTGTAGGGGGACATGACCGACTTAGCCTTACACGCCCCCTCCCCATCCTCTAAGCAACAGAGCACCCCAACGGCCCCAACCACCACCTGGTCCCCCTCCCCCCGGGGCGGGAGGGGGGGCGGGTGCAGGGCAGGTGGGGTGGGGGGGGGAGGTATGCTTCTTTCGCCCTTGCTGCCAGACATCCTCACAATCGGCATCCCAAGCCCCATGGAGGGGGGGAGGAGGGCGGGGCGGGGGTGCAGGCGCGCACCCTGCCCCCGGTCCCCAGCCCCAGCCCCTTCGGGGGCGCCCAACAGGGGGGGGGGGGCGGGGCGGGGGCGACCAAGAGGGGGGGGGCGCAGATCGTGGCCCGAGGCAGGTGCGCGGCCCAGTAGGGGGGGGGAGCCAGGGGGCGCATGGAAACCAGAAGAGGGGCCACAGAATCCGGAGAGATCTCGCGGCCCTGGCCATGAGACCTCCCCCCCTGTATCGGGGAGACGTAAGACTCGGGTACGGGGGACTCGGGCTGGCCTGACGGGGCCATCATAAGAATGACGAGATCCAATCTGAAATTTGACGCGAGCTCCCGCTGCAAACATCCCACGGAAACTGGACCGTCGAAATCCCAGACGCGCTCGTCAAAAAACGTCGGCAAACCCAAGTTCCGGCTTACTCGAGTCTTACGTTCCCCGACTGCAATCATCACTTCATCGCCCCCCTCTTGGCCGGCCCCACCCCCTCCCCTCCGTCCGACCCCGAATCTGAGAGGTCGGCACCACGCGCTATGCGCGGCCGGCCGGTGACGCTTCGCGCGCGGCTGCCAGGGGGACAGCGCGGAAGCAAGCGAGGGCCGGCACTGCGCGGGCTTATGCGCGCAGGCCTCCCCGGCTCCTCCTGGTGCCGCCGCTGCTCCGTCCTCACCTCGAGCCTCGAACTAAAAGGGGCCCAGGGACACACAAACAAGTAGAGACCCGAATCCACGGATTCCCCATCTTCTCCTGCATTTTATGAGTGTTCGTCTTCCCCCCCCACTTCCCATATTTTCCCACATTCGCTCGGGAGTCGACGATTACCTGTGTCTGTGCATGTTCCCTCCCGACGAACGTCGCTGGGGAGGCGGGCCTCGGTCGGGCTTGTCGCTCCTGGAAGTCGAGCCTCCGCTGGAGGCTGGGGAGCCTCGAGCCTCGGCAGATCTTCGAAGCCTCGAGGTCCGATCGAGGCTCGAGTGGAGACAGTTGGGATGGTTGCTGGCCCGCGTCGGGACTTTGGAGCTCTTTTGATATTTCCAGGAACTGCCTCCTGTTCGTTCCTCCTCTTCCGCACTCGTGCTCCCTCCCTCCTGCCTCCTCCCCCTCCCTCCTCCCCTCATCTCCCCTCCTCCGCCTGTCTCTCCTGCCTCCTTCGTCCTTTCTTCTCCATCCTCCCTCCTCCGTCTTCCCTCCTCCCTCCTCTTCTTCCTCCTCCTCCCTGCTCCCTACTTCCTGCTCCCTTTCCTCCTGGTGTTCCTCCACCTTCTCCTCCTCCTCCTTCTCCCCCCCGACACTGCTCGAACTCTTCGAACTATCACTCGTCCCCCTTCTTCGACGGGAGAATAGTCGTTACCACGTGCGCCGCGCGCGCGAAGGCCCACCAGACCACCCCAATCCAACCCGAAGGCCCACATGTCGGCGTGGGGCTATCAGACCCCTATCGGCAGTGAGTGGGCGATGGGGGGTTGATGCGCCCCCCCCCCCCACAGGACCCCCCCCCATCGATGCCCCCTAGCGGTTGGGCCATACGCTCTCGGCGAGGCGCAACTTCTGGAGACCCTCCCGAGGCCAGAAAGCCGAAGAGAACCGACGATGACTCCCAGAAACACTCACGCTGCCTATCCGCCCATATCCCCTTGGGGTTGCAGCTCATGGGCACCTCCAATACCATCTGTGCTGTCTCTCGCTAATCCACTCCAATCGGCGTTTGTCGAGGCTAATCGACACTACATCGACTCTAGTCGAGTCTCATCGACGCTCATCGACTCCAAATCGGCGCTGTCCCGTCGACCAGCGGATGCACTCTAAGGACGGAAGTACGAGGGTATGCGAAACTCCCATGATTTGCCACCGACCGCCCCTCCAGCCAACCCGAATGATGAGGATGCGCGATAAGGATGCACGGGCCTGGGACGCCCATGTCGACACTCTGCGAGCGGGGCGCGGCCAGCGGAAGCGGCCAAGGATGAGCTTCCCGTGGAAGGATGCCAGGGCAGCCTTCGGAAGCTTGCCCTCCCTCACTGTGCGGGTCGACCGCATCGTTGCCCCGGACACTGGCGAAGAAGCGCCGGAAACCTTCTCGGGAGCGGCCTTAAGAGGGGGGTGTCCAAGGGGGGGGGGTGCAAATCATGACCGGCGGCATGTGCGCGGCCCAGCGGGGGGGCCAGGGACGTATTAAAACAAGAAGAGGCGCCATGAGATCTGGGGAAATATCATGCCCCCCGCCATGATATCCACCCCCCCCTAGTCATCACCCCCCTCTTTTCGGCCCCCGAGACCCGCCCCCTCCCTGCCCGACCCGGGAACTCACAGCTCCCCGCTGGCGCGCCGAAGTGCGCCTCTGGCGGCCTCCGGGGAAGCACGCCGCCGAGGCCCCGCGGCGGCGGCCACAGCGCCGACGACGACGTGCACGGAGGACGAAGAGGAGGAGGAGGAGGAGCGGGAGGAGGAGGAGGAGGAGGAGGAGGAGGAGGAGGAGGAGGAGGAGGAGGAGGAGGAGGAGGAGGAGGCGGAGGAGAGGGAGGTGGACGAGGAGAATAGGGAGGAAGGAGGAGGTGGACGAGGAGAAGGAGAAGGGGGATGATGAGGAAGAGGTGGACGAGAAGAAGGAGGAAGGATGAGGTGGGCGGAGAGGCCGACGCCGTTGCCGACGACGTGCACGACGTGCACGACGACGACTACGACGACGACGATGATCACGACGACGACACCGAGGACGACGAAGATGCTCACGACGACGACGACGACGACGACGACGACGAATGCGTCGAGCCGACGCACGCTGGCACCGACGGCGACGCAGAGGACGGCGACGCTGGCGTGTGCGCGCCGACGACGGCGGCGGTGGCAACGACGACGAGGACGACGAAGCGGGCACGACGACGACATTGACAACGACGACGCTAGCAGTGCACCCCTGGTTTGCCATGACCCAGCGGGATCCTGAGGGAGAGGAGTCGCGGGTCCTGGGGCTTCCCTGGAGCCTCAGCTTCTGGCCAGTCCCCCTCCTGTTGGGAGGTTGGTGAGGAAAAGAGGGAACGCCCATCGTTATGTGTTCAGACACGTGCACTTGTGACAATCAGGAGTAGGATTAAGAAGAGGAGGGGAAGAGTGTTGTGACCCTCCCTGAGAAGTTCGCGGAGGGGCCCCAGGGCCCAGTGACCCCCTTCCCCTCAGGTCCCTCTTTGGCTCATGAGGCACAGGGGCCCTGGGGTACAGGGGCCCTTCGAGCTGGGGCCTCCCTGGAGCCTCAACATGCAGCCCTCCCTAGAGCCTGGCACTCGCCCCTGGGGTCTTACAAGAAAATCTCCAGGCTCAGGACCCCTTCTAAGCCACATCTGGCGGATTCTGGAAACCCTGAGACCAAACGTGTTGCCATCTCTTGGGGCCGCGTTTTTACTTCCGCAAGCTTCCGCTGGCTTTCGCCTGCGGAGCCGCCCCAATTTTACTTCCGCCGCCTTCCGCCGGCCTTCCGCCGTCTTCCGCCAGTGAAGAGATGGCAACCTCTTCGATCCTTGAAGGCGAAGGTCTTTGTGGAGCACCCCATGTGAATTGGGCCCCTGCAAGTCGGAGTTCTGAAACACCAGCGGGGGCTCAGCATTTGACAAAAGTCTGCAGCCACGTGCAGCCCAACGGGGGTCTCCGATACCCGAGCGTCGATTGGACCCGCAGGGGTGGCGTGGGGCAGAGTTCGCTGGCGGCCGCAGACCACTCCCTCAGGCACCACCTCTTCCTAAGGAGTCCCCCGGCGCGCCGATGGCATCGGCGCGGACCCCGGGCCCATGCCGTGTCGCGAACTCCGGCCAGCCACGAGGCAGCTCCCGAACCCAAGTTTAGGTCGGGCATGTCCTCCTACAAGCGGGTTTTGTATTTAAAACACATGATCGACCCACGATCCCGGAAAGGAATATAGAAAAGTAAAACATGGCAACGTTTCCAAGACATCTGATTGGGCGACGGGTGAATGCTATTCTGAATGTATCGATCTTGATGTACCGTGCCGAAGGCTGTGCTGTGCTGCGCCGTGCTGTATTGCGATGTGCCATGCCGCGGTTGTGCTCTGTAGCTTTGTGGATCGAGTCCTCCTTTGCATCCGCGTCCAGACTGAACTGGTCTGGATCTTAAGCTCGAGCTGCCTGAGCACACAGTAGTTGCCCCAGAGCTAACTGACAGGGGGACGCGCCAGGAGGACGCGCCGCGGAACGTCCCAAGGAACGTGCCAGGCGACGTGCCAAGGGGACGTGCCATGGAAACGCACCGCGAGACGTGCCAAGGGGACGCGCTACGGAAAGTGCAAATGGACGTGCCACGGGACGTGCCAGGGGAAGCGCCGCGCGACGTGCCAGGGGGACTACTCGCCACGGGACGCGCCACGGCAAGGGCCAAGAAACGTGACAAATTGCAATGCTAAATGTATCGATCTTGATATACTGTGCAGAGGGCTGTGCTGTGCTGCGCCGTGCTGAATTGCGACGTGCCATGCCGCGGTTGTGCTCTGTAGCTTTGTGGATCGAGTCTTCCTTTGCATCCGCGTCCAGACCGAACTGATCTGGATCTTAAGCTCGAGCTGCCTGAGCACACAGTAGCTGCCCCAGAACTAACTGACAGGGGGACATGCCAGGAGGACGCGCCGCGGAACGTCCCAAGGGACGCGCCAAGCGACGCGCCAAGGGGACGTGCCATGGAGACGCACCGCGGAACGTGCCAAGGGGACGCACTACGGAACGTGCCAATGGACGTGCCACGGGACGTGGCAGGGGACCCATGTGTTTTCAAGCTTGCCCCGCACTGGTGGGTTAAAAACCAATGTGGTTTCATGTTTGTCCCGCCCTGGGGCGTTCGGAACCCATGTGTCGTCGCGCTTCCTCCGCCCTGGGGCATTAGGAACCCATGTGTTTTCGCGCTTGTCCCGCCCTGGGGCGGTAGGAACCGATGTGGTTTCACGCTTCTCGAGCCCCCAGAGGCGTCCTTGGGGGCGGGGGAAGCGACAAGCGCTCCCCGAACACATAACCCAATACAGAATCTGCCATATTAAGTACCCGCCTAGGCGACCTGGACACGTAAAACCACGTGGTACCAATTCGGGACAATCACGTTAGATACCCCCCTGGGTGGCCTGGACATGTAAAAGCACGTGGAACCAGCTTTGGGCAACCATGTTAGATACACCCCTGAGTGGCCTGGACACGTTAAAGCACTTGGCCCTTGCTCTAGACAACCAAATTAGATATCCCCCTGGGTGGTCTGGACAAATAAAAAACACGTGGTTCAAGCTCGGGACAACCATGTTAGATATCCCCCAGGGGGGGCAAGACATGTAAAAAACACGTGGTGCCAGCTTGTCAGATACCCCCTGGGTGGCCTGACACATAAAAAGCACGCGGTTCCATCGCGGGACAACCATATTAGATATCCCCCTGCGTGGCCTGGATACGCTGAATTCGCGCTCCTGCTCGAGAAATCCTCGCAATGTCTTCCCTGGAGAGGCCCCCAAAGCGCAACCCCCTGTCCAGAACAAGAAAACACAACTTTTCTATATTTGGATATGTGTTCGGGTAGCGATTTTCGCCCCCCCGTGCGTTTCCTACCAATTCGGCGTTGGGCCCGACGCCATGTTAGATACCCCCCTAGGCGGCCTGGACACGTAAAAACACGTGGTTCCAATTCGGGATAATCATGTTCGATGCACCCCCGGGTGGCCTGGACACGGTAAAACACGCGGTCCTTGCTCTGAACAACCATGCTCAATACACCCCTGGGCGGCCTGGACACGTTAAAACACGTGGTCCTTGCTCGGGCCCCCCCCCCTGGCCCTGGGCGGCCTGGACACGTAAAAACAAACGGTGCCAGCTCTGGGAAACCATGTTAGATACCCCCCGGGGTGGCCTGGACACGTAAAAACACGTGGTGCCAGCTCGGGACAACCATGTTAGATACTGTGGAATGTACACCCCTGAGTGGCAAAGACGCCTTAAAACACGTGGTCCTTGCTCGGGACAATCATGTTAGACCCCCCCCTGGGTGGCATGGACACGTGAAAACACGTGGTTCAAGCTCGGGACAACCATGTTAGATATCCCCCAGGGGGGCCAAGACATGTAAAAACCAGTGGTTCCAGCTCTAACCATGTTAGATATCCCTCAGGGTGACCTGGGCCGGGCCTCCTGGAGAAGGCCAATCTATAGGAGCATGTGGAAACATACGGATTCGTACCCTTGAAGGGGCCAATCTATGGGAACACGTGTAAAAACATACGGACTCGTACCCCTGACCCACTGTGTCCTGCACCCTGTGATTTATCGATCGGGATTTCAAAAACAAACGTTTCGCTAAGGACAACCTCGAAATTCCATTCCGCCGGCCCAATTCGACCTCGTTATTCATCGCAGAAAAATTCCGCCGGCCCACCTCAAATCGGGGCCGGGGGGGAACAACACTACAAGAGAACCCTTGGCCTCTGCCCAGTCCGGGAAACTAATCAAAACCTGGTATTGCCACGAACCCCGAACTTGGAGGACAAGTGGGCGTGACTTGCGATAAATGAAAAAACAAAGAAGAGGATGCCTGTAGGGCGATAATGCTGACTCCTGTGTTGCCTGTATGACGCTGTGCCGCATTCAGGCGCATTATGTTGGTTCCCGTGCTGTCCGTTTGATGCTGTACTACTTTGTCGGGGCATTTCCGACCATCTTGGAGCCGTGTTGGGCAGTCTTCGGGCCCGGGGTGTCTCCGACCATCTCGGGGCCCTCTTAGGCAGTCTTGGGGCCCTCTTGGGGGCTTCTGGGGGCTTGGTGGAGACTTCTTGGAAGCTTCTTGGGGCCTCTCGGGGGCCTCTTGGGACCTCCTGGGGGTTCTTTGGGCGGGAAACCCGAAACGTCGGTCCCTGCCCCCCCTCTGGGGCCGCTCCTGGGGCGTTCCTGGGGCCGTCTTGGGGGCGTCTTAGGCCGTCTTGGGTGACGACCCTGGTGTTGGGTTTTCTGACACCGCGTGGATCATTCGGCCTGGAACGATCAGGGGCTTTTCGATCGCCCGATCGTTCCATGTAGGCCGATTCTGGGCCACTTGCGGCGTGCAACGTTGAAAGTCCGCGGAAGGGGCGCCGCCGGTCGACACGACGCGAACCTACCGTATGTGTGCGGGGCGTGATGTCCGTGAGCTGCTCAAGACGCGCAAACGGGAGCCAGATCTGAGGGAAATGCGTCCTCCATCAGTGTTATGGTCCCAGATATCCGACAATGTTTTTTCAATCCTGGCATGTGTCCTCGATTCGGCCCGTGGAGCCCCTGATCGGGCCCCTGGACCATTAGAAATGGATCCATGATGACCTTCCTGGGAAGCGGTCGAAACCGTTGGGGCCGCAGATTAGAAAGTGGAAAGCGGGAGCCGCAGGCACAGTTGGTGCCCTTCGAGCCAATGGCTTCGGTGGGGCCGCGCGTGTGAAAAAATGAATTGAGCTCAACACGCCACCATGCGAGCTACTGGCAACGCCGGCCTATGTGGGGTCTCTCGGGCCATCTTGGAACATGATGAAGCCGGGAAGCCGAAAACGGAGAATAACGGGAAATGACTAAGGGAAATCAATGATTTTGGACACTTGGGAGTCTCTTGGGATACCTCTTGGAGGACTAGTGGGCGTGACTTTCGAGCAAGAGAACAACAAAGAAGAGAATGCCCATAGAGCGCACGACTTTGGATCCCGTGTTTTCCGTTTGGGGCTGTGACGCTTTGTCGGGGCGTCACCAGCCATCGTGGGGCTCGCTGGGGGGGTCTTTGGGCCGTCTTGGAGGCTTCTGGGGGTTCCTGGAGGCCTCTTCGAGGCTTCTCGGGGCCTCTTGGAGGCGTCTTGTGGGCCTCCTGGGGGCCTCTTAGGACCTCCTGGGGGTCTCTCGGGGCGGGGAGCCCGAAATGTCGGTCCCAGCCTCCTCTCTTGGGACTCTCTTGGGCCGCTCCTGGGGCCTTCTGAGGCCGTCTGGGAGGCCCCTGGGGCTGTCTTGAGGGCGTCTTGGACCGTCTGGGCTCTGTTTTGGGGGCTTCTTAGGCCGTCCTGGGGGGATCTTTGGGGTGGCTTGGGTCGTCTTCGAGCGTCGGGAAGCAGAACAAGCGAAAACGCGGAAAACCTTCAAAAACCAATAGGAAATTCAATGAATTCTGACTCTTGGGGCTCTCCCGGGGAGAGCCTTTTGGAGGCCTCCAGGACCGTCTTAGGGGCTCCCTGAGCCGTCTAGACCGCTGAGTCGACGGCACGTGGCCCTCTTGGACCATCTTGCGGATCATCTTGGGGCCGCCCGTGCCGCCCGAAAGCGCATCCGCCGGAATGGGGCCGTCTTCCGCCGTCTTCCGCCGGACTTCTGCCAGCGTTCGTCGCGTGGCTGGGGCCTTGTCCCGAGGGGTGCCCCCCAACCCCCCCGGGGAACACAAAACGGGAACCCCTCCGCAAGGTCGGGGAAAACCAATAAATAGTCAAATATCAGAGAAGAATCGTCCCCATACTATTTTTCACAGTTTCTGGAATATTCCGGGGCAGGCGGTCGGCTCGTCGTGGCTCCTAAGTCCCGGCCAGCCAGAAAGAAATCATGACCAACAGCTTTCGGCGGCGAGCGACGGGGGGAAATGAGAAGGAGAAGGCCTTCTAAACCTGGGTCAGCCAGGAAGGAATCATGAACAACAACTTTCGGCGGCGAGCGAGGGGTGGAAATGAGAAGGAGAAGGCCTTCGCAGGCTGGCGGCGGGACTTCTCAGAAGCCCTCGCGCCTTCTGAGGACTTGCTGTCCTGTCTTCGGGGAAGGCTTGGAAAACTTCCCAGAAGGCCGGGGGGCTTCCGAACCTTCTGAGGAGCCCTTCTCCTTCTCACTTCCCCCGCGATCTCTCGCCGCCGATCCTAAACGCTGGTCAGCCAGAAAGGAATAACTCAGAAGTTGCAAAAATACCAATACCACCAGCTAGAAGGTTGGCCGCTCCCTCCCCTCGAGTTGGTGGCACCTCCTTCCGGGAACTCTCTGGAGGCATGCCCGGAACGAGGTGCCACCAGCTCGAGAGGGTGGGACAGCCACCCGCCTAGCTGGTGGTACGGGTACTTGTCCCTGGTGAATAATGAGCAACAACTCCATCAACCGTAAACTTTTGGAAGCCCACCCGGATTTGTCTTGCGTCGGCGCTGGGCCATCCTCCCGGAAGCGCGCGCAGGCAGCGCCAGCAGAGCGCCGCAGGAGGCACCGCGTTTTGGGGGGGGTCCAGCGCCGACCCACGGAACCAGCGCGGAGTTTTGAGAGTCTGCGCTTTGACGCAACGTTCGCGCAGTCGATCCACGCGGAGGGCTCCAGAAGCTCTGAGCCCCAAAACGTTGTGGATGCCTTGGCAAAGGACACTCTAACAATCCGATCGTTGGGTAAACATGTGTTAATACGTCGGAATATGTGATCACAATGTTTAGAACATGTGTTGTAATGTTTCAAACAAGTCCTATACATACGTATATGATTTGGCAACGTGTTTCCTCTCCATCGATCGTCGTCCACAACCCAAATGATGGTATCTCTTTGTGGGGGGCCCAGGGGCACACAACTAAATAGACACAAGTCCCAAAATGTCCCATCCATTTCCCATAGTTCGTGGATGTTCGTCTTCCCCCCCACTTCCCATATTCTGAATCTTTTCATGAGGATCGACGATTGTTGGTGTCTCTGTATTCTTGTTCCCTCCTGACTCCTGGAAGGTAACTTTTAATTTCCGCCAGCTCCCGCCGGCTCTGCCAGCTTCCGCTGGCAGAGGCGGCCTCGTTTTACTTCCGCCGCCTTCCTCCGAGGAAGACGCTTACTTCTGCCGCCTTCTTCCAACCTGATATTGCCACGAACCCCGACCTGAAAATGGAGGTGGGGATGATTGGTGAGAGCGGCAGGGACAAGGAAGGAGTGGCCTGTTGTGGGCTTGATTAGACGACGGGGAAGACGTCCGACGAAGAAATATGTATAATCGTGGTTGGTCTCTCGGGGGCTTCTGGGAGACTGTTTTGAGGCCTCTTGGGGGCAGTTTTGGGGCATTATTTAGTCTTTTTGGACGCCTATTGGGGCCTCTTGGGGGCCTCTTGGGCGCTTCTTGGGCTCTCTTGGGGACCTTTTGGGGCCTCCTGGGGCTCTCTTGAGGCAGAAGGCTCGAATTCTCGGTTCGTGGTCCCGCTCTTGGGCCCCTCTTGGGGCCGTCTTGGGGCCCTCTTGGACCGTCTTGGGCGCTTCTTGGGCCGTCTTGGGGCCCTCTTGGGCAGTCTTGGGGCCCTCTTGGGAGCCTCTTGGGCCGTCTTGGGGCAATCTTGAAGGCTTCTTGGGCCGTCTTGGAGCGTCGGAAAGCCGAAGAGGCGCGAAGTCCAAAATCCTTCAGAAACCGTCGTAAAATTGCTGATTTTCACCTCTTGGGGCTCTCTTGGGCGGCTCCTTGGAGGTCTCTTGAGGCGACTTGGCGGCCTCTTGGGCCGTCTTGGGCCCATCTTGGGCGTCTTGGACCGATCTCTCGGCGACTCGTGGCCCTCTTGGGTCACCTTGCGGACCCTCTTGGAGCCGCCCGTGCCTCCCAGAAGCGCGTCTGCAGAACTGCGGCCGTCTTCGGCGGACTTCCGCCGGCGTTCCGCGCGTGGCCGCGGCCCTGTCCCGGGGGGTCCACCCCCAGACCCCCCCAGGGGAGTACACAACGGGAACCCCTCCGCCAGGTCGGGGAAAAAAGAGATGCCCCCCCAAAAAAGATGCCAACCTCCAGGAAAATTTTGGAACCCAGCCGGACCGAATCGGAAAAAAAACGACACCGAACCGAACCGAACCGAACCGGACTGGAGGCGCTTGTGGCGTCCCAAACCCGTAAAGCGACGCAGTCCAAGGCGCGTGCAACGCTTGTGGCATAATGGGAACGACTAGGGAACCGCTCTCGGGACACGCTGGAAGGTCGAACGACTCGCTGCGACGCTGCTTGACCTGCGCCGAAAAAAGGCTTCCGGGCCACCCTGCGCAGGCGGCTTCTACTACTAAGCCCTCTTAGCTCTCAGAGAGCTATCCAAGAACTTCGGGACCGAACCGACCCGAACCGAACAGGGACCTTTCGAGTAGAAGATCGACTTATTTCTTCGTCGAATCTTCGCAGACATACATCCATTAAATACATGTTCTTCGCAGGTTCGACAGACAAACGTCTGCATTACAAACATTTCGTCACGAATTGGAGTGAAATCATCTTGCGTTGGCAAGGCAAGATCCCGCCCGGTGGGATTTCTAACATAGTGTTGCTACGGCGGGATGTTCGCATTCCCCGCTTTAAATTGATACCACTATATAACTAGAGGAAGTCCCAGATTTAACAATCCTGGATCTTTGATCCGACCGCTCTTGACACAGCCCGCTCGGATTCTATGGGGGGACGGGGGGGCAGCTTGGCGCGGTCGGGACAGGGGTCAGCCTTCGCCCGCCCGTTCGCGCGAATGTAACTAACGAAACCTGCAGCCTCTGGACGCTCCCATACAGCGTGGCGAACTTTTGCAACGGCGTCGTATCAATCTTGGAGCAAGTCATTCTGAGTCGACCCCCTGCTCGAACCTTGCGACGCCTTCTCGACCCCTCGAGGGCGAGGCCCTGTCTGGAGCGCCCACACGTGGCCCCCGGAACCCAGGGCAGCCAAAGAGGGGGCGCCCCCTCCTTCGCTCCTCCTGCCCCTGAGAACGAGCCCTGGAAATGACGAGGCCGGTGTCTTTTGCCGGTTCCGTTTCGCCGTGTGTGTTGCCGGTTCCGTTTTGTCGCTTTTGGTGCCGGTTCCGTCGCCGTTTTTCTTCCCGTTCCGTCTCCGGTCTCCATCCCGGAGACGTTGTTGTTTTGCCGTTTCCGGTCGCCGATTTTTGCACAGAATCTCCGTGTTCAAGACTACACTTTGTCCAAAAGTGGTGACAGAAACGGCCCTGCCGTTTCCGGGGCCGATTTAGTTCTGCCCTGCGAGGCTCGCAACTGCCCACTTTGGCAAAATAGTGCTTTCTTACCCGAACCACGTGGCGTCCAAACACGGGGCAGACAGAGGGGACGGCTGACTCTCAATTGGCCGCGGAAACGGCAGTGCCAACGTTTCGCTGTTCACAGACAATTTCTGAACACGGAAACGGCCAAAAACGGCGACCCAGAATGGGATGAAAAAACGGCTCCGGGATTTGGGCCAGAGCTGGAACCAAAGCTGGGCAAAACTTCTCTTCCACGCCCCTCCTCCCAATCCTCCCATCCATGCCTCTGCCCTCCGCACCCAGTACATCGTTTGGTGGCCCCATCGGGAACTCCACCAAAGGCCAAAGTGGCTGTGACCACATGCGACCGCGCACGAGAATGCGGCGCTTCGTGGCCCCGTAGGGAGCTCAACCGAAGGACCCAATGGCTGTGACCACATGCGTTCGCGCACGAGAATACAGCACTTCGTGGCCCCGTGGGGAGCTCCACCGAAGGCCCAAGTGGCTGTAACCACATGCGTCCGCGCACGAGAACGCGGCGCTTCGTAGCCCCGTAGGGAGCTCAACGGAAGGCCCAAATGGCTGTGAACACATGCGTCCGCGAACGAAAAAACAGCGCTTCGTGGCCCTATAAGGAGCTCCACCGCAGGCCTCAGTGGCTGTGACCACATGCGTCCGCGCGAGAACACAGCGCTCCGTGGCCCCATAGGCCCATATGAAACTCCACCGAAGGCTCCAGTAGCTGTGGCCACATAGGTCCGCGCATGCCACAGATAGAGAGCTCCACCGAAGGCCCCAGTGGCTGTGACCACGTGCGTCCGCTCCATCCAATGCAGCGCTTCGCGGCGCCACAAGGTGCTCCACCGAAGGCTCCCGTGGCTGTAAACACCTGCGTCCGTGCCCCCAGTCGCTCCAATGTTTTCATGGGCGCTCCCGAGCACACCCAAGCGCTCCAAGGCGCTCCCAAGCTCCGGCGCTTCCCAGGCGCCTCCAAGCTCTCTCAAGCGCTCCCAAGCGCTTTCCAAGCGCACCCAGGAGCTTCCAGGCGCTACCAAGCGCTCGCAGGCGCTTCCAAGTGCTGCGAGGCGCTTCCCAAGCGTCCCGAGGTTCTTCCCATGCGGTCCCGGACGCACCCAAGCGCTCCCAAGCGCCAGGCGCTCCCAAGCATTCGCAGGCGCTCCCACGCGTTCCCAGGCGCTCTCTAGGCGCTCCCCAGGCGCTCCCACAAGCGCTCCCAGGCGCTCGCAAGCGCTCCCAAGCGCTTCCCCGGCGCTCCCAGACGTTCCCAATCGTTTCCCCGGCGCTCCAAAGCGTTCCCCGGCGTTCCCAGGTGCCCCCAAGCGCTCACAGACGCTCCCAAGCGCTCGCAGGCGCTCCAAGGCGCTCCCAGGCGTTCCCAGGTGCTCCAAGACGGTCCTCAGGCGCTCCCACGCGCTCCCCAACGCTCCCAGGCGCTCCAGGTGCTTCCCCAGGTCTCCCGAGCGGTTCCCGGCGCTCCCACGCGCTCCTAGCGCCCCCAGACGCTCCCAAGCGCTCCCAGGCGTTCCAAGGCGCTCCCAAGCCTGGCGCTCCCAGCCATACCCAGGTGATCTCCAGGCGCTCCCAAGCGCTCCCACAATCGCTCCCAGGCGCTCCACCGAAGGCCCCAAGTGGCTGTGATCACAGGCGTCTCCCCCGACCCATTTCGGCACGCTCCTCGCGCGTGCCGTGGCCTCCCCCTAGGGAACTCCCCCGAAGGCCTCGCGGCGGTGTCCACATGCTCCCCCCCGCTCATGTCATACCCTTCACAGGCCCCGTGGCTCCATAAGGAGCCTTCGTCCCACCTGCCTTGAGGCACTGCCGACTGCACATGGTCTGGTGCCCTCCGCCAGGATACTTTCATGACTCCCAGGGGGTCTGAACTTCCCAAGGCATGCTGCGGGCTCACCCTCCGCAGCCTGCGCCCCGACCCCCCTGTGGTGGCCTCCGTCACCGGCTCCAGCCGAGAGCAGAGCGGCTCCAGCTGCGAAGCTGGCATGGCGTCGAGGACCTCTTGGGCGCCGTCGTCGACGTCGTCCGTCGTCCGTCGTCAACCGTCGTCGTCGTCGTCGTCGTCGTCGTCGTCGTCGTCGTCGTCGTCGTCGTCGTCGTCGTCCGTCGTCCGTCGTCCGTCGTCCGTCGTCCGTCGTCCGTCGTCCGTCGTCGTCGTCGTCGTCGTCGTCGTCGTCGTCGTCGTCGTCGTCGTCGTCGTCGTCGTCGTCGTCATGGTCGTCGTCGTCGTCGTCGTCCGTCGTCCGTCGTCCGTCGTCCGTCGTCCGTCGTCATCGTCGTCGTCGTCTTTGTCACCGCCGCCGTCGTCGTCGTCTTTGTCACCGCCGCCGTCGTCGGCGTGCCTGCGCCAGCAACGTCTGCTTCTAGGTCGCTGTCGGCGCTGGTGTGCGTCGGCTCGACGCCTTCGACGCAGTCGTCATCGCTGTCGTCGACGTCGTCGTACGGCAGCGTTGTCGGCCGCCTCCTGCTCTTCTTCCCCTCGTCAACCTCCTCATCCTCTGAGCAGGAGGAGGGTGACGAAGGAGGAGAACGATAAGAAGCAAGACGAGGACGGAGGATCAGAAACTAGAGGGGGAACAGGGGGAAGGACTAAGGCGGAGGTGGAGGAGTTACCAGTCTTATCCTCATAGCTCCGATTCTCCTTGCTCCCTTCTACTGCCTCTTTCACCTCCGTCCCCTATTTTCCTCCTCCTCCTCCTCATTTTAAGTCCCTCCTCCTCCTCGGTATACGTAGCCCCGCCCAGAACGGAACAGAAGAAAGAGGGAGGAGGCGGAGGAGGAGGAGGAGGAACAAGAAGAGGAGTAGGAGGAGGAGGAAGAGGAGGAGGAGGCGGACGTCGACCGACGACGACGACGACGACGACGACGACGGCGGCGACGATATCGGCGACGACGACAACGACGACGACGACGACGACGACGACAACGCCGACGCCGACACCGAAGAGGACGAGGACGACACCAACGGACGACGACGGCGGCGGAGACGAGGACGGGGAGGACGAGGCAATGACGCCGAGGAAGTCGACGGCGAACAACGACGCCGACGGTGCCAACAACGACGAGGACGGCGACGAGGACGGCGACGGCGACGGTGGCGGAAGTCGACAGCGGCGCAGAGCCTCCTGCGAGAGCAGAGTGCCGTCGACGTTGACCGGATCGAACGCCGCCGCCCCAGGGGCTTCTGGCGGCGGCGCCTGCCCCAGCGGGTTGGGCGGGAAAGGGGTCTTTCCGACATGCCTCCTCACTACCCCTCCTCCTCCTCCTCCTCCTCCTCCTCCTTCTCCTCCTCCTCCTCCTCCTCCTCCTCCTTGCTCCTCCTCCTACTCCTCGTCCTCCTCCTCCTCTTTTTCCTTCTCCTCT
>CAUYUJ010016377.1:235000-281590 GCA_963575745.1 Prorocentrum cordatum | reverse complement strand
GCTGCACCGTCTCCTCACGGCAGCCAGAGGGAATTGGCAACCGACGTAGAGCAGGACGAGGAGGAGGGTAGGAGGGGAAAGGAGGAGAAGAGGGGGGAAGAGGATGCGAGAGGAGAGGAGAAGCAAGCAAGCAAGAACTCTCGGGTGCAGTCGATGGTCGGGCCTCGACGTGAAAAACAGTTATGCTAACGGAGTTCCCCACATAAACAGATTAACGGTTTTCCGATACCCTCCTCGCTCAGGCGGGGCCTCCCTGGTGTCAGTGCAATTGTTTTCGCTCGGACCGCGCGGCGGTCGAAACTGCGGGTGCGTCCCAGGGCCCTAGGACTAGGGCCAAAACAGCGGCGGGCAGCGTGCATGCCACAAAACAAGACAAGCGTGTACAACATACACACATGGTGGCACGGGCGGCAGAGGGGCAGGGGAGTGCACTCTTCACATTGGGTGAGTACAATGCTGCCCCGATGCCGCTCCCTCTGAAAGGACAACGCTGCACGCAATTATAATGTATATCATCCCACAGGCCGAAACACCTCAAGCAGATGCGGCCTGAGACTCGAAATATAAATATGAATGTCTAGATTCACCAATCCAGACTGTCAACTCAAAAGATATGCATGAGACACCTCAAGCATGGTGCGGTCTGGGGCTCAACTATAAATACAAGAATATGAATATCTGGATACACTACTCCAGACGATCAACTCAAAAGATATGCATACATCACCGTAGCCCTCACTAGGTCCACCAGCAGCTGCAATCAGGACCTCACGGGCTCGCAGGCCCTGGAACGGCGACCCGACGCTGGGCCTTCCGCTCCTTGGCTCGCTCACGCTGTCCGCGGCGCAGCCGCAGACGGTGTGCCTCCTCATCCTCTTGCTCAGCAGTAGGCGCCATGCTGAACAGGCCGCGGCGGAGGAACTGCGATAGTACCTCGTTAGGCTGCACGGCTTTTGTCAGCACATCCGCTAGCATGTGGCTATTAGGCAGCCACTTGAACTTGATGGCCTCCTGCTCTATCAAATCCTTGGCCACCAGCAAATCAATGAGGGTCTGCCGAGACACCGGCATCGACCCGATCTTGGACGTGTGATCGTAGAGCGACTTCGCATCCGTCACGAGCGCCCCTGGAACCTTCAGCGCCAGCCTCCAGCCCCCTTGCAAGGGCGGCTCCCCGCACAAGATTGCCTCAATCAGCAGCCTGAGGTAAAGCTGCCGATCCAAAGCCACGGACATAGCCGCAGACTCTGCGGCCATCGTAGATCCAACAACTCGTGTAATAGTACTGCTCTGAAACTCCACTAGACAACATACGGTTAGCTCCTTCAAAACTCGGGTGTCCGTAATCATACTCATAAACCCCATCTGGCTCTTACAGCCGGGTTCCTTCGCAAACGAAGCGTCCATAAGCGTGAGCACCTGCAAGCGCTCGATGTCCACACGGCGGACCCGGAGAGTCGCAAGACCTCTCTTGTCGTAGTCCTGAAGCCGGTCGATGATGTCATTGAGCACTCGCAGGTGCAGCAACCTCCGACCTTTCGGACCCTTCTGTGCGAGCGCCGAGACACTATGCGCGAGTTGTGGCACCACGCGTGCGACAGGCCACCGCACCTTCTGAAGCAAGCTCCGGTAGTCGTGGTGCTCCTCGGGAGTCATCTCCCGCTCCTCGTTGTCACCCCTTGCAAGGGGGTGCTTCGTCAGCTTGCCGATGTACTCGTGCATGCTGATCTCGATGTGATCGGGGTGGCGCCACCACTCCTCACCGAGATAGGCGACTGCCTCCTTGTCGTTGCCCTTCTTCCAGTGCTTGATGTTGAAACGACTGTTGATGTTCGCCTTCACCTCCTGGTACTGGGGATCGTGTGGGTCTCCAAACAGCATGCCGTCATCGACGTGCAAGGTCAACATAGCGATCAACTTGTCGTTCATTCGATAAACGAAGACAGCTCGAGCACAGCGCAGCTCCACGAAGCCGACCTCGTCCGTCAACACCTGGCGGGCTCGGAGATACCACAACCGAGGCGCCTCAGTCAGACCGTGCGCCCCTTTCAGCAAGCGAAGCAACGCATAAGGCCGCACGGCTGGCCATCCAGCACCGTCGACGGCTGGAAGCCCGTCCTTAGGAGCCCTCACATACAGCTCCCGTTCCAGCTTCAGCCCGGACAGGAACGCAGTCGCTACGTCGAAACACTCGAATGTCCAATCCATCGCCATTGTGATAGACGCACACACCAGCACAGCCAAAGGGGAAGTAGTAGGCGAATCCGTCCTGAATAGACCAAGCTGCGGATCGAGATGGCCAGGGATGATCAAGCGAGACTTCGCCTCCAGCTCCAGCCCTCGCCCCCGGTTCGCGCGAACCGAACGCATGGGCACCGAGATGATCTTGTCCTTCGGGATGCTCTTCTCCTCCTCCTCGGTGACCAGCTCGACCGTGTTGTTGGCGATCCATTGCCGCCACTCGGCGGCATCGGCCTCGTCGAACTTAGCCTTCTCGTGCTGGTTGAAGTGACGTGGGTCTAGCTCCTTCGCGTTCTGCTTCATCACGAGTGCGAACACGTCGTGCTCGTACCGGGCCTCCTGCAGCCATGCGTCATACACAGATGACACGTTGATCCATTCTTCGTAAGTCATCGGCTGTCGTACAAGACCCTCCGGAGTGTCCAAATAGTACACCCCTTGTGCATGAGCGTCCGGCTTGTCGTGGTAGAAAAGCGTGAGACCAACCCAGCTGTCCTCCGTGCGCTCGTACGGTTCGCGCCGTCGTCCTTGTAGGCACACTGGCCCGTGGCGGAGAGCATCACCGAGAGGCGATTGCACTCCCGGTGGCGGTCGTGATCATAGAGTCTCCGCCGTGGCTCTCGGTGTACACGTACTCCTCGTACGACCTTCTGAACGAGCGTGGAGACACCATCCAAGGCATTCTGGTCGAACCACTCCTGAGGTCCCGAGTGCACAACGGCGTTCATGGCCACCTCGCGGAGGGCCGGCAAACCACTCGTAGGAGCAGCCTGCAGACGCGTCTTCTTGATGCACATCGGCACGTCATCTACCAGGAACTTCCGCTTTCGCTCAAGCTCGAAATCGTCTCTGGGAATCGGCGGCACCGAGGGGCCGCCAGAGCCCGATGCTCCCGGAGAAGCCTTCGGGTACATCTCAGAGGATATCCGCCCTGGAGGGGAACGAGAACGTTCCCTCTTCGGAGGGGGAAGCTGCGGCAGCTGCTGCTGCTCAGGCGGCTCCTCCTCCTTGGCCTGCGCCTCAATGGCGCCCAGGGCCCTCAGGTCCACGCGAGGCTGCCTGGACCCCTCGAGCTCCCCATGTCGGTCACGCTCCTTCTTCAAGAACGTCTTCTTCACCTTCTGAACCTTCACCTTGGGCGTGACGTCCACGATGTCGTGGTAAGCGCGGTCATCTCGCTGCTGTGTCAGTCGCGCGTCCGTCTGGATGGACTCCGCAGCTGCGGCCCCCTGGGAGGAGGCGTGCCGGAGCTGCTCACGAGCAACCAGTAGCACGTGACCACGCCAGGATACGTAGTAACGGCTGTTGGACTCCTTCGCGATCACAGTCGCAGGACCCCGCCGTCTTTCAGGATCTTGCCGACGACGTCCCTTGAACGGATTCGGTGCCCAGAAATACACCCTCGATCCTGGGCGCAGATCACCGACGACCGTCGGCGCCTGTCGTAGCAACGCCCTCCGCACCTTGTCCGTCGCGTCGCGCCCCAGCAACATCATCTTTGCAGCGGTACGGATTTGGGACGAACGCCAAGCTATGCCCTTGGCGCCGAGGACCGACATGAGAACCTCATCGTCGCCCCTGTTAGTCACCTCCGTAAAGTTCAAGATCCGCCCGAAGACGGCCTGCTCCGGGGTCAATCCATTGCGGCTGATCGTCGAGTTCTTCGCATTGATGATGGCAGCCACGGCCACAGTAGACATCGACTTGCCCTGGACGTGGAACTCGTGCACCACCTTGCCCCAGATAGTGCCGAGCAATCCTCCGTGGCGCTCGGCCAGGCCATGCTGCCATGCTGCATGAGCTCCCGTCGTCTTCGTATTAATGCCGAACTGCTCCATCAACGCGTTGAAGTAGCCTTCGAACTCGCCGCCCTCATCGATCACGATGTTTTCTGGCACGCCGTAATGCTTGAACCACTCGTTCATGATCTGGCGTGCTACGTGCTTGGCCGTCCTATTCTTGAGAAGGCAGGCGCAGTGCCATCCCGTACCAGCATCCACCATGCTGAGGACCACCAGCTGCTCCTTGGCCGCGTCCCGTAGGTACTTCACGTCGATCACAACCGTCACATTGAAGCCGAATGGTCGCACATCCGCCGTCCCTTGCACCGGACGGGGCGGCGCCTCCGACTCAGCACAAGTCGGACACTGCCAATGCTTCGCGTATGCCAACGCGTTGGGCGTTGCACCGCCGAGACGCAGCACCTTGATGAACGTCGGTCGGCTGGGGTGTCCAAGACCGCGATGGGCCTTGCGCACAGCACGTCGCGTACTTCGCGGAATCTTCATCATGATGTCCTGCCGCACCACCTCTGGAAGCTCCATCTCTGACCAGGAGGCTGTAACCTCCTCCTCCTCCGCAGGGTGCTGCATGGACTCCTCCTTCACCGTCTTCTGCAGTGCCTCGCGAATCTCGGCTCGAACCTCCTGCGGTGTTTTGCCCCACTCAGGTCTTTCCGAAACGTCCCTGGGAACCTCTCCATGACCATGCTCCGCGGGCTCGGGTCCATAACTCCTGGGCTCCTCCGTGGGGTCAGGGAGTTGTGCTGCAGGAAAACTCGAGTTCTCGAACTGCCAGGCCAAATGATCCGCGGCACCGCTCATCACAGCCGTGCCGAACTCCTCTGCGCAGCTCCCGCGCACGGCCGTGCAAACCCCAGGGTTCGCCAACACTCTCGTGGTGTCCTTGAGGCAGATTGCGTCCTCGAATGCTGGGTTCGACTTCGTTGCACTCACGGGTGGCTGGCTCCAGATTGTCGATTGCGCGTGGTCCATTACCATGGCTGCGCGTCCCCTTGCAGCTTGCCACTGCATCACCTCGTCCGTGAACGAGAGCAACATGCGGTACTCGGTCCGCTCTCGGCGTTGCCGGCGCACTCGCATAGGCCTTCGCTGGTCGACACTCTGCATCCGACTCCATGCCGTAGGAGGTGGGGACAAAGCCACGAAGTCTGGGTCAACTGCGACCAGGTACGCCCGTGCCTCGTTCCTGCCCTGGACCGTCAGGAGGTCGAACTCTGGCGCTGCGATGGGCTGGTGGGCGCCCCATCCCATGCTCGCCGCCAGGATCGTGAGTTGGCAAGCCCATGCGAAGACCTCTACGATCCTCCAGGGCCCCGGCCGCCGCCGGGTCTCCTTCTGAAAGGGCAGTGCACGTTCCTCCTGGTAGTACCTGAGGGCGTCCTGCTCCTGCTGATCAGCCCGAAGCTTCCTGTTCGCCATTTCCTCGGTCATCAGAACCTCCAGCTCCTTCAGGTTGCTCCGGACGTGCCTGCGAGCACCTTTCGTCATGAAAACCTCGTTGTCCGCGTTCTCCATGAAAACCTCCTCGTCACTCGATGCCGTCTCCGCGGACTCTGGGTCGCTGGTGTGATAGTGGGATGTGCTCAGCTCTGAGTCGCCTGCGTCCTGGCCGTCGTTGCTGTCAGAATCGTGCGTGTCCTCCTCCTCGACGGTCTCAGCGACGCTGCGCTCATCCTTCTCCTCGTGACTCGCAGTTCCGCTGAACATCTCGTCTGCGAGCTCGTCCTGCTCCTCGGACTGTCCGACGGGGAAGGCACTCGTGACCGGTGCCGGGAAATCCAGCAATGACACGCACGGATGCCCGGACGCAGCCGGGACCAACGGCTTGGTCACACCATTCGCCGTGAAAGTACCGCTCCTGAAGCTGATTGCTGCGTCCCACTCTGCCATCTCATCAGGGCCGATGAGACCTGGCACCTCGGCATCGACCTCGGAGATCACAACCTCGCCCTGCGTACCGTTGATGCCGACTGTGTAGCACCACGCACGCTCTGACAAGAGCGGCACGCCTGGGCCGAACTTGAAGTACTCGCGCTGATTGATGCTGTGGTACGGCACGCCCATGGCATCCAAAGTCTTCTGCAGCTCGACATGCCACGGACGTCCACCGACAGCCCGCTTGCAGCCCGTGTCAATCATAGCCAGCCCCGCGGGCAAGACAACAAGCATGACGGACTGCTCATCTACCACCTTGCGGGGGCACTCCTCTCGGGCGGTGACCATGCGGGCCGCAGATCCCCCTTTTGCTGCCCAAGGGTCTGCGCCCTTTGCTGCCCAGGGGTCCGCGCCCCCTTTGACGGCAACGTCCTCCCCAGTCGGAGCGGCAGACGTTAGTCCTGGCACAGCTCCGTCTGGGGTGTTCTTGGAAGGTTCCCCTTCATCATTCTTGGGCTTCTCCAGCGTGTAATGAATCACCGACTGCAGCGAACACTTCTTGCACTTCGCGAAGATCACGGTGCCATTTGACTGCCACTTCAACTCGCCCACAGGATGAACACACTCAGCCTGCTGCTGCATAAGCTCTGGGTCGAACTTCGCCTTCGGGCCTGGAACCAGCCTCTCGCCGTCGAACTGCGAGTCGTACATGGCTCGATGCATCTGCTGCTTCTCCAGGTCGCTCTGCGTGGCACCGACACTCATGACGTAGCTCCGTCCAGAGGCGGTGACTACACGCGGGACTCCAGATGCAGCTGGAGATGCCGTCGCAGCGGCAGGGGCACCTGAGCTCGCGGCTCCTGGAGGCGCTGGAAGATGGACACGTCGTCGCATTGCCTCCATGTTCTTCCACACGCTTCCGACTCCCTGCTGCTCAGGAGATGTAGGCAGGCTACGCCCTGGCAGAGGTGCCTGCTCACGTCGCTTCTGTAGGCCATCGTAGACCTCGCCTGGGTTCAATCGGGCGTGCATCTCCATCTCCTGTTTCTCTATCAGCGCGAGGCGATCCAGCAACTCAGCTTTATCACGCTGCAAGACCTCTAGTCGCTTCTTTTCCTCGCTCTTTCTCACTTCCTCGGAGGCTCCTGCCATGACCCAGTCCTCTTCCTTAGGGGCAGCGGCGGCCTCCCCAGTCGGGGCGGCAGACGCTAGTCCAGGCACAGCTCCGTCTGGGGATTCTTTGGTCTTCGATGCTCCCTTCGCCGACGCCTCCACCACGCATACAGGATGGGCCCTCGCAGGGCCGCTGGATAAGGAGAAATCTGGCTTCTCGCAGCGGCGCGTGTAGAGATTGAGGCGCACGATGCGGTCGTTCTTAGTGATGAAGTGGATGGTTGCCGGCGGCGCCAGGTAATCCCTGAAGATATCCTGGCGCGGATACCAGCTGCAGAAGATCTCGTCCATCTCCTCTGGCGTGAACGGCACCTCCTTATCCTCACGCCGCTGGTCGTTGTCGTCCTCGGTGGCCTCATCCTCCTCGCTGGCCTCGTCCTCCTTCTTCACTTCCTTGCTGCTTCTTGTCTTCTTTCTCTCTTTCTTCTCTTCTTTGCTGCTCCTCGCCTTCTTCTTCTTCTCTTTCTTTTCTTCCTTTTCTTCCTTCTCACCGCGGTCTTCTGGCGGGCTCCGCTTCTCTTTCTTCGCACCGCGGCCTTCTGGTGTACTCCGCGACCTTGAACGCGAGGAAGCCTCCGCCTCGGGCGGAGGAGGGGCACGATGCTCGCGAAGAACAGCTCCCCGATCACGCTGGCGGTCGCCACGACGATCTCGATGATGATCTTCACGCTGCTTGGCGTCACGACTCCCGCCTTCACCGCGCCGATCGTCACGGGGCTTGGTATCGCGATTGCCGCCCATCACGATCTTGAATATAGTTGCCGTGATCTCGTCGAGATCCACCTCAGCCGCCGCACAAGGCCTCGATGTGGTCAGCTGCAGGCGCACGAGCCGACCCTGGACGAAGTCGAGGCTCTCGAAGCGGCCTTGCTTGAAGAAGATAGGCTTCTTGTTCGCCACGTGCTCCGCGATGTGATGGACCGTGGCAAGGTCAGGAAACTCCAACTCCACGCTGTGCCCCTTTGCGTGGGTGTTGGCCAGAATGCGATGGCAACGCACGCATGCCCCCTCGTCCCCCTGATCCCCCCCGCGCCTGGCACGGGCGCGCGCACGTTCATCGCTGCTCTGTGCGGCCCCTGGGCCGTCGTCGGCGTCCTGGCGTAGGCTCGGCGCAGGCATGCTTTTGGGCCTGGGGTGCATAATGATTCGCTCTGGCGCGTCCGCTCGACCCTCCACCGGATGCCTCTGGGCAGGCGCCGACTGGGGAGCACGGCGCCATGGAGCGCGGCCACGACGCTCCTCGGCACTGCCTGCCATGCCAACCCAGTGGACGATCGGTCCATGCACCTGCCTAGGCGCCGGCGGCTTCACAGAGCTCCGCTGGTTGGGCGACGCTGGCTGGCCATTCTTAGGCCCGATCTTGTTGTACGGCTCGCGCTCGCCACTCTTCACCTTGGGGCGCTCTGGGTCGCCGCGCCAGTGGCCAGGCTGATCGCAGTCAGCACACCGGCTGTTAGCCTTGCGCTGGTCTGTCGGCTTCCGACCAGCCTGGAAGGAGCCGCTGGCGTTGATCTTCTTGGGGTCCCGCTGCCGAGGAGCAACGAACCCGCGCTTCTGACGCTGTACCGCCGTCTTCTGCTTGGCCCTCCAGCCGGCCAGGAACGCTTCCTGAAGATCCTCCGGTGCCTCGTACTCCTCGTCATCTGGCCCGTCGTTGTCCGACGCCAGCTCCTCTTCGACCTCGGCGCCTTCCTCGAAGAAGGTGCCCTCGGCCCCTCCGAGATCTCCTTCGTCCTGGTCGTCTGCTTCATCTTCGTCATGCTGCGCCTCCTCCAAGTCGCCGTGGTGTTCATCGTAGTCTTCGCCGTTCTCTACCTCGTGTACGTGCTGGCCAGAGCGTCCTCGCAGCACGCACGGCCTACGAGCCATGGGAGGGTGCGGATAGCGACCGCCCGAACTCCCAGAGGAGCGCCCGTGCTCACGCTGCGCCGCAAACGGCGAGCGGCGAGGGAGCACTGAGCGCTTCTCGGTGTCGTGCACCTTCGAGTAGGCTGCCTTCAGCACGACCTCCATCCGCTTCGAGTCGTAGTTGCCGCCACAGTTGAAGAGCACCTGCGCTCGCTCCTTCTGCGACAGTCCAGCGCCACACGCGCGATCGCTGATCGCTGATGTGGGATCCTCGAGCTGCAACTCCATGCGCTTCTTGCGCAAGTACGTGGTCAAATCCATGATCGGCTGCCCAGCTCGACGGTGTGCTCGCCCCCACTCCTGATGCACCTGATCGAGGCGCTCGTGATCCATCTTCTCGAAGGCGTCGTCGTAGATAGCAAAGATGGTCTCAAGCGTCTCCTCGCGTCGGAGGTCCGACGCATCAAGCACCTCGATGAGCTCTTTGGCTCGACCTGTCACTTGACTGTAGATGATCAGGCCCAGCTCCACATCTGAGAGCTGGTTGAGGTTGCGGATGACTTCAACCTCCTTGCGCCACTCTCGGTACTTCTTAGTACTCGTACCGACTGCACCATCGAACTCTGGGAGCTTCACCTGCGACAGCAGTAGACGTGCCCGTCTGGGACCGCCGTCGCCAGCACGATCCCGATGTAAGGCCAAGAGCTCCCGCTGGGTCTCGGCCATTACGCGCAGGACTGCATGCAGGTCCGGCGGACCTGTGCCCGCGGAGGACGGAGCCTCCACATCTGAGCCGTCTTGGCTGACAGCCATGGCGGCCCGCGCGGGTGGTCACAGCCACCGAAGCAGAGCACGCAGTGCGTCCGCTGGAGCTTACAAACTCCGCTACCAATGTCAGTGCAATTGTTTTCGCTCGGACCGCGCGGCGGTCGAAACTGCGGGTGCGTCCCAGGGCCCTAGGACTAGGGCCAAAACAGCGGCGGGCAGCGTGCATGCCACAAAACAAGCCAAGCGTGTACAACATACACACATGGTGGCACGGGCGGCAGAGGGGCAGGGGAGTGCACTCTTCACACCTGGAGGGGTGGGAGGGGCACGAAACCATGTAAATAGTAGGGTTTTCGGACACCCTCCTCGCTCAGGCGGGGCCTCCCTGGAGGGGTGGGAGGGGCACGAAACCATGTAAATAGTATGGTTGTCCGATACCCTCCTCGCTCAGGCGGGGCACGAAACCATGTAAATAATTTGGTGTTCGGATACCCTCCTCGCTCAGGCGGGGCTTCCCGGGAGAGGTGGGAGGGGCACGAAACCATGTAAATAGTATGGTTGTCCGATACCCTCCTCGCTCAGGCGGGGCCTCCCTGGAGAGGTGGGAGGGGCACGAAACCATGTAAATAGTATGGTTTTCGGATACCCTCCTCGCTCAGGCGGGGCCTCCCTGGAGGTGTGGGAGGGGCACGAAACCATGTAAATAGTATGGTTCTGCATCCCTGGAGAGGCGGGATGGGGCACGACACCATGTGAAAAGTATGGTTTTCGGATACCCTCCTCGCTCAGGCGGGGCCTCCCTGCAGGAACGGGAGGGGCACGAAACCATGTAAATAGTATGGTTGTCCGATACCCTCCTCGCTCAGGCGGGGCCTCCCTGGAGAGGTGGGAGGGGCACGAAACCGTGTAAATAGTATTGTTTTCGGATACCCTCCTCGCTCAGGCGGGGCCTCCCTGGAGGTGTGGGAGGGGGACGAAACAATGTAAATAGTATGGTTTTCCGATGCCCTCCTCGTTCAGGCGGGGCCTCCCTGGAAGGGTGGGAGGGGTGGGAGGGACACGAAACCATGTAAATAGTATGGTTTTCCGATACCCTCCTCGCTCAGGCGGGGCCTCCCTGGAGAGGTGGGAGGGGCACGACACCAGGTAAATAGTATGGTTTTCGGATACTCTCCTCGCTCAGGCGGGGCCTCCCTGGAGGTGTGAGAGGGGCACGAAACGATGTAAATAGCATTGTTTTCCGATACCCTCCTCGCTCAGGCGGGGCCCCCCTGGAGGTGTGGGAGGGGCACGAAACCATGTAAATAGTATGGTTGTCCGATACCCTCCTCGCTCAGGCGGGGCCTCCCTGGAGAGGTGGGAGGGGCACGAAACAATCTAAATAGTATGGTTTTCGGATACCCTCCTCGCTCAGGCGGGGCCCCCCTGGAGGTGTGGGAGGGGCACGAAACCATGTAAATAGTATGGTTTTCCAATACCCTCCTCGCTCAGGCGGGGCCTCCCTGGAGGGAGGGGTGGGAGGGGCACGAAACCATGTAAATAGTATGGTTTTCGGATACCCTCCTCGCTCAGGCGGGGCCTCCGCGGAGGTGTGGGAAAGGGGCACGAAACAATGTAAATAGTATGGTTTTCCGATACCCTCCTCGCTCAGGTTGGGCCTCCATGCAGGGGTGGGAAGGGGCACGAAACCATGTAAATAGTATGGCTTTCCGATACCATCCTCGCTCAGGCGGGGCCTCCCTGGAGGGGTGGGAGGGGCACGACACCATGTAAATAGTATGGTTGTCCGATACCTTCCTCGCTCAGGCGGGGCCTCCCTGGAGGGGTGGGAGGGGCACGAAACCATGTAAGTAGTATGGTTTTCGGTATGGAGTGGTATGGAATGGTATGGAGGTATGGTACGGTATGGTATGATATGGTATGGTACTGGAGGTATGGTATGGTATGGTACGGTGTGGCATTGGTGTGATATGGTATGGTATGCTATGGTACGCCATGGTATGGTATGGTACGGTATTGTACGTATGGTGTGGTATGGTATGGTATGGTATGGTATGGTATGAACTATGGTATGGTATGGTGTGTGTGTGGTAAGAATGATATTGTGCTGTGTGGAAGATGGAGCGGGAGGTGGGTGGGATGGAGAGGGTGTTCTGGGAAAATTATGCTAACGGAGTTCCCCACATAAACAGATTAACGGTTTTCCGATACCCTTCTCGCTCAGGCGGGGCCTCCCTGGAGGGGTGGGAGGGGCACGAAACCATGTAAATAGTATGGTTTTCGGATATGGGAGGGGCACGACACCATGAAATAGTATGGTTTTCGGATACCCTCCTCGCTCAGGCGGGGCCTCCCTGGAGGGGTGGGAGGGGCACGAAACCATGTAAATAGTATGGTTTTCGGATACCCTCCTCGCTCAGGCGGGGCCTCCCTGGAGGGGTGGGAGGGGCACGAAACCATGTAAATAGTATGGTTTTCGGATACCCTCCTCGCTCAGGCGGGGCCTCCCTGGAGGGGTGGGAGGGGCACGAAACCATGTAAATAGTATGGTTTTCGGATACCCTCCTCGCTCAGGCGGGGCCTCCCTGGAGGTGTGGGAGGGGCACGAAACCATGTAAATAGTATGATTTTGCATCCCTGGAGAGGTGTGATGGGGCACGAAACCATGTAAATAGTATTGTGTTCGGATGCCCTCCTCGCTCAGGCGGGGCCTCCCTGCAGGGGCGGGAGGGGCACGAAGCCATGTAAATAGTATGGTTTTCCGATACTTTCCTCGTTCAGGCGGGGCCTCCCTGGAGAGGTGGGAGGGGCACGAAACCATGTAAATAATATGGTGTCGGATACCCTCCTCGCTCAGGCGGGGCCTCCCTGGAGGTGTGGGAGGGGCACGAAACCATGTAAATAGTATGGTTTCGATACCCTCCTCGCTCAGGCGGGGCCTCCCTGGAGGGTGGGAGGGGCACGAAACCATGTAAATAGTATGGTTTTCGGATACCCTCCTCGCTCAGGCGGGGCCTCCCTGGAGGGTGGGAGGGGCACGAAACCATGTAAATAGTATGGTTTTCCGATACCCTCCTCGCTCAGGCGGGGCCTCCCTGGAGGGGTGGGAGGGGCACGAAACCATGTAAATAGTATGGTTTTCCGATACCCTCCTCGCTCAGGCGGGGCCTCCCTGGAGGGGTGGGAGGGGCACGAAACCATGTAAATAGTATGGTATTCCGATACCCTCCTCGCTCAGGCGGGGCCTCCCTGGAGGGGTGGGAGGGGCACGAAACCATGTAAATAGTATGGTTTTCCGATACCCTCCTCGCTCAGGCGGGGCCTCCCTGGAGGGAGGGAGGGGCGGGGGACACGAAACCATGTAAATAATATGGTTTTCCGATACCCTCCTCGCTCAGGCGGGGCCTCCGTGGAGGTGTGGGAGGGGCACGAAACCATGTAAATAATATGTATACCCTCCTCGCTCAGGCGGGGCCTATGCAGGGGCGGGAAGGGGCACGAAACCATGTAAATAATATGGTTCCGGATACCCTCCTCGCTCAGGCGGGGCCTCCCTGGAAGGGTGGGAGGGGCACGAAACCAGGTAAATAGTATGGTTTCCGGTACCCTCCTCGCTCAGGCGGGGCCTCCCTGGAGGGGTGGGAGGGGCACGAAACCATGTAAGTAGTATGGTTTTCGGTATGGAGTGGTATGGAATGGTATGGAGGTATGGTACGGTATGGTATGATATGGTATGGTATGGTACTGGAGGTATGGTATGGTATGGTACGGTGTGGCAGTGGTGTGATATGGTATGGTATGCTATGGTACGCCATGGTATGGTATGGTACGGTATGGTACGTATGGTGTGGTATGGTATGGTATGGTATGGTATGCGTGGTAGGAACGATGGTATGGTATGGCGTGTGCGGTAGGAATAATATTGCGCTGTATGGAAGATGGAGCGGGAGGTGGGTGGGAAAGAGAGGGTGTTTTGGGAAAACAAGAACCCCACTCAGGATGTGGGGAACAAGAACCCCACTCAGGATGTGGGGAAACAATACCCTGCGACGTACCCAACCCAATGGCATCAAGTGGCAAGCGGAGTATGGGAAACATTAGCAGGAACTGTGACAGTGCAGGCGCGGCGATTTGTAGTGCGACCTACATGGGATGCGCAATGTTGCACGACTCACAGAACAGCATTCGATAAGACGAGGAGTCTGTCTCAAGGCTTGTTAAACAATAGCGGGGGCGGGAACGAGGGACAGGAGAAGGGCGAACCCAGCAGGAAGGGGCGAGGGGCCATCGCAGCAGCAGCACCATGAATGCATAAGGTAACTGGAGGACTAGGGCGGCGATGCTGAAAGAGGAGGGAGGAAGCAAGAGACTGCTTCGTTTTTGCAGGAGCTCGGTCAACGCATGCCTGCTGCCTGTCCACAGGATCATACCTGTTTATATCTAGTGCGGGAAGCGATCGAGACCTAGCTCGCGCGCCAGCTTCTCTGCCTCCTTCCTGCATGCTGCAGCGCGGGAACTGAACTTCCGCAGTTTCTCCGCAAGGTCTGCCATGGGCCGCGGGCAAGAAAGTCAAGGCCGGGGTCGCGCACCATCAGTAGGTTGTCTATCGTCGTCGCCCTGGACAGCATCACGTAGAGGTGCAGCCACAGAGCGTCCAGGTCGTTCGCATCCTTGCAGCCTGCGTCAACAATGACTCCACGGTGCATGGCGCGGCCCTGGCAGGCAGTGGACGCCAGGACCTCGGCGTGGGAGGTGACGAAGCCAGTGCGCGTGACCTTGTACTTGCGGAAGCCGAACGGGCTCGAGCTCCGTGGCTCGATGAAGACGAGGCCCGCTGCGTTCGCAGCGTCGATGCTGTCATCGAGCTCCTTGAGCTTCTTTCCGCAGGGACCACCCTTGTACTTGTCCATGCGCACCCACACGCCGTACGGCAGGTACCGCAGGTACGCCCGACCTCCCTCGGCCTTCGCTCTCTCCACCACGCCCTCATCCTTCGGGTTGGTGGCCGCGTGCACGACCTCGCCCTCGACGTCGCAGATCGCAGCCCCCCAAGGATGGCGAGGTCGAATCGGAATCTGCGTGGTGCCTCACTCCGCTGGACCCACCAGCAGCCCTCGAATGTGGCGTCGGCGTCGCAGATCGCAGCCCCCCAGGGATGGCGATTTCTAATCTGAATCTGCGTGGTGCCTCACTCCGCTGGACCCACCAGCAGCCCTCGAAAGTGACGACAATTTCGCAGATCGCAGCCCCCCAGGGACGGCGAGGTCTAATCTGAATCTGCGTGGTGCCTCACTCCGCTGGACCCACCAGCAGCCCTCGACAGTGACGACAATTTCGCAGATCGCAAACCCCCAGGGATGGCGAGGTCTAATCTGAATCTGCGTGGTGCCTCACTCCGCTGGACCCACCAGCAGCCCTCGAAAGTCGAGGTCTAATCTGAATCTGCGTGGTGCCTCACTCCGCTGGACCCACCAGCAGCCCTCGAAAGTGACGACAGCTTCGCAGATCGCAGCCCCCCAGGGACGGCGAGGTCTAATCTGAATCTGCGTGGTGCCTCACTCCGCTGGGCCCGCCAGCAGCCCTCGAAAGCGGTGAAAGTTTCGCAGATCGCAGCCCCCCAGGGATGGCGAGGTCTAATCTGAATCTGCGTGGTGCCTCACTCCGCTGGACCCACCAGCAGCCCTCGAAAGTGGCGACAGTTTCACAGATCGCAGCCCCAAAGGGATGACGTAAAAGGCAAGAGAGAAGAGGAGGAGCGAAGAGAGGAGGAGAAGGGAAGCAAGAGAGGAGGAGCGAAGAGAGGAGAAGGGATGCAAGAGAGAAGAGGAGGAGCGAAGAGAGGCGGAGAAGGGAAGCAAGAGAGGAGAGGAAGAGGGAAGAGAGGAGGAGGAGGCGGGAAGGAAGGAAGGTGGAGACCGCAGTGCTCTATTCAAAACGAGTACCCAACGCAGGAGGGTTGGGAACAAAAAACACCTGAGCGGCGGCTGTGCCGCAACGTCCCTCACCAGCAGGTGCTGGTGGGGGCGCCACCTGAGGCCCTCGACCCGCCCTTTGGCTGGGGGGTGCCAGCTAGGGGGGCGATGGGCGCCACCCCTACAGATACCAAATTACCCAGGCGGCCGCGCACGAGGATCTCGGGAAGATCGCCTCGGCATCGGCACGAACAAATCCGACAGGCCACGAATCGGTCGCAATCCAGGAGGACGAGGGGGGGGCTCGGAGGGAGGAGGAGCAAGGGACTATAATCCTCTCGCAAGTAACTCGGCCAGCCATTGACTACGGGCTAAATTCGGGGGAAGGTCATGCACGCTCGGAGGCACGCGGCCGGAGCAAACCTCAGACCCCCCCTCACTTCTAGACAACAACTCGGACTCAGACGACGGCCGACGGGCACAGGCCCCCCTCACCCCACTCACTCCCTCAAACTTCACCTCCCGCCTGTACCTCGTCAGCCTGCTCATGATGGGCCTGCGCTACTGATCGCCCTCTTTCTTCTTGCTGCTCTTCTCCCCCTTCTCGCCAATCCTCTCCAGGAGCCTCGACGCTTCTCTCTCGAGCGCACCGCGGGAAGCTGGGCCTATTTTGCGCTCGGCGCCCACGTGGCGCAAGTGCATGACAACGGCCTCCCCCAGGTTCTTTACGGCGCTGTCGACCGCGAAGGTCAAGCGCACACGCTCGCCCTTGGACTCCACCTTCCTCGTCGGGCGCAGACGGCAATGGCGGGCGTGTTCGCCAACGCGCCCGATGGGGCATGGGCGCGAGCACCTCCTCCTGGTAGGCCTCCACCGTCTCCACGGGGCAGTTGGCGCCCTTGCCGGTGGCGCGGACGATGCTGCTCCAGACCTGGATGCACGGCGGGCCCAGCGTCCCGAGCTCCTCATTGGCCTCCTTGCGGCGCTGCACCTCTGCGCGGCAGTGCTGGCCCGCAAGACGCCCCGCCTCGGCGATCGGCAGGTCGGCCTCGATGAGAAAAGTGATGTAGACGACCCCGCACAAGTCCCTGAGCTCGGCGCTGTTGACCAGGCTCAGCTTGGCAAGGATAACCACGAGCTGGTGCAGAATGTCGCCTCCTTTGGCCCGCGCCTGCGAAGCAACCTTGCGGCTCTTGTGCTCGTCAGCATTGTCTCTGTCGGCGCCGACCGTGACCTTCGCCATCCAGGCCGGCGCGCCCTCCATCGTAGCAGAGTGGAGGAGACGAGAGCGGACAGGGCTGAAGATGCGTGGTAAGGTGCTGCTGGAGGTCCTGGAAAGAGCCCGCGGCGACTTCACGCATCGGACACTGCAGCGTCGGGGGCGCGATAAGGCGCCAGATTACGAGCAGCATGGGGAATGCAAAAAACCCGGGTACATGACAACACCAGATGCCTCCGACAGGTAACCTGGGAACTGAAGATAGCATGGCATACAGGACATCGGTTGCCGAAAGCAATAATATGTGCCACCATCATGTGCCCGTGTCTAGCTACAACATGTGTGAACTGCGCGCCGATCGAGAAGTATAACATTCCTATTTGCCCAGTTTACATAGAAGCTGACATTGATAGTTCCCCTCGCGCCCAAACACCACCGTTGGAGGTTCAACATGGACGGGGGCCCCAACCATAGGAGGCGCGACCGAAACCGAAAAATGGTGACCCCGAAGCTGCCGCATATCGATCCGCAAGAAATCCCCCCTCGCCTCCTCGGCCCGAACAGGCATGAGGAAACGCCCGCCGAGATACTCAAGTCAAAGCCCCCCCCCCCCCCCCCCCTCATCCAGGACGCGCAGGGGCCCCGCATCTTCCCAGAATCTTCTGGCCCACGGGTGTGCAGTACTCGCTAGACGACCAGAGGGGGTGAACGCACTGAAAAAGGGGGCCCTTGCCGTCGCCGCCATGCGTACCCAGTGGAGCCCCCAGAGCCTGCGCGTGTTCTTTTTGGTGCCCGACGAACTCCTGGAGAAGACGCAGCCTTCGGATACGTGCTTCGATTTCTATCGGAACCACCCGCCACCAACGCAACCTCTGCGTTAGAGAGAGAACGAAGATGTCCAGGCGCATCGCGATCACACGCTGCCCCTCGCAAGGCTTTGCGCGCGTAGGCTGCGACCGCATTCGCGAGCTTGCAAAAATCAGCATCTGACGGTGAACAAACTTCCAGACCAGCAAGAGCAGTGCTATACACCTTGCACAATAGCATACTGCGCCGAAATCGGCGTGGCACGCCAGACAACTACCAGAAGGCCCCCTAGCGAGTGCCAATCAGTCCTAATAGCAGCCAGCCTCGCCGAGAGTTCCTGCGAAAACGGGGGCGAAAGAGGGCCCATCATAGCACCAATACTCTTAACCAGCTGCAAAGGCTTCCCAGGAAACCAAACACTACCATCTCGAATACCTCGAAAGGGTGACCCCACCCCTTGCCCCACTAGACTTAGTAGTGTACCTTGCTTAGACAGTTTCTGACGGCACCCAGCAGGCCCCAAACAAGCATCGAGATCATAATTAGAGCAGGAACTCTCACGCGCAAGATCAGCAACAGACGTTGAAACTCTACCCAGTAAACTTCTTGGCGAGGTCGCCGGCATACTTAATTAGTGATAGATCTACACATTCTCCATCCATCGGCGATCGAACGACGAGCTGATCGACATGCGGATCCCGCCCCCTATGCCTCTGCTGCCACTCCGCGACAAAAGGGTCGAACGTGTGTACGAAACTCCGAACTGCGAAGCTATCCCCTGTCAGCCCCCCACATCCTGGTCGAAGCGCGATGCCCCGATCACAACCTGAAGGGGTAACCGTCGCCCGTTGAAAGCGCTGACGTCCAGGCGACTCAGACCCAGGGCGGAGCATAAGATGCATAGTATTTCGCATGATTGCCCAACTGCTGGACGCAAACGCATTGGCCAAGTCGTGGCAGTTGGCAATGTGAGACATACCGGAGCGCTAGAGGTGGAAGCCTGCAATATGCTGCACTAGCAAAGCCCCCATCTCGCCGTCGCCGCGGTGCGAAACCATGATCTGCGCGCGAGAAAGCCCCACGGCCCCTCTGCGCCATAAGACTCGACATCCAGAGTTTTCCGAAGGGGTCCAGGAGGTGAATCCAGCGCGTGCGATGATCTTTCCGCGGAAGAGGGACCCCGCGACTACGATGCCAGCGTACAGGCGTAACCCGCGAGCTGCGGATCCTCTGGGGCCCCGACTTCAGGAGCTCCCAGAAGCCTGCGGGAGAAGGAAGACGAACTTGCAGCCCAAGACCGCGCCCTCGGGAACTGAGTCGCCGCCGAGGATGCACTAGGGGCCACCGGAGTTCCAGGGGGGGGGGGGGGGGGCCCACTCAGGAACAGCCCGTCTCTTCCCAGCTCGGAGGAGCCCCCTGCGCACTCCAACTAGATCTTGAAACGCGCCACCCTTTCTTTTCTTCACTGCAAATTTCCCGGACCCCGGAACAGCATGCAAACAAGCATCTCGAAAAAACGTCCCAGTCCTCGATCTCCTCCGCCTCCATCCCTCCATCCGCCCCTGGCTGTGAAAACTGCGTTGAAAGCGTCTCAGAATGTTCGACGACCCCTCGGATTCCCAGATAGCCCCTCTTCTTGTGCCTGAATCGACTGCCTGACGCGCGTCGTGCAAAACGAGCCGCCTCCGCCATGCGCCTACGCCTCCACATCTCATTCATCTCATCGATGGCCCCCTGTCGTCGCTCGCCACGCTGTCGGCGCAGGAAACGTGCATTGGCTTTTGTGACATCCTTGAGCTGCGTCGCTATCCTGGCCCCCTCCCCCCCCTCTCCGTCCACCCGTGCAAGTTCTCGCCGCATGCGCCGCCCCTGCTGCAGCCACTCCAGGCGCTCCTCCGCCAGGGCACGGGGAGGGCGGACGCGTTCCTTCGAGAAAAAGGTGCGGCCAATCGAGATGAGTAGATCATTCATGTTGTCGAAAAGGGAACCAGCAGTAGGCAAACTGGCCAAGCTTGAAATGTACTCTGCGTCCCGCTCGACGCGGGTCTCAACTGCTTCGATGAACTCTTTCCGAAGCTCACCCGTTCGAACCGACTGCATCAACGCGTCCTGGTCCCAGCTCGCCGCATCGTCGGGCGAGTGAACCTGGGCTCCAGGCGCCAGTGTGCACGGGCAAGCAGCATGTACCAGGAGGTGGTCACAGATGGCCTTGCGCTTCACAACCTGCAGGTCGCGACTCAAGCGACGCAGTGGGCCCGCGCTCTTGAGTAGTGTCACCAGCGGTCTGGGCATGGCCACAACGTCAATGAAGCTCGGCGTGCCCTGCGGCCCGAAGAAGGTCGGCGAGAAACCTCGGTGCGCGTTCGCGATACGTAGACCATGCAGGGCCAGTAACTGTGAGAATCTGGGACCAATGCCAAATCGTTTCGTCGCATTATGTTCGGGAGCCGTGTTCAACTGATCATAGACCCATTCGTTCCCGACTCGATGAAGGCCAACACCATCATTCACATCAGCACAGACGACAGGGGGTAGTTCTGCTGGGCAGAACCGATAATTCACCAACAGCCCACTCCAGAAGACGGGTAAACGTGGCCTCATATCTCCCCCACGCTGCAGAGGAGCGAGGGCGAGGTGGGAAATATAGCGCCAGTACCGTAATATCCAGCATCCTATTGCGTACCCTGCACGCCAGCCCTCTCCCTTGTAGCGGTGCAGGTGCTGCAACGCTCCGCACCACATGTTCCTGTCGTACTCCACGTCCAAATACTATCGCACACCCACATGCACGTGTGACATGTTCAGAAGCTGCACATCCTGCCTCCACAACCACTCTGCCCAGTACCCGTCGTCGTCGCAGTGCACATCCTGTCGTAGCCTTCTGCTGCGTGCCGATGAGGGCTATGGCGTCGAAGTTCTTCGTGGCATCCACGATGTCCTCCTGGCGATCTCTCGATGAGGAGACCATCGGAGTACATGTACCTACGGTAAGTGTGATGCATGGGGTGGCCAGCCACCCGCGGAATCGCACATGCTATGTGTGAAAGGATGGCTAGATGGTGTGGGGAGAGCCTCCTTCTGGCCATGTCAAAGCGGCACCTGACGCCCATGGCTGGAGAGGCAACGAAAAGGACGAGGTCGATGAGGAGAATACCGAGAATACAGGGGGGGGGAGAGGGATGGGGGGCGGTGCGAGAGGGGAGAATGAGGGGGAGGAACAGCACGATGACGGGGATGCTGCAGTGGAGGATAAGACTGACAGCATTAGTAGGATGAGAAACAATGCGGGGACCCTCTCCTCGATCGCTCTTGCTCGTGACGAGGGTTCGTGGGATGTCGCCATCTTCCTCGAGGCCCGCTGCTTCACATCCCGCGTGTTCGTTATTGTTTTGCAGTGCTGGGGGCCAGGAGCTGGCCCAGAGACGCCGAACAAGCAGAAAAGCCCTGCGCTGCGATTCGTCTCGCGACGCGACGAACGGCTGCCTTGATCTGTGGGGTGAGAGGGTCAGAGGTCGCTCCACAGACTTGCCCAGGCGTGGGCTCCCGCCATAAGCTTGATTGGAACCTGGCCGTCGGCACGGGGAGCCCGGCGGGGGCCGGAGAAGGGCGAAGATTATCCCAGAACCTCCTCCTCCTCCTCGATTTCCTCCTCCTCCTCCTCCTCCTCCTCCTCCTCCTCCTCCTCCTCCTCCTCCTCTCTATCCTCGAAGCTCCGTCCTCGATGGTCGACTTCGGAGACCCAGCCTCCTTGTTCGGTTTGCGGATCTTGTACGAATTCTCCCGGAAGCCCCGCAGCCAGCCGTCCGGCGCGCCGCGGCGGAGCCACTCGCGGACGCCGTTGTCCCTGCGCAGGACCAGCCTGCACAGCACCTTCCCGCGGACGTCGTCTGCGAGGCGGGGATGTATCCATATCCACCGAGTGGGGAACCGAAGTCCAAGGACCCCAAGCTGCAGCGGGTATGGATGCATCATGTGGCCCCAGGGGGCCTAAAATCATCCATATCCACAACCTGCCGAAACCTCCGAAGAACTACCCTCTGTGCGGTGGTGTGGTTCCATCCCCGCCTCGGATCGTCGTCGTCGCCGTCACCGTCTCCATCTAGGTTTGGCGGCGCACACATAGGGGGCAGGGGAGGGGGGGAGGCTTCTGAGAAGGAGCGTGCTTCTTAAAGGGCGCCAGCCCTGCGTCTACAGACAAAACCCGCGCCTTCTGAGGAGCAGGGATGCCCCTGCCCCCTCGGAACGCAGCCGACAGGTCGTCGAGCTCGCCGGTTGAGGGGCTCTTGGGGCGTTCGTGGACGCCCTCGTCGCCACGGCTGGAGGGAACCCGGCCCGCATGGGCCCCGTGGAGTCCAGGGGACGGCACGGAGCAGATGTGGGCGCGGCAGTGGGGCGAAGGGGGTGGCCGTCTCTGGCGGCGCGCACAAGGGGGTGGGAGGGAGGGGGAAGGCTTCTTAGAAGAGGCTGCTTCATAGAAGGCGCCGGCCTTGCATCCATAGATAAGGCGCGCGTCTTCTAAGAGGCAGGGTGCTTCTGAGAGGCCCTCCCCCCTCCCCCTCCCCCTCTGCGCGTGGCTGGCGTCTGAGAGGGCAGGGCCGGCGGCGCGCACAGAGGGGGGCAAGGGGAGGCGGGGAGGCCTCTCGGAGGGAAGCTGCTTGTTTAGAGGGCCAGGGGCCGGCAACGAGCAGATGTCGGCGCGGCTGTGGGGCGAGGGGGCGGCCGCCTTACAGGGCAAGGGTGGCGGCGCGCACAAGGGGGCAGGTGGAGGGGGGAAGGCTTCTTGGAAGGAGGCTGCTTCGTGGAGGGACAGACAAGTCCCGCGCCGTCTGAGAAGCAGCCTTCTTCCGAGAAGCCCTCCCCCCTCCCCTCTGACCCGTCTGCGCGCGGCCGCTTCTGAAAGGGCAGGGGGCAGCATCTTCCTGCGAGATCCTCCCGGCCTCTCTGAGATCTGGACGCCCGAAATGGGTACGGAAAACATGGGTACAATGCCCAACAACAAGTGACGTTCTAAACCAACAGCGGCCGCTGTTGGGCAGGCGGCCTCCTGTCTCAAATAGGCAACAGGCCGCGGCGGCGCGGACCGCGAGTAGAGTTCAAAATGCAGAGGAACTGCTGCTTGGCATTGTACCCATTTTTCGGCGGTGGACAAACCCTCCTATAGGAAACCTCACCTTACTGAAAACGGCCTGGGAACGAAACCGACGGACCTGGACCCGCAACAATGACGGCCGCGACGCCCTCTCGCGAACCGAAAACGGCCAATTCGCTTATCGACGTGCCAGGGTAGGTCTATCAACCTCCGAATTTCATTCGTGCCGATGAGAAGCGCTCCTGGGGCCTCTGGTCTTAGAAGGCCGCGCCCCTCTTGCTCGTCCCCGCTCCCTCCACATGGGCGCCCGCCGCTGCGTGTTGTGGCTCGTCCACGGCGCGGCCCCCCCCGGAGCTTTCGACCCGCTCCCTGGGACTGCGAGCCCATCCAGACTTATGTTCTTTATGGGCGTGTCTTCCACCACCACCACCATAAGTTGGAGGGGGGGTCCTCCTGCTCCTCCTCCTCCTCTTCGTCCTCCTCCTCCTCCTCCTCCTCCTCTTCGTCCCCCTCCTCCCCCTCCTCGCCCCCCTCCAACTGGTGGTGCTGGTGGTGGAAAACAAGCTCATTCTCACTATCCCGGGGGCCCGGCGATGCCCCCTGGAGACAGACGCGCCCCAAACACCTTCACGTTGGGTCACGTTCCGGCCGCTCTGCGCGCGGCCGCGCTCGCGCGCAGGCTCGCGCGCAGAGCGGCCAGCTAGGCTGGCGAGACCGGCGCGCCCGCGGTGGCGCCGACCGCTGGGGATTTCCCAGCGCGTCTCGCAATCCGCGCTCACGCGCGGGCACTTCAGTGTCGGGCGGGCCTGGTATCATGGCAACGTCGACAACGGCAAGCACGATGATGATAGTAGCGATGCGGGTGGCGACGTTGACGATGACGACAGCAAGGCCAATGACGACGCCGATGCTGGTCCTGCCGATGACGATGATGGTGTCCACGTGTCGGGCTCCGGAAAGACTTCGATAGGCACGCGCGGCCGTTAGGCTCGAGCGGCGCGCATCGGACCAGTTGACGGGGATCGTGCCCCCTTGCACGCGCGCAAGGGCGTTCGAATTACTTCGACATGTGCGCCCGAGTGACCCCCATGGTTGAGTTTGATGAACACAACGAAGACCAGTGTTTCATCCAGAAGGAGCAAAAGCGGGCGCGCAGACCATTCTAAAAGAGCAATGTTGCCAAACGATGTTGTAATTTCCGGGGCATTCGCTTCTGAAATCCCTTGTGAGACCCCTGTTGTTGAAAGATTCTGGCATGCGCGCGCGACGATGCGCCCGCGTGCGCACTTTGTCCCGTCTGCTGAACATGTTGTCAGGGGATTTTGGAACCTGATGATTACTAGTAAACGAATCGAGCGCATAGTATTGCTTGCAAGAAGCGTTTTTTTGAAATTCGAACCTGGCTTGGCTGGGACGGTATGAGGTCATAGTTACCATGAATGTTTTGGCAACGCCGTATGAAAAATGCACATTCCCAGGGAGTACGGATAATCCTGGCCTCGGGGGGTGGTAGGTCCTCATTCCATTCTAGAGAGGGAACCTATGTGGCGCAGTCTATACGTGGTGCAGCTTATGTGGCGCAAAATATGCGGTGCTATCTACGGGGCAGCGACGGGGCGGCGCTGGCGACAACATAGCCGCCAGACTGGCGGTCAGGTCCAGACGATGTTAGAGTAGCTCATGGGATGTTGTTTTCAAGTCACTGGGAAGATCTCACAGACCCGCGGCCACCGCGCTCAGCTCGTGGGGGTCTTCACGGGCATTCAGGGTCGCGAGGCTCGCGGCTACAAGGAGCCTCGCATTCCTAGCATTTTGCTGAAATACGCTTACCCGCCCACCCATGCCACCTGGCCCTCAGTTGGCTCACTTCTGGCGTGTCTGACCAGCAAAAGGGTGTTTCCCTTCTCGACGTCGTCGTCACCGTCGTCTTTCCTCTCCTCCTTTGCATGGTATTCTTGCTGGCCAAAGGGTCGCAGACAGCCGCGTCTTTTGAAGCATGCCCTCCTGCACCACTTTCACTTAGGTTCCTATTGCAAACATCGTCGAGGCCTGTTCTTCACTTCCGTTCTTTGTTTGGCAGCAGGCCCTGCTGCCCTCATAGTGTAATTCGTCGTCCTCAGATGATGACGACTGTCGTCCGCCTTCCTTGTACACTCATAGTTGTGACAACCTTGAAGTTGCATATAATGGCACGTGGAATGGCCAACGGCTGTACCCCTCATTACGCGTCCTTAGGGACGGTGTGCTTTTGGTCGTTCCAGCGCCGCTCGTCTAGGAGGTGGGGCTGTGAATGCTGGGCAGGTTGCTGTCAATCTTAATTTAAGGTGCTTCTGCCTGGCACAATTCCTCGTGGGGACGAGTCTGAATGGTCCGGCTTCATGGGTGTTCATCCTTTTCATTTCCAGGCCCTAGCCCTCCCTGCCCACACAGGCGGGACAAAGAGACGATGAAGGCGGTGCGGCACGGGAGCCCGGGCAGGCTCCGCACTCATGTGCAGAATTGTTCCGACTTTGGCCCTTACCGCACGCGCCTCCGGCCCATGCTGGACGAGGCGGCGCTGGGGGGCCCGCAATCTGCAGCTGGCACCCGGCTACGGCAACCTCGCGCTTGCTTTCAAGTCGAAAGTACCAAAGAGTGCCCCTCAAGTGCCATTCCCACGGCCCGTAAACGTTCGTCAACGTTTGCGAGTGCCTCCATCGCACCCCCTTGCAGCATGAAAAAAGTCAGCAGGTACAATAATCAGGGCCAGCAACAACTATTGACGCTGCTACTAGCGTTCGCATTACCACAAAAAATGCTCTTGCCCGCACTCTGCCGTAGTCATCGTCCCCCCCGCATCGTCATACTTCTCCTCCTCATACCCCATCCCCCTCCTTCCGCTCCACGATCCTCCGCTTTTCTCCTCTTGCACATCCTTTCCCCTCTTATTCTCCAACCCCCCTCCTCGTCCGACTCCTCCTCGTCCGACTCCGAATCCTCCTCACAGTTCTCCTCCTCCTTCTCTTGTTTTCCTCGCTCCCTCCACCTCCGCCTCATCGTCCTCCTCCTCCTCCTTCTAGTGTTGGGCACGTTGGAAACACTTTGCGAGCACTTGCGAATGTTTTCCCCGCAGCACGTTGAACACTTCTGAACACACTTTCAGTCCTCGAAGGATATTTGGGAGGCTCTCTTTTGGCGCGTCCTGCAAACGCTTGCAAACACTCCGGAGGCACTTCGGAAGCAATTCGGGGCACCCTCGAAGCCATTTGCGAACGTCCGCCGACCTTGGCCACCCACTCCACGACGCTGTCAAAGTGCGGGTGCCTCGTCCCCGCCGCGCAGGCGAGCTCGGCGGCCACCACGGCGGCGTCGCTCGCCTCCCAGTGCCGCGGCAGCGAGTGGAGGGCGGCGAGCGACCGCCACTGGAGGTCGCCTCTAGGGCAGCATCAGGGTAGAACCAGCGCTGGGAGGACGCGTCGGCCTGGAATCGGCGATACGTCGCCAATGGACCGGCGATGGGCCCCCTGTTGGGACTCCGCTCTTTCCTGGGCAGGGTGCCCCCATCGTCGGTGCATGGGCGATTGGGGGTCACGGGGGTCCACGCGGCCCCCCCTGAGCCCACTGCCCCCCACCAACGTTGCCCCTCACTGGAGGCAGAGAATATAGACACCACCCCAGGCCACAGGCATACGGAGCGTGGTGTGTTTCTGCATCCAGAAGCCTCCTAGATGGGGACGGAGTGAGGGGGTCGGAGGATCGCGTCGCATCGCCGATATATCGGCGATGCACCAGCGATGCACCGGCGATGCACCGGCGATGCATCGTCGACGTCGGCGATGCATCGGCGACACCGACGCGAAGCAAATCGGACTGCACATCGAGCCGCTTCGGCGATGCATCGGCGATGCGGCGCGATCCTCCGACCCCATCTACTCCGACCCCATCTGGGAGGCACAGAGTCTTGTGGGTCAGTCAGGCTATTGTTCTCGGGCCCTGGGGCCGTCGACAGAGAGGCTCGAAACGAAAAGCCGGTCCTTGGGGAGTTGCCGCGTTGTCTGGGGTCCGTAATAGGCTTGGCTTTGGGCACGGACAGCCTACCCAGGTAGCCTCTGCTGGCCTCAACGGGCCCCCAAAGTGGCCCCAGCAGGCCTTAACAGGCCCACCGAGTGGTCCCGGGCGGCCTCAACACCCTGGGGCCGCCTCCGGCGGCGTCCCTGGGGCGTTCCGCACCGCAGGTTTGAGGTGCTGAGACTGCCCCAGACTACTCGGGGGGCTCGTCGAGGCCAGCTGGGACTGCTCGGCGGCCTGTCGATGCCAGCTTGGACAATCTGGGGGGGTTGTCTATGCGCATCCCAAAAGTCTTCCCATCCTCGCTGGAGGTGGTCCGCTGGTGCTGATGTCGCCCCTGCTTCCTCCGAATCGCCGTTGGTGGGGTGCTGCCGCATGCAGCCTAGCGCCGCCCCGACCGCCTTCTGCAGGTCCAGCCCCTTTGGTGGATCGAGGCTAGAGGGAATAGAGACCTTCGAGCGCACTGAAGGCCAGAAGGGGGGACAAAAAGTGCCAAGATAGCTATTCCCCAGACCCCTCCTAGGGTTCACCACGATTTCAAGGAGAATAGAGCCGTGGCGACGAGAACTCTCCAGGACGAGCAACGGTATTGGTGCGTACCCTGGATGAGGCAATCATCGCCCCCACATTGGATCCGTTGGGGGGTTGGGCACGTGCTGTCGGAACGGCTGGAGGGAAGGGTGGATGAGGAGGAGGAGGAGGTGGAGGAGGGGGGGATGAGCAAGCTCCGTCGGAAGGTCAGTCGCCCACCCCTCGATTCGTATTCCACCCAGAGCACCCTCTCCCCCTCCGAAAACAAAGTCTGCACGCCATCCCTGGGGCCCAGGGGTGGCCCTGGCCGCCTGGCCTGGGGGCGAAGCTGTGGCGCGCAGCTGTCCTTTGCGGCGCCCTCTGCAGGTCGTGGGCTCCATCGATCCGCTCCCAGGACCGCGACGATGGAGGGTCGAGGATCGACCGAAGATCGAGAATCGAGCGGGCATCGAGGATCGGTCGACCGACCCAGGAGCGCGACAATGACCTGATCGAGGAGATCGGTCGAGGATCGAGAATCGAGCGGGCATCGCGCGAGGAGCGAGGATCCAGAATCGAGCGGGAATCGAGCATCGGAGATCGAAGATCGACCAATCGGGGACCGCGACTACCGAGGATCAAGGACCGGTCATGAATCGCCGACAGGGTGACGGCAGAGGGTCGATCGCTGGAGGCCCGGTCCACGCCTCCGCGGCCAGACACAGAAGGCAGCCGACGCAGCCCAGGGCCACGCCAGGGTCCCCGCCGTGCTGGTCGAGGACCTCGAACACCAGCTCGGGCCCACCGCCGCTGGCCACCTGGAGGGAAGATGGCCCCATACAGCAGGCACACGCGCTAAGACATCTGACTGTATACACTTGCCATTACATATATATAGGTTGTTGCATATGTGTGGATCTAGACGTATATATGATACATATGCATATGTATACATATTGGCATCTACATACGTTCATACAAATGCTTGGACATATGTTCATACACCCATATAGAGCGCACATATATAAAGCATTGGGACACATGCATGCGTCGTGGACCTTTCAGAAACATGAGGTGTCCCTGGGCTTCTGTGGGCATCTGGCACCAAGGAGGGCGGTGAGCATTCCGTGGAGCACCTGCTTGCAGGCCGGTTCCGAATTTGATGCGCCCACTTCGACACTCACTTCTGGTCTGGCGTGCTCGTCACTGTAATACTCAGAATACAGACTGCAGCGTCGGCCAGAAACCGGTCAGAATCGGACCCCAGGCCTCAGACCCCTCCCTGGGTCCAGACCTTCTGGCCAGTTTTCCATCCTGAATCGATTTCCGACGGCCCAAGGCTCGAAGCGGTTCTCCACGCGCCTCAAGCATGGAAAATAGCGAAAAGTCTCGAGCCGCCAGGATACCAGGGCCCAGCATGGGGCAAGGATGACTGAATACTGCCCAGGACCCATATCCATAGAATTCGATCGTAAATCAAATGAGGAGGGTTTTCAATCATAACGGCTTGAGTCGAAGGGAAGGTTCAGTCGGACACCGCAAAAAACAAATCAACTTGTCATCGTCCTTTTTCCCAACCATCCTGTGGTGTTGGGTCCTCGTTTTGAAGAGACGTCGCCGCGCGTTCCTCCTTCCTCCTCCTTCCTCCTCCTCCCCTTCCTCCCCCCTCCTCCCCCTCCCACACCCATTCTGGCACACCCCTCACACGTTTCGTGGCCCCATAGGGAGCTCCACCGAAGGCCCCAGTGGCTGCGCCCGCATGCGGTTCCACCCCCCATTCTGGCACACCCCTCACACGTTTCGTGGCCCCATAGGGAGCTCCACCGAAGGCCCCAGTGGCTGCGCCCGCATGCGGTTCCACCCCCCATTCTGGCACACCCCTCACACGTTTCGTGGCCCCATAGGGAGCTCCACCGAAGGCCCCAGTGGCTGCGCCCGCATGCGGTTCCACCCCCCATTCTGGCACACCCCTCACACGTTTCGTGGCCCCATAGGGAGCTCCACCGAAGGCCCCAGTGGCTGCGCCCGCATGCGGTTCCACCCCCCATTCTGGCACACCCCTCACACGTTTCGTGGCCCCATAGGGAGCTCCACCGAAGGCCCCAGTGGCTGCGCCCGCATGCGGTTCCACCCCCCATTCTGGCACACCCCTCACACGTTTCGTGGCCCCATAGGGAGCTCCACCGAAGGCCCCAGTGGCTGCGCCCGCATGCGGTTCCACCCCCCATTCTGGCACACCCCTCACACGTTTCGTGGCCCCATAGGGAGCTCCACCGAAGGCCCCAGTGGCTGCGCCCGCATGCGGTTCCACCCCGTCTGGCACACCCCTCACACCATAGGGAGCTCCACCGAAGGCCCCACATTCTGGCACACCCCTCCACCGAACACGCATGCGTGGCACACCCATAGGGAGCTCCACCGAAGGCCCCAGTGGCTGCGCCCGCATGCGGTTCCACCCCCCATTCTGGCACACCCCTCACACGTTTCGTGGCCCCATAGGGAGCTCCACCGAAGGCCCCAGTGGCTGCGCCCGCATGCGGTTCCACCCCCCATTCTGGCACACCCCTCACACGTTTCGTGGCCCCATAGGGAGCTCCACCGAAGGCCCCAGTGGCTGCGCCCGCATGCGGTTCCACCCCCCATTCTGGCACACCCCTCACACGTTTCGTGGCCCCATAGGGAGCTCCACCGAAGGCCCCAGTGGCTGCGCCCGCATGCGGTTCCACCCCCCATTCTGGCACACCCCTCACACGTTTCGTGGCCCCATAGGGAGCTCCACCGAAGGCCCCAGTGGCTGCGCCCGCATGCGGTTCCACCCCCCATTCTGGCACACCCCTCACACGTTTCGTGGCCCCATAGGGAGCTCCACCGAACGCCCCAGTGGCTGCGCTCGCATGCGGTTCCACCCCCCATTCGGCACACCCCTCACACGTTTCGTGGCCCCATAGGGAGCTCCACCGAAGGCCCCAGTGGCTGCGCCCGCATGTGGTTCCCCCCCCCCTCACACGGTTCGTGGCCCCATAGAGAGCTCCACCGAAGGCCCCAGTGGCTGCGCTCGTATGCGGTTCCACCCCCTTTTTCGGCACGCCCTTCACACGTCTCGTGGCCCCATAGGGAGCTCCACCGACCGCCGCAGTGGCTGCGCTCGCATGCGGTTCCACCCCCCATTTCGGCACACCCCTCACACGTGTCGTGGCTCCATAGGGAGCTCCACCGAAGGCCCCAGTGGCTGCGCTCCACCAAAGGTCCCAGTGGCACTGCCCGCTTGCGTCCGCCACCACCCAGCACAGCCCTTGTTCCCTGCGCTTCACCCACCCAGAACAGCGCTTCGTAGCCCTATAGGGAGCTCCACCAAAGGTCCCAGCGGCACCGCCCGCATGCGTCCGCCACCACCCTGCACAGCCCTTGCTCCCTGCCTGCGTTTCACCCACCCAGTACAGCGTTTCGTGGCCCCATAGGGAGCTCCACCGAAGGTCCCAGTGGCACCGCCCGCATGCGTCCGCCACCACCCAGCACAATTGCGGCATTCACAACTGCATATGGTTGGGTCCTTCGCCAGGCTAATTTTCTTCACCTCGCCTTTCGCTCCTGTTCCGGCGGAGATGATGAAGAAGGTGCCGGGGGGAAGGATGAGGACGGGAAAAGGATTGATACCTATCGTACGAGGCGGGCGAGGGGAGGGACGAAGAGAATGAGGATGATGAGGAGAAGAGACTGCACGATCTGACGGACAACTTGGGGGATAGGCGCTGAAAGGAGGGGGTGGATGATCATGATGAACTCGACGTGGATTATGAAGCGGATGAGGAAGAGAACGAGGTGGAGGAGAGGGAGGGAGGGAGAAAAGGAGAGTAGGGATGAGGGGGAAAAGCAATGCAATGAGAGGCGGGAGAGATAATTGCGGAGGAGGAGGTCTTCGCAGAAATGCGGGCGAGGAGGACTGCGAGCACACGGAGGACAACGGCAGGTGAAATAAAAGGACACAGATGTGAGCATGTATTAATGATGAAGAGGGGGATGCACAGGAGAAAGAGGATGATGAGGAGGACGACGAAGATGATGACGAGTCCTGAGAAGGCGGATGAAACGGAAGGAAATGATAGGGAGGACGAAATCAAATGAAGGGGGAGGCGGCGGGCGGATAAAGAGTACAAGAAGGGGGGGAGAATATATGCGGAGGATGGTGATGGGAACGATGATGATGATGATGCTGATGATGATTCTGATGATGGTAATGATGATGATGATGATGATGATGGCGATACTCATGATGATGATAATGATGGTGATGATGACGGTGGTGATAATGATGACGGTGGTGATGGTGGTGGTGGTGGTCATGGCGATGATGATGGCGGCGGCGATGGCGAGTATGCTAATGGTGATGCTGAAGGTGATGGCGACGATGACGATGCTGACGATGGTGACGGAGATGGCGGTTGTGATGATGACGGCGATGAGTATGATGATGCGAGTAGTGGTGATGATACGCGTGAAACTGACGATTATGACGATGGTGATCCTGATGACGGTGGTGGTGATAAAGATGATGCGATGGTGTGTGTGGTGGTGATCGTTATGGTGCTGGTGATTATACTGAACAAGGGAAGAGGACACCGTGAAACGGAAACATGATGAATACAACGATGAGCGTTGGTCGGAAGCGGAATACTCATGAAAAGTGGGAACTGGAGAACGATAAGAGGAACCGTGAGAGCGAGGAGAAGGGCGCAGCGGCGGGCGACAAACAAGTGAACATTGCGGCGATCCGTGGCAGGGGATTCCTGGCGCGCATGGGAAACGCGTCGCAGGCAATTAGGAACAGAGCGACGAGTAGGCGAGGGGGTGTACCAATGAGAGAGGAAAGAGGGCGGCGGGTGATACATCACTGGCACTTCGCATATAGCCTGGCGAATTGACTTGACGCAGGAGGGGTAGCAGTAGCAATCTGCAGTTGAAGAAGGATGGGGGGTTCTTATGTAGCGTAGCGGTTATCAACAGACAGCAAAAGAGGATGATGAGGACGGGGGATGGAGATGGATTTTCCAGAGCGCGTGGTAAGGGCGGAACTGATTATACACGGCGGCGCTGCTGATGATGGTGATGATGGTAGGGGCGGCGGGGAGTATGAAGTGAAGCCGCATGTGCAATGGCGAACAGGGTGGTGGGCATCATGGAACGCAGTCCCTCCCATCTCTGTGTGCGCCCGACGAGATGACGGGGGCGGTGGAGAGGATGATGCATGGATTGACGGCGAAGCGGGTGCGAGGAGGTTCATGCAAATCACGAGGCCTGCCTTTCATGACGATGGCTGGGGGAGATGCTGACCAGGCAGACCATGAGGGGCCGAAGGCAAAAACGGATGCGCGGGCGATTGTAAGCAAGATGGCGCGGGTGATGATGACAATGGCGATGAAAAAAGACAAGATGACGACCAAAACACATGCTCATAACGAAAACGATAATGATGACCGGGGTAACTAATGATGAGTATGATTCTGAGGCGGGTGACGAAGAGGGATGCGACGCGGAGGATGGGTGAAACTGAGGGGGGGGCGATCAGGACTATGAAATGTAGATGGAGAGGACGACGAGGACAAGGAGGACACTAAGGATGATTGCGGGGATGGTGCTGCGAATGATGAGTAAACGAATGAGGGGGTGGATGCGACAGGAGGGGAAGACTAGGGGGCGAGGATGAGGCGTGACGAAAGACTAGGCAGAGACCAGGAGACGGTGGATGAAGTTGACGAAGAGGATGATGATGATTATGATGGTGGTGATGATGGCGATGAGGATCAGGATGAAGAGTCCCCCCCCGCAGGCGCACGCATCACCGCGCTTCCTTTCTTGTCCGCGAGAGAGGGCGCACCGCTGACCAGCGGCGCGGGGAGAAACGCCCCGTGCAGAGGGAGGGGGGGCAGCAAGCAGAAGCAGACGAGGGAGCAGGGTACGTGATGCCGAAACTCGGCCACGGCACTGGGTTGTCCGCCACGCGGCGCCCACCGTAGTACCAGGCGCGCGGGCAAAGCAACGCGGAGAGGCCCACCCCCAAGAAGGCGGCGGGAGGCCACGACCGAGGGGAGGGGGGCACGCTCGCGTCAGTGGGACGACTGCAGTCGCCCGACAAACGGGGCCCAAGCCCCACAAGGCACAGGAGCCAGTCGCATCCGCCTGCGACCAAGTGAAACTAGGGCTGGAGGCCCACGGAGGGAACAGGAGGGACCCACAAACCCAGGCACGTGATCGAGCGAAAATGAGCGGACCGACCCCCTCAAAGGAACGAGCAAGGGCACCTCAACACCCCGACAGAGCAAGCACGGCGGCGGGGGCCGCGGCGGGGCGGCGGGGGCGGCAGCGCGCGCGCGCCGACGCCAGATCAAGGCCCAACAACCCCCCACCCGGCAGGCGAGAGAGGCAGAAGCAGGGGCAGAGACGGAGAGAGACTTAAACAGAGGGAACAAACCGACACATGTGCCGCGAATCAGATGTCCGACGGCTCAATGCGCAACCGGGCAGTACGCATCCAAGGCACGACAAAGCGACGCAGGAAGAGATGACTGCGCGCGGGCCCCACGGCGCCCACCACCAAGGCAAGCGCGCAAAGAGCCGGCCCGCGCACAACAAGAGAAAGGCGGCAAGACGCAAGAGGCAGGCGAAAGAGGGTAGCCCCGAAGCAAAAAGCAAAGCACCTCATGGTCACAATGGACGCGACCCAGACGCTCGAGCTGATTGGCCTGCCAAAAGACCGACCGCCGAGGGCAGGGGGCGCGACCGCGGGCGCCTGGCCACCAGCCAAGAGGGGGAGGGGGAGGGGGCAGGAACGGGGAGGAGGAAACAATGGCGCAATACCCTGGGGGCGGCGCGCTCGCGCCTCGCCCCCGCCAGAGAAGTCGGAGAGGAGGCGACCCCTGGGGGCCACGGCACGCGGCGCAACACCTCCACGGCGAGAGGGGAGACAGGCGTCAGGTGCCACAAAGCCGAACGCACAGAAAACCCGAAACAGCAGGAGCAAAGGAGGACAGACAAGCAGTTTCGGACCCCGAGGAATGAGGGGCACCGACATTAGCGCCCCGAAAAAACGTAGCCACTTTCTTGCACATCCTGGCCAAGCGCCTCAGACGAGCATAAAAGACCCGCGGAGGTGGAAGAGCGGTGCCCTGACGGTGGCGCGCGCGCCTCTCCAGAAAGGCACCCAGGAGAGCTCCGGCAGCGACATCGCGATCCAGCCCCCACTTCGGGCGCAGAAGGGCCAGCACCGAAAACCACTGGTCATCGTGCTCCAACGCGGCCTTCCAGAGTCCTGGCAGGTTCGCAACACCTAGGACCCACTTAAGAGCTAGCGATCGAAAGGCAGAACACAGTTTATAGTTGAGCATGTCGCCGGGGGCCCCACATCGAAAACATCGCCCTCTATCCTCACAGTGGAACCCCGCCGAAGTACAAACGCCCCGAGAGAAAATCCGAGTGACCCCCGTGGAGAGGCGGGCGCGCGTCGCCTCTCCCCGAGCCTGAAGCCGCGCACGACGAGCGACAAGGGTAGGCATCTCAACTTCCACCAGCCATCGGTTGACTTGGCGCGATGGCCTCTGAGACCTCGAAGGTGCCTATGGGCTCTGCACTGGAGTTTGCACCATACCGCCGAACAGTAGGAGAGAGGATATCAGCCGCGTCGTCGTTCGTATTCCGAATCATCGGGTGCTTCCACACATCAGAGAGCTGTCGATAGGGTATGTAGCCGTCGCTGTACATACAGTTAGTAAGAGTCATAAAGTCACGCAGAGCACGGTCCAACGCATGACACTTGGATATTACTCGGTACTTACTCGCCTTAGCCAAAAGAGACAGGCCCAGCTATTCCAAGGAGATACCTAACCCTCGCAACTGCGTGGGCATACAATGGTTCAGCGCATGTCGTGGGCCAGCCGTCGCAATCTGGATTACCTCCCGACGTTGCCTAAGAACCTCAGGCGCTACCCTCACTAGCTGAAGCCGGTACTGGAGTACCGACAGGCAGTTCGAATGAAAGGAGCGAATGGTGGTAGGTAGCCCTGGCGAGAGCGAGCGAAGCTGCCGAACTCGCTGCCAGAATTGCATCATAACTTTTTTCCTCCAGGGAACTGCACGTGCAGACTGCCCCACCCAGGGCCCCAAATATAATGCGTGCTTAGCAAACTTCAAAACTTGGAACCGACTCCCCATCTGCCGCGCATGCCCAGCGCGACGTTCGCATGGGAGAGAGCCACGCACGATCACATGGCACTTGCCAATGTTCAGGGAGAGGCCGATGGCCCAAGACAGTAGATCGAGCAACAGTAGAATCGACATCGATCAGTCAGTACTTCCTGGAGTCCAAAACAGCAGCCAACAGCACAGGCTAGCTCAAGGTCTACTCGGGGGGCACGCTGGCAGTGCATCCATCGCAATGGAGGATCGAGCGCCAGGGCGACTAGAGTCATCGAGGCAGGGCCCCCTCGCCTCGCGCCACGTCGAACAGGGAAACTAGTCTCATTGGCGCCCGCACAGGTAACCACCGCTACATATTCGGAGTAAAGAGATACGGGGGACAAAAAAACAATCACAGACGGTGGGGCCCCCATGGCCTGTAACACTTTGAAGGCCCACGCGGGTAAGATGGATGGGGAAAGCAGCAGAGATCCCCGTACAGAAACCACCCCAGCCTTATCAAGGCCGCACATGTGCCCCAGAAGTCCCAACTGCTCGACTCCCACAACGTTGGCCAAGATATTCCTGCCTTTGACCCCCCCATTGTCGTTCCATGACGGCGCGCGGGGCGACCCGATCCAGACCCACGCAGAATGCAAAGAAGAACGTCTTAGCGACCGTGTTGGGCAAGGAGAGAGGGCGAGTAGAGCCAGGGGGGCGGGTGGCGAAGTTGCCCTGATCTGCGCCCCCCCTCTCCCTTCGGCACGAAGACCATCCCACGTACTCAACGGGCGGAAAGTAGAGCAGTGCCAGCGCTAACATCAATCGCTCCGCATGCTTCACGCAAGATCACCTCGGCTTCAGGGACTGCCCAACAGCCACGCGGCGTGCCATCTGGGCCAGGGACAAAATTCCCCTTCCATCGGACCTGCTTCCCAAACACACACCAGTCAAGCTTCCAAAACGGGGGATCGGGTAGCCGGTCAATCCTCTGAGCGTGTGCCAGGATAGCGGGCCAGCGGGTTTCATCGCGGGGCGTGGCAGCGAAAACGCGCGACCAATGCGAGGCCAGGGCATGGGCCGAATCGTCGGTGGATGGGCGTGGACAACCAGTCATCCAAGACACCTCGCAGACATATCCAACGCCTCAGCAGCGCCCATCCCCGTTTGAGAGCCCGGAGCCGCTTCTTCTGCTTACTCAAGGAAGACTCTTGACCCCCTGCCCCCCCCCCCCATTGAGTTCCACCTCATCCAACCCCCCCTCAAACCAATGATTCTTCAGCCTGAAACTCAGAGAGCGCGGCCCATCAGGGCCAGAGCAGAGACCGCGATCAACGCCAGAGCAAACAGAGAAAGCGTCGTAGCAGCGGATAGCACGGATGCAGAGATACCACCGCTGCCCTCTCCAAAGCCGGCATGGCACGAAAGAAAAGTGGAGACGCTCCGCGTCATTGCGAACCTGCCTATTCCGAAGGTGCCGAGGGGAAGACCGCCTTCGCCCGATCGAAAAGCTCCGACATGTCCGAGGGTCAATCGAACGCAGCTGCTCCGGGACAAGACGAGCGAAGCGTCCTGGCTTATCCACTTCGGGTCCGCGGTTTGCCCACTTGGCTCGGGAAGAGCTATAGTCGCAGCAGCTGGGGCGCGGTCAGACGAAGCCCCCCGACGCGTCAACGCACCGACCGCGCGCGCCGAGACAATCATCGTTGACGATGCCCGCAGGGAGAGTGATGCAAATGAATTTCAGCAGAGAGAACCCCCGAGCCCCGAAACTCGCCACCATCTGTCCCGCCTGGCGGGGCCAGGCTGGTGAATCTCACACCATCTGTCGCACTTCTCCTGGAAAACGTCACATTGCATGCGATCGCCAGGGCCGGGCCCCCCATCCGCCAAGAACCCCCCATCTTCCACGTGCGCGAAATTCCAGACCCCTGCTAGAAGAACGCAACGATGTGCTTCATGGGGTAGGTGGCCCAAGTACGTCTCAGGCGCGTGGACATCCGCGACGCGCGGGCCCCCCGAGACGCCACGGCACCGAACCGTCCTGATACGACCTCCCACAGTCTCAACGCGCCCGGCCGAATGAATCTGGGCAGACAGCTCAGAGGAAACAAACGTGACCCTCCCCCCCACCCATTCCCCCACACCCCAGGAGCCCTATCAACCATTGAACTCTCATGCAGAAGACCCGCGCAAAGCTAAATTCGCCAGCTAGGATGGCCAGATCAGCCGAGGAACAGCGGGCTTCCTGAAGACATGCGACCTGATAAAGCTCCCGAAGACGCGTCGCCTACTGAAACCGAGAACTTGCCCTGAGAGACTGAGATGAGATAGGCGCAGAAAGACGGACAGAGTGCGCGTGGGAGACGGACGATGGACTCCACCAGCACCCCCAGCCAGACGAGAGAATTGTGACACTGCGTCGAATGAATTAGCACAGCAACTGCACTCAGCCGAGGAAGACTCTGTCGCACCCTCCCTTCGCGCGGCTGTTAAAGGGGCGAGTTTCCGAGAAACGGACCCGGGGGCACGGCGCGCGCTGTTCTCCCCCGACCTCTGCTAAGCCCACAGAGTCCACTACCATGCGCGCGCGGCCAGCCGAAGGGCCGTCGTCAATAATCATCACTTTCAAACTGGGACAGGGATGGACCCGTTCATCAAATAGATAGCACCCCCAAGCCCGGTAGAGCCGACGCGCTCCTGACCGAAGCTATTCGCTACAACCGGCCTCATGTTCCCAAGATAGTAGAAGAGCTTACGAGACGACTGCGGGAGGTCACGGCGGACGCGGAGCTCAAGGACTGGGCCGCCCTCAGGATTCGGGAGCATGAAGGGGCCTTCCGTCATCGTCTTCGCTTGCAAATTACTGGCCATCAGATTGGACGACCAGAAAAAAACTTCTTGCTACAGTCAAACGCCTTGATCTGGATATGAGCGCGGTCCGCCGCGGGAGCACACGTGCCCACGATGCGGGCGGCTGCTGCGCGCAACGTTGGCTCCAAGAGAGGACGCTTGAAACCTAACGCCATCAATCTCGTGGAATTTCCGACATCACTTAGCTCCACCCGACGGCGAACCTCACGCGGAAACTCATCTTCAGGGGTCGGGGTAGAACACGAACCGCGAACCGCCGCCAACTCCTCCCTCATCGCCTCCACCATCCCCACCAATTCCTCTTTCATCTCCTTCTTGCCACATCGCGATCCTGGAAATAGCCTGCAACAGAGCATGTTCCTAGACGGCCTGGGGTCTGGCAAAGTTCCGCTGGGTCTCCTGGACAAGGTCTGTGTGAGCCTTCTGCAACTTCTGGCAGTTCTGTTCGGCTAAAACCATCGGGCCTTGGATTCCCGAGATCTGCCTGCTTATCTCCTTCACCCCGAGATCCAACTGTGTCGTCAGGGAACCAACGCTGGACGAGAGAGGCTGGATCAGCTGTTTGAGGGCGTTCAGCATTGCTGTGTCGACCGTGCCTGGGGTCGGGGTGCTCGCGGCGCGGGTGCCCCCCTCGCTCCCCGCGGGAGAAGTCGATGAGGGAAGGTTCCCGCGCGAGGGCCACGGCATGGCCTGGCGCAACTTCTCCATGGCGAGAGGGGGGAGAGGACCGAGGGGGAGGTGCGCGCGCCGCCAGGGAGAGCGGCCGCCGAGGGCCAGGGGGCGCGGCCGCGCCCGCCCTTGGTGCCTGGCCACCAGGCGCCCCGAGAGAGGTCGGGAAGTTAAGGAGCAGGCCCCCTGAGCCAAAATGGCTACGGATGAAGATCAGGATGAAGAGAAGGACGAGGAGGGCGAGGAGGTGGAAGGACGGAGGCGAGGACGAGGATTCGAGGAAGGTGACGACGACGACGACGAAAACGGCGACGAGGACAACGGCGACCAGAACGACGACAATTACGACGGCGGCGACGGCGGCGACAACGTTCTGACAACGATACGACGACTACCAAGAATTCAACGGCGATCACGCCGACGACAACGACGACGACAATGATGACAACAACAACGACAACCACGATGACCACGGCGGCGACGACGACGACGACTTGGACGACTAGGACGACTAGGACGACTACAATCGCGACTATGACTACGACTCTGGCGAGTAACTACGACGACGGAGACGACGCCGTCATCGCGCTCGCCTTGGTCGGCGTCGTCGTCGGGGAACGCCTGCTGAAATCGTGAGGGCCCCATGGGACTGCCATGCGATCGCGCCAGCCCCCGACAACCAGCGTTGAAAAGAAGAAAGCGCGGTGACGAAGAGGACGATGCCGACGTCGACGACGGCTACGACACCGCCAACGACGGCTACGACTACGACTGCGTACTACGATGACGGACGGCTACGACGACAATGACGACAACGACGCCACAGACGACGATAGCGACGGCGATGGCGACGACGACGAGGACGGCTACGACGAGAACGATGAGGATGACGAGGAAGGGGACGGTCACGGCGACGACAACATGACTGCGACTCCGACGGCGAAAGCGACTGCGACGACGGCCACAACGACGACTGTGACTACGATTACGGCGACGAGCATTAGCAACGCCACCCCCCCCGAGTCTCCTCATTCCGTCCTCATCCTCCCCCTCCGCCTCCGCATCCTCCTCCTCCGCCTCCTCCTTCTCCGCTCCTCCTGGACGTGAAGCCATTCAGACATCTATGCCGAATGGATTCTGACCCCATCGAGGGAGGTCATAATCCCTTTTGGTATCGATTTCAAACAGCCTCCACGGGGTCAGAATCCATCAAGACCCATCAACAATCAGTTAGAAAATCTAGAATGATGGAGCTTGAAGATTATGATGACTTTCATGGGTTCTGATGGATTCTGACCTGGTCGAGGCCAGCGGACATCGATTTCAGAATGGCGTATGCCCCCCTCGATTTCAAAATGGATGTTGGCGCCCCTTGACGGGATCAGAACCCAGTAGATCAGGCGATTGCTTTTGACCCCCGCGGAACCTGAAAACATCGTCGTCGTCGTATGCGCTGTCGTCGTCGTCACCGTCGGCGTCCTAGTCCTAGTCGTAGTCGTCGTCGTAATCGTCATCGTAGTAGTCTGTGTAAACGTGGTCGTCGTAAACGCCGTCATAGTCTTCGCCGTAGCCGCCGTCGCCGCAGTCGTCGCCGTCGTCCACGTCGCCGTCGTCGTCGTCGTCGTCGTCATCCTCGTTGTCGTCGTCGTCGCAGTCGTGGTCGTTGCCTTCGCCGTCGTAGGCGGCATTGATGGGATTTGTTGAATAAGAAAGGCACGAACATTGTTACATAAAACGGTATTCGAATGCTTGCCGCGGTCTGGCAAGGCCGCCATAGAGGGTCAGGCGGCATTGGTGAGATTGGTGAAGTGGGAAAAGCACGAACACTGATACATAACACGATATTCGAGTGCCAGCCGCGGTCTGGCGGGCCTCCTTGGATAGGCGGAGTTGGCAAGGTACGAATCGTGACTGGCCTCCCTAAAGGGCCAAACGGCACTGGCTGGATTGGTAGAGCGGGCAGGCCGCGCACACACACACACACACACTGATAAGTACGCGGTGCTGGATTTTTTGCAGCGTTTGAGCGGGGCCTCTCTGGAGGGTCACGAAATTGGTGGCGAGAGCATAATGCAAGGGCACGAGTTCTGATACACAAAAAGTGGTTACGTATTGATGGTTCCCGTGCCCCCACCAGCCCATCCTGAAACGATGCCAGGCCGAGTCGCCTTGATCAAGGAAGTGTAAGGCATGCGCAACAGGGGTGCACCCGCCAAAGTGAATCTCAGGATACGCCTGAGCGGACCCAAAAAGGAACCATGTATGCCATGGCGGCCCTGTCAAGAGATGAGAAGACGAATGAAATGGACGAGAAAAGAGCGGGAGAAAGAGAAGGAGGAGAAGGAGGCGGGAGGAGAAATAGGGCAACGATGATGGAGGAGAAGGGTAGGGAGGGCAACGAATGGATGGATGATGATTTGATCGATCACGATCCAACCCTACTCCGGGTGAACACGAGGTGGGAGAAGGAGAAGGAGGGGGAGGAAGAGCAGGAAGAGCAGGGGGAGGATAAGGACAAAGAGGAAAAGGATGAGAACAAAGAAGGGGTAGGAGAAGAAGGAGGAAGAGGAAGAGGAGGACGAGGGGGAGAAGGATGAGAAGGATGCGAGAGGTAACAGGCGACGACGACGACGACGACGATGGAGACGATCACGACGATGACGACGACGATGGCGACGACGACGACGACAGGAGTCAACCATGAGAAGGCCGCCGCAGATCTTTCGGTGTGAAGCCTGTTGGAGGCCTCTTGGAAAACAACATTGGGACTGTGGGGAGCCATTTGTGGACGCCTTTCCGGGGCCAGTTGGGGGCCTTGGTGGCCCTCGTGGGCAATCCTGGAGGACACCGATCAAACAAAATGGGGGGGTGTCCTCTAATCACCTGGCCCCCGTGAAGCCCGAAACGTTTATCTCGGAGCCCCCTCGGGGCGCTCTTAGGCGTTCTCGGGGCCGTCTTGGATCCCTCGCGTGCCCTCGATGGGCCCCTTTGGGGCCATCTCGGAGCCCTGTCGAAGCCTCAACGGCCCATCGGACGGCACACTCCGAAACAACACACTCCATTTGTTCCCCGTAGGTGTCGAGGATATCGGGGGCGTCCCAGGAAACTCCGTGGCCGCATGGCGTCCTCTTCGTCCGCCTGCTCTGGGGAGTGGGAGCAGGCTCAGAGTATGCGTGGGGAGGGCATGAGGCGCATGACGAGTAGATCGACGAGGAGGTTTAAGCAGAGTGTAACGAGGATTGCTTTGGCATTGATGACAGATGTGGGAAGCAGCCCATCACCATCATGCTCCTCCTCCTCGTCCTCCTCGCCATGATCCTCGTCCTCCTCGCCCCACTCGTCCTCGTCGACGTCGTCCTGTCCGCCTCCTCGCCCTCGCTCCTCCCCTGCAGCCCCCTGCTCGTCCTCTTCCTTGCGGGGGGGCGGGGCGGGGCTGCTCTCCAACTGCGCAAGGCCAGTCCTTCCTGCTCCCATGTAGTGGTGTACATAATGCCAATCGGGACGGGGTCGCCAAAACAGAAACACAACGTAACGACAACCAGCCGCGAAATCGAGACGGAGCCCCCGCAAAGGAGGAAGACTGTTGATACTTGTGATGTTTTTTGTTTACTTGCCCACTACCTATGGATCGTGACCCCTATCTATCCTCTTCCTCATCGTCCTTCTCCTCCTTCTCCTCTTTCACGTGCATTCGGTGCCTGCGTGGGAGAAAACTCCGCGCCACTGTCCCGCTGCCCATGGCCCTGGTCAGAGCCTTCCCATGCATCTAATCCAAATGCATATGCCTGCCTGGGGAGAGGCTCCACAACTCTCCCGCGCAAAGATAGACTATGATACATGAGTTGGTTCACCTCGTTTCGAATGAGCAATATGATATGCGAGTTGCCTTCCATGTCGGGCCTTCCCAAATCAGCTGTTCTGAACCCCGTGTTTCTAAGTCCGAACGTGCATTCGATGAACAAATGCAACATCGCAGAAAGTCATGACTGGTCCGCATATAGACCCATGTTGCTGCATTTCTCGAGCCTGATCGATCGAACCACACACCAACGAAAACGCCAAATGTGAACAGATCGCATCGCCCGGGTCCAAAAGTTTCTCTGAGACGCGCGACAAATCGAAGCCGACCGCCCTCGAAAGCGTGTTCTGGCAAGGATCTAAAACAAAGAGAGTCCAGCCCTCGCGACAAAAACGCTGTCGGACGAGCAGCGGTATCGGTATCACGCAACGAAGTCGGCGTGGAAAACGTCCGCCGATTCTGCCGGCGTGTGCGAGGGTTTTTTCTTTCCCGTGTCTCATCTTCTTTGCACCCTGGCTTGCCATACCAATCAGCTCACCCCTCGAATTATGTACACATTCCTCAGAACATTCACTTTAAGCGGTCGTAATTGGATCGAGGGGAAGCCCTTCCCTTTGATCCCTACCACGTCGGAAAAAAAAGTGCGGGAAATTATCCTGGCGAAGGACCCAATCAGATGCAGTTGCGAGTACCGCAATTGTGAGTATCTTCTTCGATGGCGCTGTAGGGGTGTGCGGAAATCTGTGCGGTGGCCACGAAACGTGTGAGAGGTGTGCCGAAATCTGTGCGGTGGGCGCATGGGAGCGCAGCCACTGGGGCCTTCGCTGGAGCTCCCTATTGGGGCCACGAAACGTATGAGGGGTGTGCCGAAATGGGTGCGGTGGGCGCATGGGAGCGCAGCCACGGGGGCCTTCGCTGGAGCTCCCTATGGGGCCACGAAGCGTGTGAGGGGTGTGCCGAAGTGGGCGCGGTGGGGGCATGGGAGCGCAGCCACTGGGGCCTTCGGTGGAGCTCCCTATGGGGCCACGAAACGTGTGAGGGTGTGCCGAACTGGGTGCGGTGGGCGCATGGGAGCGCAGCCACTGGGGCCTTAGCTGGAGCTCCCTATGGGGCCACGAAGCGTGTGAGAGGTGTGCAGAAATGGGTGCGGTGGGCGCAAGGGAGCGCAGCCACTGGGGCCTTCTGTGGAGCTCCCTATGGGGCCACGAAACGTGTGAGGGGTGTGCCAGCATCTGTGCGGTGGGCGCATGGGAGCGCAGCCACTGGGGCCTTCGCTGGAGTTCCCTATGGAGCCACGAAACGTATGAGGGGTGTGCCGAAAAGGGTGCGGTGGGCGCATGGGAGCGCAGCCACTGGGGCCTTCGGTGGAGCTCCCTATGGGGCCACGAAACGTGTGAGGGGTGTGCTGAAATGGGTGCGGTGGGCGCATGGGAAGCGCAGCCACTGGGGCCTTCGGTGGAGCTCCCTATGGGGCCACGAAAACGTGTGAGGGGTGTGCCGAAGTGGGTGCAGCCACTGGGGCCTTCGCTGGAGCTCCCTATGGGGCCACGAAACGTGTGAGGGGTGTGCCAGAAATGGGTGCGGTGGGCGCATGGGAGCGCAGCCACTGGGGCCTTCGGTGGAGCTCCCTATGGGGCCACGAAACGTGTGAGGGGTGTGCCGAAATCTGTGCGGTGGGCGCATGGGAGCGCAGCCAGTGGGGCCTTCGCTGGAGCTTCCTATGGGGCCACGAAACGTATGAGGGGTGTGCCGAAATGAGTGCGGCGGGCGCATGGGAGCGCAGCCACTGGGGCCTTCGCTGGAGCTCCCTATGGGGCCACGAAGCGTGTGAGGGGTGTGCCGAAATGGGTGCGGTGGGCGCATGGGAGCGCAGCCACTGGGGCCTTCGCTGGAACTCCCTATGGGGCCACGAAGCGTGTGAGGGGTGTGCGTGATGATGCTGATGATGATGATGATGATGCTGCTGCTGCTGCTGCTGCTGCTGCTGATGATGATGATGATGATGATGATGATGGCAGGAGGGAGGGGGCAGCGGGAGGAGGAGGAGTGAACGCGGGGCGCTGTCTCTTCAAAACGAGGACCCAACACCACAGGATTGTTGGGACAAAAAAAAGGTCTGGGGGGTCCCGGGTCAGATATGCGTCCGCCTCTGCGCATTCCGCGGCCCCCCCGGGGTCCCCGGGGCCGCAAAAAACACAAAGGCAAGCCAGGAGTGTCCCAGTCCCAAATCGCAAAAAGATGTGTTCAAAACGGCTTCACGCTCGCCAGAGTGCCCAGGCGACTTCAAAGACGCCCCGAGAAGCCTCCAGGATTACCCCCGAGAGGGTCCCAAGAGAGTACATCCATTGATTGTCAAATCAAATGGTTTTAAAAGATTTCGGCGTTCTCGCTCTGCCCGTTTCCTGCCGCCCAAAAACAGCCCCAAACACCCTCAAGATCGCTCCAAGACGGCCCACGAGGCTTCCAAGAGTGCTCCAAAATTCGCCGGCCCAACGGGCCAGGGCGTGCTAAAATCTCCGGTAACTGGTTAACAGTATTAACAGTATTTCTAGTTCGCGCGCGCGGGGCGGCCCCTGGGGGTCCCCCGGCGAAGAGTACCCCGACCAACGCCCGACCGCCGCCCGACCGCCGCCCGACCAAGTCTACTCAGAGATGGTTTTCCTTCTGGGTGCGGCCTCTCAGGCTCCCCAGAGCGCGCTCAGAGTGCCCCAAGAGGCCCCCAAGACTGCCCAAGAGGCCCCCGAGACGCCCAAAGAGCGCTCGAAGACGCCGAAGATGACCCCAAGACGGCCCAAAAGGCCCCCAAGACAGCCCAAGAGGCCTCCAAGACGCCCCAAGAGCCTTCCAAGAGGCCTCCGAAGAGAGCCCCAAGAGGCCAAAATCGTTGATTTTCATTGGTTTTTTCGATGTTTTTTGTGTTCTGGCTTTTTCGGCTTCCGGACGCTCCAAGACGGCCCAAGAGGCCCCCAAGACCGCTCCAAGACGGCCCACGAAGCTCCCAAGACGGCGCCGAAACGACCCAAGAGAGCCCTCAAGACGGCCCAAGTGCCGCCCAAGACGGACCAAGAGGCCCCAAGACGGGCCCAAGAGGGACTCAGGAGGGATACCGAGAACTCAAAAATGGAGCCCTCCGTCCCAGAAGGCGCCCAGGAGGTCCCAAAGAGGCCCCAAGAGGCCTCCAAGAGGCCCCAAGATGTCGCCAAGAAGCCCCAGGAGACTCCCAGGAGGCCCAAAAGAAGCCCCAGAAGGCTTCAAACATGTCTCCCAGGCGCCCCCGAACGGCCTCTCAACAGACCCCAAGAGGCCCCCCAAAGAAGCATCTTGACGACGACTCTATTTCGCCCCATCGAGAGACGACCCCCAGGGAACTGCTTCACCATCAAAACTCCCCACGCAACGCGTCCGAACGACACCCGCCCCCAAGAGCGCAACATGGGCAACGAACACACAGACAAAAACCAGCGATGCCATATCACGGGCCGGCGGAATGAGCGAAGCGATTCAATAACCCAAAAGAGCCCTGATACAGCCCAAAACGCCTCCCAGACGGCCCCCTCCACGAGCACGCCCAGACGGGGGACCCAAACAGACATTTCCAGCCCTCGGCCCCGAGAAACTCCCAGGGAATCTCAACAACTTCAAAAAAACGCGTTTTGTGGTCGCTTGGAGGCGGGGGGTTGGAACCGGACCCCCCGCCCTCCCTCCTCTCCCCCCCTCCTCGGGCCAGGACCTGCGTCGGCGGCGGCTGGCGGCGGAAGCGGCGGGGGCAACGATTTCGTTTTCTGGGCCGG
>CAUYUJ010016377.1:100000-232500 GCA_963575745.1 Prorocentrum cordatum | reverse complement strand
GCGTGTGCGAGGGGTTCTTTTTCCCGTGTCCCATCTTCTTTGCACCCTGCCTTGCCATACCAATCAGCTCACCCCTCGAATTATGTACACATTCCTCAGAACATTCAATTTAAGCGGTCGTAACTGGATCGAAGGGAAGCCCTTTCCCTTTGATCCCTACCACGTCGGAGAAAAAAGAGCGGGAAAAGAAAATGTCTGGGGGGGTCCCGGGTCAGATATGCGTCCGCCTCTGCGCATTCCGCGGCCCCCCCGGGGTCCCCGGGGCCGCAAAAAAACACAAAGGCAAGCCAGGAGTGTCCCAGTCCCAAATCGCAAAAAGATGTGTTCAAAACGGCTTCACGCTCGCCAGAGTGCCCAGGCGACTTCAAAGACGCCCCGAGAAGCCTCCAGGAGCACCCCCGAGAGGGCCCCAAGAGAGCACATCCATTGATTGTCCAATGGTTTTAAAAGAGTTCGGCGTTCTCGCTCTGCCCGTGTCCTGCCGCCCAAAAACAGCCCCAAACACCCTCAAGATCGCTCCAAGACGGCCCGCGAGGCTTCCAAGAGTGCTCCAAAATAACCCAAAAGAGCCATGATACAGCCCAAAACGCCTCCCAGACGGCCCCCTCCACGAGCGCGCCCAGACGGGGGGCCCGAACTGTGCATGGGGTTGAAGTACAAGAGTACAGAGCCCCTGATCCGTTGGTAGAGAGATGGAGGGATAGATGGATATCTTTCCCTCCCAAGCGATCAAGGTACGATCGCTCCAACTCAGTACCTGAGCCCAAACGGCCAGGTGCGGGAGAGGTAAGGATAAGGAGTATATATGAGGGTATTACACGGGTTCCTTCCACACCCCCCGTCCCGAATCCCGCCCGTGAAGGCAGGACTCGGGAACAGAGGATAGGAATCCGTAACCTCTGAACTCCTTTAGTCCTTAAGTCAGAAAGGCAGCTGAGGCTTAAAAACAGCGAAGCCACAGCTGCAAAGTGAGGTAAGAAGAGATACCCTAAGTCTCCCTTTCATCCCCAGGCGCACTTTGGCGCCCCCTCGGTGCGCCCCCCCAAAACGCTTCGGCACTCGAGGGAGGGGAAGAATGAGACAAGGGTAGGCGGAGAAAGTAGATCTGAGCATCAAGGCGACATGCAATCTGCCTCGCAAGATTTGCGAGGCAGGTGTTGCCACCAGCAAGCAGATTATTCTCGACGCAATATTGTTCAAATTGGTAAAATATGCATGCTAAGATCGCGTTGACGAACACGATTCTGAAAAGAAACTCAAGTCTGCCTAAAAATAAATGTACGCTGAGATCGCGTTGACGAACACGATTCTGAAAAGAAATGCAAATCTGCGTCAAGCAAGTGTCTGGCCAGACAAAATGTCGTGTTGATGAACACGAAAAAGATGTATAAAAATCTGTTTGGCGACTCCCGTTGGCGTCGCTCCTTAGGAGGCTGCCTCGGTGATCGCAAAAGATATCTATATGTGTGTATGGCCACTTGCGTGAATGATTGAAGTGGCCTAAAAGAATGTATTAGCCACCGCTCAAGGCGAACTTTGATGAAAGGAAGTTCTGCGCTTGAGCAGTGGGCCTTGCGGCCGACTCACTACGCGTCGCCGTCCTTGTAGAACCTGCGGTCCCACACCCTCTGGCCGTTGTACGTCACGTAGCTTGTCGTAAACGTTTCCCAAGTTGTCCTCGGGATCCAGTTGCGGAACCAATCGTTGTACGTGATATCCTGGATGTACACATACTCGTCGTTGTTGATCGCAATGTAGATCCAACATTTGATGTAGTAACTCCAACATCGAAGACCCCAATCGCTGTCCTCGAGGTTGTGGCGCCAGTAAGCAGCGTAATCAGATGTACGTGCTCTCTTGGCGCGCGGCATCGCGGGCATGTAGTCCTCCGCGCCTGAGGCGCTGGATGCAGCGGCGTCGCCAGGAGCAGGGCGCGGCGGCGGGCGCGGCGGCGGCCGCGGCTCCATGGCGTCATCGGACTGTTGGGAGTGTGTATCTGGATCGGTTCTCATCCCTGTACTACCCCCCCTCTGGTCGGTGTGTGACGGATCGAGGGAGCCTATCAGTTCGTTGGCAATCGCGGCAAGCTTGCGCTGGGTGAACTGTTCACGGGTTCCGTCCCTTCGAGGGAGAGAAACCGTAATCAGTCCGCGCGCCTGCCGCGTCTGCCTGTCAATGCGTCCCTCGTTCAGCCACCACTTTCTCCGACCAGCCTGTCCTGTCCTAATACTGACGTCAAGGATGTCCCACGCGTCGCGCATGTCCTCGACGGTCCAGGGCTTCTTGCCGACATTCACGCGGGCTCCTGTCATCTGATGATGGAATCTTGAGGTCGTTGAGAAAGCGTTGTATGAGATTGGCGAATGGGTAGTACAGAGGTCGGTCGTCCTCGGATTCGCCCATTAATCTGCATTCGTGTGCAGGCGGGCTACCGGCTTCGACCCACTTCTGATACCTCTTTTTGGACGTATTGGCCAATCTCCGCAACTGATCTTTCTCTGTGCCTATGTGCGATCGCGCACCCGTCATAATGACGCGTGCGCCATCCTTCATGTATCTCGCGACCTGGTCCTCGGACAACGTCGTCTTGATCCAGTTCGTCAACTTCTGGAGGTACGCGAGGTCACTCTGTGTGGCGGTGCTCTTACCTGTGGCGCCTACGGCCACAGTGCATTGCCAACATATATCACAGAGTGCGCCGTCACCTGTGACGATCCCGAGGGACAGATCTCGACCGCAATTGTTACAGAGCGGCATGGGATGCAAGATCGTCTCGGGGGCCCCTGCCGAAGTCAGGTGATCGCGGGATCCCCAGCGGGCGTCCTGACCGCGAGCGAGTCTCTGACCGATCTGATTGATCGCCTCACGATTGATCCCGGTGTTTGGTCTGGAAGCGATCGATCTGCTTAAACCCTCGATCTCGATGCGAGACAACCTTTCCCCTGGCAGTCCTTTGTACTCTATCTTGACGTTGTCGGTATCCTCAATACCGCCATGGCATACGTTCTCCTCACGAAGACGGCGAGCCTGCTTCTGCATGGTAGCCTCATTGTCGCCCTCCTCGCGCTTGAGTCCCGTCTGCTCGGCTATGATACGTACCATAGTTTCCTGATCGGGAGCTGCAGAGGCAACGCTGCCTGGGTCCTGGGGAATATCCTGCTCAGCGCCTTGCTCTCGAGGCGCAGCAGGTGTTTCCACCAGCTCTTCCCACACAGGAAAATCTGGATTACCGTATGTCGCAGTACAATTTTTGAATAGGCCACGCAATGCCTGAAGTGCAGGATGGTTGTCATGGATGACTTCCTTGACGAAATCTGGTAGTTCCACAATACTATATTTCAAGATGTTCTGGTATACTTTGGAAATCCATTGAAAGATGCCTGTGGTCGACTCCTCGATAGTCTCTGGGTCGAGGTAGTGTACCAACTTTTTGAAGAAATGATCTGCACCACAATTGGGTAAGTCACGTGCCCACTTGTGGGTATGATTGTAGTTCAATTGATATGACTCCGCATTCCATGCTTTCGATCCAAATCGAATTTCAAATTGTAAATGTGAAAGAATTTTGTCCATTACGATTCTGTCTGCGCCACTGTGTATCTCGATGATCTGCCTCATCTTGATCATAGGCGAATCCACCAATAACGCCGGTGTCCAACAATACACGCGGCAATCATCAGACTGCCTAACCCATCTTGAATCCTCGTCGGGGTCGTAATCTGGATGGTCAAGGAAATTCGATGGCGGATCAATGATGTTATCGGGGATGCTTGCCTCAATCTGCTCTTCTGCTTGGATGTCTGCCGAGAGGTCTGCTCTCATGTTGTCGTTCGCAGCTTTCTCATCTGCAGTAAGAGCGATATTTGATATGTCTACGATTACGGTGATCAGTGGATCATGCGATGATGCTGTACCCTGTCGAGGAATGTCGCCCGTCTGAGCGTTGCCCTCGGCAGGTGTGGCCACCAGCTCGTCTGGATCAGGTGTCCGTGGAGCGGGCCTTCTTGGTGGTGTACGCGGAATACGTGGTCTATGGATGCTAGGCATTCCAAGGTATGGTAAGCTGCCGCTAACCTTGTGCTGCAGTATCTCCTCGCTGCATGATGTCGGGCCTTTCAGGGCAGTCTCCATCCATGTTGGATCAATGGCGTGTTCTTCGATACGAATCGGTAATGCAAATACAACGTCCTTGAGGGGCATGTTTCTGTCATTAGACCAGATGTTTACCCATCGTAAACCGTTGTTGAGAATAGGTACTTGTACCGCAAAGAACTTGTCGAAGATGCCGAAATGGATGATTGGACCATATGTGTGTCCCTTGGACAAGGCAATCTTGGTATTGTGATTGCCTTTGGGCCAGTGGTTGTCGTAGTGGAAACATTTGGTAGAACCCCAATTCTTAATGACCATGAAGTCGCCCATTCGAGCATCGTTAAATGCAGGACGACGATCCCAATCTTTTTGCATGATCTTTGATGTGATTGGTCGAAGAGCTTCACGACAATGTGACAATGCAACTAACCATTCTTTATCATCTGCTTTGTGATTGGTCTCCTGAATCATAGCGCGTACTAGTTGCTCGTCCAAAGCGTCCTCTGCGGATGTACGGCCAGCAGGGGTTTCCCCCGGCCTGGCCGAGGGTGCTGATGCTGGCGTCGTCCTTGGAGGCTCCATGTCGTGGTCGGGGTCGATAGGTGCCAATCCAGGTGGGTCGTCAATAAGTTCTCCAGGGAGGCAGGCGCAAATCTCGTACTTGCTCAATGGCTCTCTGGCTGCCAATGGCGGGTAGTCCCATGGGTCGCCGTCTGGCCACAACTGCTGGCCATGCATGTGGTGTGGTTTGAGGCGGCGAATTGCAATAATTGCCGCAGCGGGTACCACGTCCTCAGTCATGATAGCGCCCTGAGCACCCAACCAAAATCTGCAACCTGCTTTTGTGGCGATTTCCATGTTAATCACCAGCTCGACTTCGTTCTTGTAGCTGTTGAACTTGTACGATTCCACTGAAGTATGTGGGTTCTTTTGAACATTGTTCAAATATGTGCTAGAACTGAAGAATGCCTCAGATCGCTGCGATGGTTTGTAATTTCTGTCTCTCTGAGAATGTGGTTCAACATATCCAGGAATGATCCCTGTCTTCAATATGTTATTCCAGGCACGGGATGCTGTGCCATGATGGAGATACTTGATACCTGTCCACTGTAGGCTCTCCCATCCCATATTCCATGGCTTGGAAGATGGGTTGACACAACTGTGACCACCAACGCACCGAATAGCAATGACGCTGTTCCAGTCAAAAGTGCTGGGGTCACCTCCGTCAGGGATCGGCTTGGCATATATCTCGATTCTGTTTTTCTGCGGGTCAATATGCTTCTGGAACGCACGAATAATGAATATCGGATAGTAGTCGTTCCAATCGGTGTATCCATCATTTTCACCGTCTTTCTTGAAATGTGCCACTGCCGCTTCCATGGATGGTCCATTGTGTCTTTCTTTGCGATCTCGGAATTTCCATTCGACCATTTCTTTAAATGATTTCCAATTGCTTGGAATATTCCAATCATTCTTTGTTGTTTTGTCCCAGATATTAATGCGTCTGTCATGAAATTGGTTGATCCAAAACTTTTTGTAGTGAATCTCGTGGCGTAACATAGTCGTGATATCTTTGCTCATGTATTTGTTTGTTCCCAGCCATTCTTCATCAATTCGCTCAGGACCATAACGTACATCGTCGTAATGTGGTAATGGTATCCATTTCCACTCTGGGAAACAACCAGATTGTGCAATGTCAGGCGCATGAGCTATCACACTATCATCATGCAGTAGCTGCTCGTACCATTCCTGGTCTCCCATGCAGGCAAATCCATTGGTCGCTTTCGTGCCCCGCAACATTGGGCACATGTATGGATGGTCATCTTTGACGCCTGCTTGTAGCTTCCATTCGCGAATAGTGCATGAGTTGTCGAAGATCCCGATCTTGCTGGTATCCTCGTGCATGGAACGCTCGCAGCTGTCCTGCCATGACAATATATTCATCTCATGTGGAGAAGGCTCCTCCTCGGCAGGAGTTGCCTCCAGCTCCATTGCCTCAAGGTCGGTGCCGTCATCAGGGATCGGTACCGCCTCAGCTTTTGGGAGCTGATCTGCTGGTTGTTGTTCTACTTTAGACTCTGGAGTCGATGGTTGCGACGCTTTTATCGATTGCGGTCCAGGTTGCAGTGGATCAGGCAATGGGCCTGGTGGGGCTGGCTGTGCTGTGTCATCAGCTGCCCTCCATACGGATGTAGGAACATTAGGGTCATGACCCAAAGCAACTCGATCCAGTGCATTCTGTTTGAAGAATGTTTTGCATGCCTCGATGTTCTTCTCGTTCTCGGCAGCTGGGCCGATGCGGTGAGAAGACAACCTGTTTTCTTCTGCAATGAGTCTTGATTTGGTCGCATTATCGCCTCCATCCAAGTCTTTGATCTGATGTAAGAATTGCTCGAATACAACCCAAGTAACTGCATGTGCATCTTCAACAGTTTTGACGATCTTGGGTTCGAGAAGTTCATCTTTCTCAAGAGAATGCCAAGATGCCCAAGCCCCAGGGTATTCTTGGATCAACAGCATAAGGTACTGGAATAAGTCGTTGCATGCCATAACCCATGGATCATTATCAGGAAGGGTTTGGTCAGGATCGCCAGGGTCACGTGCTGGCGTAGGCGTCGACCTTCCAGGAGTCGGCTCAGTGGTGTCGCCCGTCTCGGCAGGCAGTGATGCCGGCAATGTGCCCTCGGCACATGACGCCATCCACGCACAATGAGCCATCTCGTTTGCCGTCTGTGTCATCAATGTTGTGAGGCTGAGGTCTCTTTTCCATTCGTTTGTCAACTTTTCTCTGAAGTCGAGGGCTGCCATGATTTCTTTGGCCTGTGTGTAGGCCTGGTTGTCCGTGACAGAAGTCAGCAATGGCGGCCTGAATGGATATGGCTGAGAAGGAAGAGACTGTATCAAGGCGCAAAAATTGCGATAGCATACTGCGTCGCAGAATTGCGTTGTAAACATTGCCATGTTGTGGTTGTTCTGTTTGGCGTGCCAAGCCTGTGGGGTAACCCTGTCGTACGTATCCACCCAATGGTCGGATGGAAGAACAGTGATACCACGGTTCTGCATGATAGTGATCAAGTCGCTCGTGTGGTGATCAAAGTTCGGGTGTACGCCCCATTGCGCTGCTTTTCCAGGTCCCATGACCGTGGGGCAGCGGAAATACTGCATCACATCGACAAAACGTGATACGTCCACGAGAACGTGCACGGGCATGAGCGTCGGGACGCCGCCCTCACATTCCATCTTTTGGAGCTCGTGTACGTTGGTAGGAGCACGACTGTGATGTCGGCGCATGTCGATGGTGTTCTGTCCAGGATTGGCACATGCGATGTCGTTCGCGCTCCATACTACCATGGCATTGAGTCCCCTGTGATAGTGTCTTTGTTTTATGGATGATGGGAAATCATTGGCCCAGTATTCCCAGATGGTCTCATTCAACTCGCGCCACTTCTTGATGGAAGCGTTGTCGCTTTGATCTTCCTGATCATATTGCGCTGCTCGAGGGTTTCTCAAACTGATTGTTGAGAAGAGCGTTGATACGGCCTTCCTCTTTCTCGAAACGTTGCTTGCGTAGTTCCTCCATTCCGTATCGTACGCCTTCATAACCAGCTTCAGGCAAGAGGACGCAATCTTGACCAATCGGCGTGTCATTTTGTCTGAACCATTCCCTGTAATTGCCAAAAGAAAATGCCCACATCATGATGTCGTCGCGGATCATGGTCGACAGGTGCTCAAGAGTAGCGCCACCCATGTATTCCGCGCGGTTAAGGCACGGCATGAATAGCGGTACAAGAGCAGTATTTGATGCTTTGGCGAGGTCGATTCTCTTCTGGGCAGCGTTGAGCTCGTCGATGCCGAAAGTGGGGTACTTCTTGTGGTTTGCACCCTTAGCCCCTTTCTTCGGATGCAGGATCCATGTTGAGTCAGTGTATAAGTTGGTCCATTTGTACGCATGACCCGATGGCCCAAATGCATGATGTAATAGTAGTCCCAAGTCCTCTTGTATGAGGGAGTGCCACCCATTGTCTGACAATAGGGTAGAAACCAAAGCGACCACCACAGAAAGCACTGTATTTTGCGTGGTCCAGCTCAAATGGGTCAACATCATTGCCAGGAGTCATGCCAAGGTCATTCGAACCCATGTGGTCAGCAGCGTCGCCGAAGAAGTCGTTGCCCTCGTTGTATGGTGTCCAACGATAGGTACGCTCTGTATCTTGTGGATCATCCAATATCGCCACCCAACCATTCGGATGGTCGGATGGTGTTGCCACCGCCTTGGAGTTTGATCCGATACTTCCAAAGCCTCCGCGCGCAGTCAACCATGTAGTAAGCTTGCGGCGGAACTTCTTTGTTTGGGTAAGGTCGGAAAATGCTCTCGTGTTGGTGACCAAGTTATCTTCGACGATGTGACCGATGTGTCCAGATGTATCCGATGTCCTGGCGATGCCAGGTGGACGAGTAGGTAGCTTGGCCATTGCACGATCAATTTTAGGAGCATAGCATGGCGTTACCAATCCATTCTGGTATACATCGGATGGTGCACTCAGACCATTGTTGTAATATCTTTGCGTATCCGTAACGCTGTCCTCGGTGTATTGTCCCAGAACTGCACTGCCAATTTTGGACCAATCGTTGTGAATCATCATCCACTCCGTCTTCAGTATCATTGTAGTAAAGTTTGATGGTGGACATTTGCGGTCTGATCCTGGGATCGTCGCATTCAAATGATCATGTAGTCCACGAACACTGTCCTGTACTGAAGGATTACGATTGAAAAGGCTGGAAATCATACACATAGCACGCGTGAATGATAGCCACGGCGTAGCTGTGAACGTGTTGTACTCGTAGTTGGCGTTGCCGCCGACGGATCCACTCTCGGTGCTGGCCCATTCCTTAGCCTCGACGGACGCGAAGCGGGCAAGTTCACGGATAGAAGACTCGTCGGGTACGCGAAGATCAAATTCTCCACTCCGATCGGCACGCCGTTGATGTATGAATATGTAACCATCTTCGGGATCACGAGGACGACCAGTTTGAGCGTGGTACGCGAAGCCCACGCGGTCATCGTCCCTGGCGTTCGGGTCGTACTCCTTGTCGTAGCCGATGGGCCAGCCGACGAGGTTGAGCGGCTGTGCCTGATCCATCTCGTGGATGGAGGGGTCGGGATTAGAACCGATCTCACTTATTTTTGCCTCGCAAGCGGCAAACAGGATGCTTGTAAGCTTTGCAGCTCGAGTCGTAAAATTGCTGCGGTGTGAACGAATAATCAATGTCCTAACTCTCTCTGCATCTCGTTGAGGTGAGGGAGGATGGCGGGGATGTCTACCGTGCGGTGAACGTGCGCGTGAACGAGGTGTGCGCGACGCAATATCTGCGGCTGGTACGCCAATGTGGTACATGCATGCACATAGTCCCTCGTGGCTAGCTTGCCCAACACACTGAAATCCGCATTCTGATCCTACATCGCCCCATCTTTCTTTTTCCGTCGGCAATATCTTGCATATTTCTGGGCATCCATTCAATTTAGGAGGTTCCGCTTCATGAGGTAAACCGTCGGGCCTCCGAGGCCCTCGCATCGGCGGACATTGTATCGGAGTAACAGGAAAAATAAGCGAGTGTTCCAAGAGGTTGGGAGAACAAAAAGCCGACACCAGCACCAAGAAAGTATTTGTTTCACGAAATGTCGAATTGCGTTTTGGACCAGCGCGAGCCCGCCCTGGCCTGAGGAATCGCGGAGTGGGCGAGGAGGACGGGGGAAGGGAGACGTCGCGCAGCACGCAGGAGGGAAAGCAGGAAATAACAATTGCAAGCGAGAAGCGAAACTAGCGGGCGCTCTCGGGAGAAGAGGGAGAGAAGAGGGAAGGCTGCGGCATCCCCCATGGCTGAAGTTTCACTCCCCCCACCGCCGCCCTCCACCACGCCTACCCCCGCCCGCCCGCCCCCCTCTCATTCCCCCCACCCCTCACCCACCCCATGTCCGCCCGCGTCGCATCCCTGACCCTCGTCCGGCCCGACACCAAGGCCCGACGAGTTCGAATCCGCCGCTCTCTGCGAAAGGGGGCGGTGGCCGCCCGTCGCGGCCTGGGCATAAGACCGTGGCCCCCTCTTGACCCAAGCCCGCAGCCCGTGGCAACCTTCCGAAATCGTCGAGGGGTTCAGCTTGCACATGGGGCCGCCGTTCCAGTGGGGGTCTTGGTGCTGGTGTCGGCTTTTTGATGTTGCAGGGAACAAAAAAGCCGGCACCAGCACCAAGACGCCACTGGAAAAGTTCGGAGCGCTTTTCCTGTGGGGGCTGAGCGACCCAACGAAGCCAAGAAAACTTGAGATGGCTCGCATTGCTCTCCGACTTTGCAAGCCACAGTGCTTCCATGATAGGGAAACGTCCCATGCAGCTCATGGCGCCCCTGAGGCCCACGGGGCTCCCATGGCCCGCGGGGTTTCCAAGGCTCAGAAACCAGATGTGGCCCTGACGAGTCAGGGGGCCAATGGTGCCCGCGCGGCATGCTGGGCCAGCGCGGCGCGTTGGGCTTATGCGCGCTGCGGCGCACGTTCGGCCCATGAAGCCCTTTGTGGAACTTGTGGGGTTCATGGGGCTGGCTGGGTTCGCACGGCCCGCGGGACTCGCGCGGCCCATGGAAATCCTAACGCTCACTTGGGGAACTGGAGACGGCCCGTTATGTTCCCACGCGCTCAGAGCTGGCATTCATCAACTCTGGACACGCGAACCCGAAGACACGGGCGACGGCATTCAACAGAGGCTGCAATGTTTTCTTTTCTAGTGGCTTCTTGGTGTTGGTGTCGGGTCCCTGTGCGCCGAGAGGTCCTTCCAAAGGTCTGCTTTCTTGGTCTCGAAATGTTTGGTCATCATATCTGCGATCTGCTCTTTTGTCCCTACATATTTAAGCTCGATATGTTCAATTTGGCATGTTTCGCATATCCAATCCAGATTGATACGATGAGTACGATGAAGATGACGAAGTCTGGTGTACGTCCCTTTTGGGCAATTTTGATAACGGCCTGGTTATCCTCCAGGACGATAAGTCGTACTTTCGGTGCACTGATCTCTGGAGCTGGCTCTGGATCCACGTGTAGTACAGTACCTTCGTGGGATATTGTACGTCCCTTTGGAGTCGTAGGTAAATCCGTATTTAGCGGTAGCTGCCTACGGCTAGGAGAAGATCCCCGAGTAGGGGGTGCCTTGCGAGGCGATGGTTTACGCTTCTTTTTGGCTGCCAATATAGGACACATCGCCGGGTCAACGTGTCGATGGCAACTCAGGCATGTATTCTTCTCTTTGCATGTTTTGGCAACTCCCACCACGGCTTCCCAGAATGATAGTAGTGGTAACCCTTCCAGTCGTAGTGCGGAATCGAGAGCAACAATCTCCGATTCAGTTGATGAATGTGAAACAACCGTTTGTTTCTTACATACAGCGTTGACTGGAAAGAACGTATTGGGTCCAACAAGCGCAGCAAAAACACCGGTAGTGGATTTGGATGATGTAATGCAATCAGCGAACGAGGCGTCAGTGAAGAGCATGATGGATAACTTGTCTGACGAATCGCCTATCCATCCGTGTAAGCAATGTGTACGCGTCGTTTTGATGTAGCATATCAACCGATGTAGACGTTTGTCACATGTAGTATTCCATTTGGTAATTTCTCTGGCCAACATACATACCGGATGTAGAAGATCGAAACGACAGCAACGTGCCAAGTACAGGATCTTCATTAGTACACTTGCCGCGTCCTGGCCGAGAACGCCCTCGTCTGAATAGTCGGACTCAGTGAAGGAGGTGTCCTCGATGCCAGGGGTCTCTGCGTCGGGTAGATCATGGTATGTGGCGGGTATGGTATTGGTAGAAGTTGTGTCGACCGATTTTGCTGGGCTGGATGATCTTGTCCGCGCGTTGAGCACACTAGTAGGTCTGGCGACCGACCCGGAAGAGGATGGCGATTTGGATCGCGAAGCCCTCGGCGAGTCGGATCGTTTCCGACGTGACCCTGTTCCCTGGGCGCGCTTGGAGGCGCATTCCAGGTACCGCTCAATGCACTGATCTGTAAAACCAAGCATGTCATGTCGAATGCCACGAACGTGTTTTGCCGTATTGTAATCTTTCTCAGTGTGTACAGGTAGCATAGGGCGTATTGTGGACATTCTTTTGTCGAAGATGCTCTGCGGTACATCATATGCTTGTTGTCCACAACCCAAATATTGTGAGCATGGAGTAGGCGGATCCAAATCGATACCGCTTTTGCGAATATAATCCCAGCCAGTCTGTAGATTATGAGCTGGGCCGGCCAATTTAAAATCGTCCACATATACTGAAAGTATCAGTCCCAGTTTGTTGTGTCTCCATACGCATTCCCATCCTGAAATAGGCTCGAAACCGACGCTTTCCAAGCATGTACGGCATTTTCGTTCCCAAAAGACACCTGCGAGAGGGTGTCCGTATAGTGCCAATCGCAATCGGCACACTGGGTTATTGTATTTTGACCATGATGTCGGTTGTCGCCATTTAGGTATAGTAATCCAAGTATCAACTGGATCAATTCGTCCGTCGCCGTATAATAATGCCTGCGTGTAGGCTCCAGGTGCGTCACTTTGCTCTCCCGCATATTGCGGTAATAACGCAGTAGCATCGCAAAGTTTGGAAGCCTCTATATGCGAAGCACTGGAAGCGGCGTCGGCGAATATGGCGGCCAAACCAGTTTCGTCTTTGCCTGTATTGCCCTGAACCACCACTCTGCCCTTGAATTTACGTAGATCAGGAGGAAGTTCCTCATGTTTGACTGAAGATAACTCCAAGATGTTGAAGACATGCACCTTTGTTCCATTGCGGATAGCTTGTGTGGCTCAATATCAGCTTATTCTGCAACAGTCTCCAACATCCATGTTTGTTTCTTTTCCAATCTCTCGTATTCTTTTCGTGGGGCTTCTTGTGCACGTGGTTCTGCGGCAACTTCTTTCTTACTCAGGTTTCTGGTAACTAATGCTGGGCGTGACCATGTCGAATCTGGTATTTTATCTCTGTGTGCCGGCATGTAGTTGGTCTCACGTGGCATGGTTGGTATTACTACCGACTGGGTGAACTTGCGCATGAGCGGGTTCAAAGTCCCAAAGTCAGTTCCCTCATTATCCACAAATACCAAAGCACGTTCTTCTCTATCGTGATGTGGTGGTAGTTGACGGTAGTATAGTACCGTGGTAATGTCACGTGGCCCACCAGGTAATTTGGCATATAATATTTCTTTGTTTGTCACGCCTTTGACATTCTCATCGCGGATGACGTCGCCATTGTCAGTGTCGTATGTAATCCGTCGTTCCACAGTATTCCATGTGGGTCCGCCTGATGTAGTAGTACGGAAATTGTTGACCTGTTTATCCTGTCTTGTCCACACTCTCAATGCAGCACGATCACGAATCTCACGAGCTCGTTTAACGTCGTTGGCGTAATCGATCTCTTTCTTTTGTTGTCCACGAGAAAGTGTTTTCCAATGCTCGGGGAGAACGTGATCAGGACGTGTAGTAGTCTGCACACGTGTCTCGCGTGAAAAAAGAGCGGGAAAAGAAAAGGTCTGGGGGGGTCCCGGGTCAGATATGCGTCCGCCTCTGCGCATTCCGCGGCCCCCCCGGGGTCCCCGGGGCCGCAAAAAACACAAGGGCAAGCCAGGAGTGTCCCAGTCCCAAATCGCAAAAAGATGCGTTCAAAACGGCTTCACGCTCGCCAGAGTGCCCAGGCGACTTCAAAGACGCCCCGAGAAGCCTCCAGGAGCACCCCCGAGAGGGCCCCAAGAGAGTACATCCATTGATTGTCCAACGGTTTTAAAAGATTTCGGCGTTCTCGCTCTGCCCGTGTCCTGCCGCCCAAAAACAGCCCCAAACACCCTCAAGATCGCCCCAAGACGGCCCACGAGGCTTCCAAGAGTGCTCCAAAATAACCCAAAAGAGCCCTGATACAGCCCAAAACGCCTCCCAGACGGCCCCCATCCACGAGCGCGCCCAGACGGGGGACCCAAACTGTGTATGGGGTTGAAGTACAAGAGTACAGAACCCCTGATCCGTTGGTAGAGAGATGGAGGGATAGATGGATATCTTTCCCTCCCAAGCGATCAAGGTACGATCGCTCCAACTCAGTACCTGAGCCCAAACGGCCAGGTGCGGGAGAGGTAAGGATAAGGAGTATATATGAGGGTATTACACGGGTTCCTTCCACACCCCCCGTCCCGAATCCCGCCCGTGAAGGCAGGACTCGGGAACAGCGGATAAGAATCCGTAACCTCTGAACTCCTTTAGTCCTTAAGCCAGAAAGGCAGCTGAGGCTTAAAACCAGCGAAGCCACAGCTGCAAAGTGAGGTAAGAAGAGATACCCTAAGTCTCCAGGCGCACTTTGGGAGGGGAAGAATGAGACAAGGGTAGGCGGAGAAAATAGATCTGAGCATCAAGGCAACATGCAATCTGCCTCGCAAGATTTGCGAGGCAGGTGTTGCCACCAGCAAGCAGATTATTCTCGACGCAATATTGTTCAAATTGGTAAAATATGCATGCTAAGATCGTGTTGACGAACACGATTCTGAAAAGAAACACAAGTCTGCCTACAAATAAATGTATGCTGAGATCGCGTTGACGAACACGATTCTGAAAAGAAATGCAAATCTGCGTAAAGCAAGTGTCTGGCCAGACAAAATGTCGCGTTGATGAACACGAAAAAGATGTATAAAAATCTGTTTGGCGACTCCCGTTGGCGTTGCTCCTTAGGAGGCTGCCTCGGTGATCGCAAAAGATATCTATATGTGTGTATGGCCACTTGCGTGAATGATTGAAGTGGCCTAAAAGAATGTATTAGCCACCGCTCAAGGCGAACTTTGATGAAAGGAAGTTATGCTCTTGAGCAGTGGGCCTTGCGGCCGACTCACTACGCGTCGCCGTCCTTGTAGAACCTGCGGTCCCACACCCTCTGGCCGTTGTACGTCACGTAGCTTGTCGTAAACGTTTCCCAAGTTGTCCTCGGGATCCAGTTGCGGAACCAATCGTTGTACGTGATATCCTGGATGTACACATACTCGTCGTTGTTGATCGCAATGTAGATCCAACATTTGATGTAGTAACTCCAATATCGAAGACCCCAATCGCCCCGAGGTTGTGGCGCCAGTAAGCAGCGTAATCAGATGTACGTGCTCTCTTGGCGCGCGGCATCGCGGGCATGTAGTCCTCCGCGCCTGAGGCGCTGGATGCAGCGGCGTCGCCAGGAGCAGGGCGCGGCGGCGGGCGCGGCGGCGGCCGCGGCTCCATGGCGTCATCGGACTGTTGGGAGTGTGTATCTGGATCGGTTCTCATCCCTGTACTACCCCCCCTTTGGTCAGTGTGTGACGGATCGAGGGAGCCTATCAGTTCGTTGGCAATCGCGGCAAGCTTGCGCTGGGTGAACTGTTCACGGGTTCCGTCCCTTCGAGGGAGAGAAACCGTAATCAGTCCGCGCGCCTGCCGCGTCTGCCTGTCAATGCGTCCCTCGTTCAGCCACCACTTTCTCCGACCAGCCTGTCCTGTCCTAATACTGACGTCAAGGATGTCCCACGCGTCGCGCATGTCCTCTACGGTCCAGGGCTTCTTGCCGACATTCACGCGGGCGCCTGTCATCTGATGGTGGAACTTGAGGTCGTTGAGAAAGCGTTGTATGAGATTGGCGAATGGGTAGTGCAGAGGTCGGTCGTCCTCGGATTCGCCCATTAATCTGCATTCATGTGCAGGCGGGCTACCGGCTTCGACCCACTTCTGATACCTCTTTTTGGACGTATTGGCCAATCTCCGCAACTGATCTTTCTCTGTGCCTATGTGCGATCGCGCACCCGTCATAATGGCGCGTGCGCCATCCTTCATGTATCTCGCGACCTGGTCCTCGGGCAACGTCGTCTTGATCCAGTTCGTCAACTTCTGGAGGTACGCGAGGTCACTCTGTGTGGCGGTGCTCTTACCTGTGGCGCCTACGGCCACAGTGTATTGCCAACATATATCACAGAGTGTGCCGTCACCTGTGACGATCCCGAGGGACAGATCTCGACCGCAATTGTTACAGAGCGGCATGGGATGCAAGATCATCTCGGGGGCCCCTGCCGAAGTCAGGTGATCGCGGGATCCCCAGCGGGTGTCCTGTCCGCGAGCGAGGCTCTGACCGATCTGATTGATCGCCTCACGATTGATCTCGGTGTTTGGTCTGGAAGCGATCGATATGCTTAAACCCTCGATCTCGATCCGAGACAACCTTTCCCCTGGCAGTCCTTTGTACTCTATCTTGACGTTGTCGGTATCCTCAGTACCGCCATGGCATACGTTCTCCTCACGAAGACGGCGAGCCTGCTTCTGCAAGGTAGCCTCATTGTCGCCCCCCTCGCGCTTGAGTCCCGTCTGCTCGGCTCTGATACGTACCATAGTTTCCTGATCGGGAGCTGCAGAGGCAACGCTGCCTGGGTCCTGGAGAATATCCTGCTCAGCGCCTTGCTCTCGATGCGCAGCAGGTGTTTCCACCAGCTCTTCCCGCACAGGAAAATCTGGATTACCGTATGTCGCAGTACAATTTTTGAATAGGTCACGCAATGCCTGAAGTGCAGGATGGTTGTCATGGATGACTTCCTTGGCGAAATCTGGTAGTTCCACAATACTATCTTTCAAGATGTTCTGGTATACTTTGGAAATCCATTGAAAGATGCCTGTGGTCGACTCCTCGATAGTCTCTGGGTCGAGGTAGTGTACCAACTTTTTGAAGAAATGATCTGCACCACAATTGGGTAAGTCACGTGCCCACTTGTGGGTATGATGGTAGTTCAACTGATATGACTCCGCATTCCATGCTTTCGATCCAAATCGAATTTCAAATTGTAAATGTGACTGAATTTTGTCCATTACGATTCTGTCTGCGCCACTGTGCATCTCGATGATCTGCCTCATCTTGATCATAGGCGAATCCACCAATAACGCCGATGTCCAACAATACACGCGGCAATCATCAGACTGTCTAATCCATCTTGAATCCTCGTCGGGGTCGTAATCTGGATGGTCAAGGAAATTCGATGGCGGATCAATGATGTTATCGAGGATGCTTGCCTCAATCTGCTCTTCTGCTTGGATGTCTGCCGAGAGGTCTGCTCTCATGTTGTCGTTCGCAGCTTTCTCATCTGCAGTAAGAGCGATATTTGATATGTCTACGATTACGGTGATCAGTGGATCATGCGATGATGCTGTACCCTGTCGAGGAATGTCGCCCGCCTGAGCGTTGTCCTCGGCAGGTGTGGCCACCAGCTCGTCTGGATCAGGTGTCCGTGGAGCGGGCCTTCTTGGTGGTGTACGCGGAATACGTGGTCTATGGATGCTAGGCATTCCAAGGTATGGTAAGCTGCCGCTAACCTTGTGCTGCAGTATCTCCTCGCTGCATGATGTCGGGCCTTTCAGGGCAGTCTCCATCCATGTTGGATCAATGGCGTGTTCTTCGATACGAATCGGTAATGCAAATACAACGCCCTTGAGGGGCATGCTTTTGTCATTATACCAGATGTTTACCCATCGTAAACCGTAGTTGAGAATAGGTACTTGTACCGCAAAGAACTTGTCGAAGATGCCGAAATGGATGATTGGACCATATATGTGTCCCTTGGACAAGGCAATCTTGGTATTGTGATTGCCTTTGGGCCAGTGGTTGTCGTAGTGGAAACATTTGGTAGAACCCCAATTCTTAATGACAATGAAGTCGCCCATTCGAACATCGTTAAATGCAGGACGACGATCCCAATCTTTTTGCATGATCTTTGATGTGATTGGCCGAAGAGCTTCACGACAATGTGACAATGCAATTAACCATTCTTTATCATCTGCTTTGTGATTGGTCTCCTGAATCATAGCGCGTACTATTTGCTCGTCCAAAGCGTCCTCTGCGGATGTACGGCCAGCAGGGGTTCCCCCCGGCCTGGCCGAGGGTGCTGATGCTGGCGTCGTCCTTGGAGGCTCCATGTCGTGGTCGGGGTCGATAGGTGCCAATCCAGGTGGGTCGTCAATAAGTTCTCCAGGGAGGCAGGCGCAAATCTCGTACTTGCTCAATGGCTCTCTGGCTGCCAATAGCGGGTAGTCCCATGGGTCGCCGTCTGGCCACAACTGCTGGCCATGCATGTGGTGTGGTTTGAGGCGGCGAATTGCAATAATTGCCGCAGCGGGTACCACGTCCTCAGTCATGATAGCGCCCTGAGCACCCAACCAAAATCTGCAACCTGCTTTTGTGGCGATTTCCATGTTAATCACCAGCTCGACTTCGTTCTTGTAGCTGTTGAACTTGTACGATTCCACTGAAGTATGTGGGTTCTTTTGAACATTGTTCAAATATGTGCTAGAACTGAAGAATGCCTCAGATCGCTGCGATGGTTTGTAATTTCTGTCTCTCTGAGAATGTGGTTCAACATATCCAGGAATGATCCCTGTCTTCAATATGTTCTTCCAGGCACGGGATGCTGTGCCATGATGGAGATACTTGATATCTGTCCACTGTAGGCTCTCCCACCCCATATTCCATGGCTTGGAAGATGGGTTGACACAACTGTGACCACCAACGCACCGAATAGCAATGACGCTGTTCCAGTCACAAGTGCTGGGGTCACCTGCGTCAGGGATCGGCTTGGCATATATCTCGATTCTGTTTTTCTGCGGGTCAATATGCTTCTGGAACGCACGAATAATGAATATCGGATAGTAGTCGTTCCAATCGGTGTATCCATCATTTTCACCGTCTTTCTTGAAATGTGCCACTGCCGCTTCCATGGATGGTCCATTGTGTCTTTCTTTGCGATCCCGGAATTTCCATTCGACCATTTCTTTAAATGATTTCCAATTGCTTGGAATACTCCAATCATTCTTTGTTGTTTTGTCCCAGATATTAATACGTCTGTCGTGAAATTGGTTGATCCAAAACTTTTTGTAGTGAATCTCGTGGCGTAACATAGTCGTGATGTCTTTGCTCATGTATTTGTTTGTTCCCAGCCATTCTTCATCAATTAGCTCAGGACCATAACGTACATCGTCGTGGGAAACAACCAATTGTGCAATGTCAGGCGCATGAGTCATCATGCAGTAGCTGCTCGTACCATCTGCATGCAGGCATGCAACATTGGGCACATGTATGGATGGTCATCTTTGACGCCTGCTTGTAGCTTCCATTCGCGAATAGTGCATGAGTTGTCGAAGATCCCGATCTTGCTGGTATCCTCGTGCATGGAACGCTCACAGCTGTCCTGCCATGACAATATATTCATCTCATGTGGAGAAGGCTCCTCCTCGGCAGGAGTTGCCTCCAGCTCCATTGCCTCAAGGTCGGTGCCGTCATCAGGGATCGGTACCGCCTCAGCTTTTGGGAGCTGATCTGCTGGTTGTTGTTCTGCTTTAGGCTCTGGAGTCGATGGTTGCGACGCTTTCATCGATTGCGGTCCAGGTTGCAGTGGATCAGGCAATGGGCCTGGTGGGGCTGGCTGTGCTGTGTCATCAGCTGCCCTCCATACGGATGTAGGAACATTAGGGTCATGACCCAAAGCAACTCGATCCAGTGCATTCTGTTTGAAGAATGTTTTGCATGCCTCGATGTTCTTCTCGTTCTCGGCAGCTGGGCCGATGCGGTGAGAAGACAATCTGTTTTCTTCTGCAATGAGTCTTGATTTGGTCGCATTATCGTCTCCATCCAAGTCTTTGATCTGATGTAAGAATTGCTCGAATACAACCCAAGTAACTGCATGTGCATCTTCAACAGTTTTGACGATCTTGGGTTCGAGAAGTTCATCTTTCTCAAGAGAATGCCAAGATGCCCAAGCCCCAGGGTATTCTTTGATCAACAGCATAAGGTACTGGAATAAGTCGTTGTATGCATAACCCATGGATCATTATCAGGAAGGGTTTGGTCAGGATCGCCAGGGTCAGGTGCTGGCGTACGCGTCGACCTTCCAGGAGTCGGCTCAGTGGTGTCGCCCGTCTCGGCAGGCAGTGATGCCGGCAATGTGCCCTCGGCACATGACGCCATCCACGCACAATGAGCCATCTCGTTTGCCGTCTGTGTCATCAATGTTGTGAGGCTGAGGTCTCTTTTCCATTCGTTTGTCAACTTTTCTCTGAAGTCGAGGGCTGCCATGATTTCTTTGGCCTGCGTGTAGGCCTGGTTGTCCGTGACAGAAGTCAGCAATGGCGGCCTGAATGGATATGGCTGAGAAGGAAGAGACTGTATCAAGGCGCAAAAATTGCGATAGCATACTGCGTCGCAGAATTGCGTTGTAAACATTGCCATGTTGTGGTTGTTCTGTTTGGCGTGCCAAGCCTGTGGGGTAACCCTGTCGTACGTATCCACCCAATGGTCGGATGGAAGAACAGTGATACCACGGTTCTGCATGATAGTGATCAAGTCGCTCGTGTGGTGATCAAAGTTCGGGTGTACGCCCCATTGCGCTGCTTTTCCAGGTCCCATGACCGTGGGGCAGCGGAAATACTGCATCACATCGACAAAACGTGATACGTCCACGAGAACGTGCACGGGCATGAGCGTCGGGACGCCGCCCTCACATTCCATCTTTTGGAGCTCGTGAACGTTGGTAGGAGCATGACTGTGATGTCGGCGCATGTCGATGGTGTTCTGTCCAGGATTGGCACATGCGATGTCGTTCGCGCTCCATACTACCATGGCATTGAGTCCCCTGTGATAGTGTCTTTGGTTTATGGATGATGGGAAATCATTGGCCCAGTATTCCCAGATGGTCTCATTCAACTCGCGCCACTTCTTGATGGAAGCAACCTGATCATGAGGCCTCTGGCTTCGCGGATCTTCCTGATCATATTGCGCTGCTCGAGGGTGTTCTCAAACTGATTGTTGAGAAGAGCGTTGATACGGCTTTCCTCTTTCTCGAAACGTTGCTTGCGTAGTTCCTCCATTCCGTATCGTACGCCTTCATAGAAAGCTTCAGGCAAGAGGGCGCAATCTTGACCAATCGGCGCGTCATTTTGTCTGAACCATTCCCTGTAATTGCCAAAAGAAAATGCCCACATCATGATGTCGTCGCGGATCATGGTCGACAGGTGCTCAAGAGTAGCGCCACCCATGTATTCCGCGCGGTTAAGGCACGGCATGAAAAGCGGTACAAGAGCAGTATTTGATGCTTTGGCGAGGTCGATTCTCTTCTGGGCAGCGTTGAGCTCGTCGATGCCGAAAGTGGGGTACTTCTTGTGGTTTGCACCCTTAGCCCTTTTCTTCGGATGCATGATCCATGTTGAGTCAGTGTATAAGTTGGTCCATTTGTACGCATGACCCGATGGCCCAAATGCATGATGTAATAGTAGTCCCAAGTCCTCTTGTATGAGGGAGTGCCACCCACTATCTGACAATAGGGTAGAAACCAAGCGACCACCACAGAAAGCACTGTATTTTGCGTGGTCCAGCTCAAATGGGTCAACATCATTGCCAGGAGTCATGCCAGGGTCATTCGAACCCATGTGGTCAGCAGCGTCGCCGAAGAAGTCGTTGCCCTCGTTGTACGGTGTCCAACGATAGGTACGCTCTGTATCTTGTGGATCATCCAATATCGCCACCCAACCATTCGGATGGTCGGATGGTGTTGCCACCGTCTTGGAGTTTGATCCGATACTTCCAAAGCCTCCGCGCGCAGTCAACCATGTAGTAAGCTTGCGGCGGAACTTCTTTGTTTGGGTAAGGTCGGAAAATGCTCTCGTGTTGGTGACCAAGTTATCTTCGACGATGTGACCGATGTGTCCAGATGTATCCGATGTCCTGGCGATGCCAGGTGGACGAGTAGGTAGCTTGGCCATTGCACGATCAATTTTAGGAGCATAGCATGGCGTTACCAATCCATTCTGGTATACATCGGATGGTGCACTCAGACCATTGTTGTAATATCTTTGCGTATCCGTAACGCTGTCCTCGGTGTATTGTCCCAGAACTGCACTGCCAATTTTGGACCAATCGTTGTGAATCATCATCCACTCCGTCTTCAGTATCATTGTAGTAAAGTTTGATGGTGGACATTTGCGGTCTGATCCTGGGATCGTCGCATTCAAATGATCATGTAGTCCACGAACACTGTCCTTGTACTGAAGGATTACGATTGAAAAGGCTGGAAATCATACACATAGCACGCATGAATGATAGCCACGGCGTAGCTGTGAACGTGTTGTACTCGTAGTTGGCGTTGCCGCCGACGGATCCACTCTCGGTGCTGGCCCATTTCTTAGCCTCGACGGACGCGAAGCGGGCAAGTTCACGGATAGAAGACTCGTCGGGTACGCGAAGATCAAATTCTCCACTCCGATCGGCACGCCGTTGATGTATGTATATGTAACCATCTTCGGGATCACGAGGACGACCAGTTTGAGCGTGGTACGCGAAGCCCACGCGGCCATCGTCCCTGGCGTTCGGGTCGTACTCCTTGTCGTAGCCGATGGGCCAGCCGACGAGGTTGAGCGGCTGTGCCTGATCCATCTCGTGGATGGAGGGGTCGGGATTAGAACCGATCTCACTTATTTTTGCCTCGCAAGCGGCAAACAGGATGCTTGTAAGCTTTGCAGCTCGAGTCGTAAAATTGCTGCGGTGTGAACGAATAATCAATGTCCTAACTCTCTCTGCATCTCGTTGAGGTGAGGGAGGATGGCGGGGATGTCTACCGTGCGGTGAACGTGCGCGTGAACGAGGTGTGCGCGACGCAATATCTGCGGCTGGTACGCCAATGTGGTACATGCATGCACATAGTCCCTCGTGGCTAGCTTGCCCAACACACTGAAATCCGCATTCTGATCCTACATCGCCCCATCTTTCTTTTTCCGTCAGCAATATCTTGCATATTTCTGGGCATCCATTCAATTTAGGAGGTTCCGCTTCATGAGGTAAACCGTCGGGCCTCCGAGGCCCTCGTATCGGCGGACATTGTATCGGAGTAACAGGAAAAATAAGCGAGTGTTCCAAGAGGTCCTTCCAAAGGTCTGCTTTCTTGGTCTCGAAATGTTTGGTCATCATATCTGCGATCTGCTCTTTTGTTCCTACATATTTAAGCTCGATATGTTCAATTTGGCATGTTTCGCATATCCAATCCAGATTGATACGATGAGTACGATGAAGATGACGAAGTGCTGGTGTACGTCCCTTTTGGACAATTTTGATAACGGCCTGGTTATCCTCCAGGACGATAAGTCGTACTTTCGGTGCACTGATCTCTGGAGCTGGCTCTGGATCCACGTGTAGTACAGTACCTTCATGGGATATTGTACGTCTCTTTGGAGTCGTAGGTAAATCCGTATTTAGCGGTAGTTGCCTACGGCTAGGAGAAGATCCCCGAGTAGGGGGTGCCTTGCGAGGCGATGGTTTACGCTTCTTTTTGGCTGCCAATGTAGGACACATCGCCGGGTCAACGTGTCGATGGCAACTCAGGCATGTATTCTTCTCTTTGCATGTTTTGGCAACTCCCACCACGGCTTCCCAGAATGATAGTAGTGGTAACCCTTCCAGTCGTAGTGCGGAATCGAGAGCAACAATCTCCGATTCAGTTGATGAATGTGAAACAACCGTTTGTTTCTTACATACAGCGTTGACTGGAAAGAACGTATTGGGTCCAACAAGCGCAGCAAAAACACCGGTAGTGGATTTGGATGATGTAATGCAATCAGCGAACGAGGCGTCAGTGAAGAGCATGATGGATAACTTGTCTGACGAATCGCCTATCCATCCGTGTAAGCAATGTGTACGCGTCGTTTTGATGTAGCATATCAACCGATGTAGACGTTTGTCACATGTAGTATTCCATTTGGTAATTTCTCTGGCCAACATACATACCGGATGTAGAAGATCGAAACGACAGCAACGTGCCAAGTACAGGATCTTCATTAGTACACTTGCCGCGTCCTGGCCGAGAACGCCCTCGTCTGAATAGTCGGACTCGGTGAAGGAGGTGTCCTCGATGCCGGGGGTCTCTGCGTCGTGTAGATCATGGTATGTGGCGGGTATGGTATTGGTAGAAGTTGTGTCGACCGATTTTGCTGGGCTGGATGATCTTGTCCGCGCGTTGAGCACACTAGTAGGTCTGGCGACCGACCCGGAGGAAGATGGCGATTTGGATCGCGAAGCCCTCGGCGAGTCGGATCGTTTCCGACGTGACCCTGTTCCCTGGGCGCGATTGGAGGCGCATTCCAAGTACCGCTCAATGCACTGATCTGTAAAACCAAGCATGTCGTGTCGAATGCCACGAACGTGTTTTGCCGTATTGTAATCTTTCTCATTGTGTACAGGTAGCATAGGGCGTATTGTGGACATTCTTTTGTCGAAGATGCTCTGCGGTACATCATATGCTTGTTGTCCACAACCCAAATATTGTGAGTATGGAGTAGGCGGATCCAAATCGACACCGCTTTTGCGAATATAATCCCAGCCAGTCTGTAGATTATGAGCTGGGCCGGCCAATTTAAAATCGTCCACATATACTGAAAGTATCAATCCCAGTTTGTTGTGTCTCCATACGCATTCCCATCCTGAAATAGGCTCGAAACCGACGCTTTCCAAGCATGTACGGCATTTTCGTTCCCAAAAGACACCTGCGAGAGGGTGTCCGTATAGTGCCAATCGCAATCGGCACACTGGGTTATTGCATTTTGACCATGATGTCGGTTGTCGCCATTTAGGTATAGTAATCCAAGTATCAACTGGATCAATTCGTCCGTCGCCGTATAATAATGCCTGCGTGTAGGCTCCAGGTGCGTCACTTTGCTCTCCCGCATATTGCGGTAATAACGCAGTAGCATCGCAAAGTTTGGAAGCCTCTATATGCGAAGCACTGGAAGCGGCGTCGGCGAATATGGCGGCCAAACCAGTTTCGTCTTTGCCTGTATTGCCCTGAACCACCACTCTGCCCTTGAATTTACGTAGATCAGGAGGAAGTTCCTCATGTTTGACTGAAGATAACTCCAAGATATTGAAGAAATGCACCTTTGTTCCATTGCGGATAGCTTGTGACTCAATATCAGCTTTTTCTGCAACAGTCTCCAACATCCATGTTTGTTTCTTTTCCAATCTCTCGTATTCTTTTCGTAGGGCTTCTTGTGCACGTGGTTCTGCGGCAACTTCTTTCTTACTCAGGTTTCTGGTAACTAATGCTGGGCGTGACCATGTCGAATCTGGTATTTTATCTCTGTGTGCCGGCATGTAGTTGGTCTCACGTGGCATGGTTGGTATTACTACCGACTGGGTGAACTTGCGTATGAGCGGGTTCAAAGTCCCAAAGTCGGTTCCCTCACTATCCACAAATACCAAAGCACGTTCTTCTCCATCGTGCTGTGGTGGTAGTTGACGGTAGTATAGTACCGTGGTAATGTCACGTGGCCCACCAGGTAATTTGGCATACAATATTTCTTTGTTTGTCACGCCTTTGACATTCTCATCGCGGATGACGTCGCCATTGTCAGTGTCGTATGTAATCCGTCGTTCCACAGTATTCCATGTGGGTCCGCCTGATGTAGTAGTACGGAAATTGTTGACCTGTTTATCCTGTCTTGTCCACACTCTCAATGCAGCACGATCACGAATCTCACGAGCTCGTTTAACGTCGTTGGCGTAATCGATCTCTTTCTTTTGTTGTCCACGAGAAAGTGTTTTCCAATGCTCGGGAAGAACGTGATCAGGACGTGTAGTAGTCTGCACACGTGTCTCGCGTCCACGAACCACCATTTTGCCGTCTGGCGTCAATTTTGGAAGCTCATAGAACTGTATCGTGCCTGTCCATGGCTCGCTCAATTCCCTGTGGTCGTTGGCGCTAACACCATCCCAAACATCTCGGAAGTTACTTTCGCCTTCGAAAGTAGAAGTCGTTTTGAAATCTCGTGTCACGTCGAGTTGGTCAACAGGTACCGGTATATTCATGACGTCGTCCGTCGGTATGAACAGTTTCTTTCTTGGGGTACGAATGTGTCTGATGACGCAATATCCACGCTGTTCCCAGTAGTCTGGCTCCGGCGCTGGTGCAGCAACTTCAGAAGCCGATGTCTGGATATCAACAGCGTTATCTTCCGTTGTCATCATAGACGGATCATCCCATTCTTTAGGGTAAGAAAGTGGAGGATCAGGCATTGGCTTGTCACCCAAGGGGCGAGAAGTAGATGCCTTCACCTCGTCGTGTGCCTCAGGATTATGATGTCGTAGAGTACCATCTTTCACGGGGTAGGTGAACTTGCCATCAGGGATGATGATGTCTTTGACTCTGTGCACATGACACAGTTCACCATCAGGATTCTTGGCGTATGTAGCCGTGTCCAAAACAAGGTAGTCACCTGACCATCGTCCACCAGAGTGTAAGTGGTATCCCATGAATAACCCTTCCCGAGCATTTTCTTTAAACTTTGCAGTCTCGTTGTTAATCTCGGGGTTGAGGCATTTCCAAAATATCCGAGCACCGGATGGTATGCAGTGCCCAGGAAAGCTTTCGCCAAATCTTATTTCATGAGCTGTCTTTGCTGCATGCTCCTCGTTGAGGGCAGCGACGCCCGTGGGTGTATGCACAAAGTTGTGTCCACAGCAAAAGGCTTGCATGGCCTCTTTCCACCATTCGTGTCCCAGACCAGACATATGTAACACAACTCTGGTACCAAGAATGACTATTTTGACAACGCGCTCAATCAATCCATTTGTCTGTGGACGATGTGGCGTACTCGTGTCGTGTCTCCATCCCAGTTGGCGGCAGGCGTTCTGAAGCTCTCCAGAATTGTCTGTGTAGATGTGCTTCACCTCATCGTTCGCGGCGATGAACTGTTGAAAGGATGCCTTTGTAGTAGCTGCGTCTTTGTGTAGCGCTGGGTAGGCCATGAAGATGCCAGTATATCTGTCAAGGACAACAAGTGCATATTTGTGGCCATGTTTGTCCGCGGTATCGTCTTTGGCCAGTACGATATGGTCGGCAGTTAGAGCCTCACCGAACTTCTTCGGGACAAAAGCCTCGTAGGCGTTATCCTCTTCGGTGAGGTCTGCCGGTGGATGTGGTTTGCGCTGTCGTCTACACGGGGCATTCTGTGCCATCGTACGAGAACAGATCTCACAGTCAGGATGTTTTGGGCTGTGAGTCATGTAATGCATCGGGTCGATCGGTTTCTTTTGTCTGTTGGGTAGAACTCGATCGTTGTCTGGATGCGTTCGTGTGGGTGTCTCTGTCGGTATGTCGTTGTCTGCTGGAGCTATATCGAACCCCCCGCATTGTGGAGGAGAACGCTGCGTCTGAGACGTATGCGAGTCGGTGGTCGTGTCCACGTTGGGCTCGTCTGTTCTTGTGTCGGGAGGTTCTTCGACCGTGATGGTCCGTGCTCCTCCTCCCTCTCCGACATGTGGTCTCTTGGGGCAGGTCCCTATGTGGGGTCGTAGCTCGTCTGCAGTGGTTGGTTGCTCTGTAGTTTTGCAGCACCAACAAGTGTCGTTACAGCGGGCGGATGAACGCTTTCGCTGACGACGGCGGGGCGCTGACGAAGTGCATAAACGTGGTGGTGGTATCCGTGTTAAGTCGTCGAGTCGTAACTCTGGCACTCGATTGTTGACTGGAATCTTATACCATTGGCCCCCCGGATCCTGAAGCATGTAGCCCAGCTCAGGATCCCAAAGCTGTCGAAAGCCATCAACCTCAATCAATTTTCCAACTGATAGTAATGATGGGCAGTCTGGTAAAACAAGGGCTGAACTATGCAGTCCAAACTCGGGTAGCCGTATGTCGTAGTGCTCGTTGACGGTACGATCACCATTTGCAGTTTCCAGAATATGCTCTTCGCGAATAGATATGCGATCCGACTCGGTCTGCGTAAGTTCATGTTTTCCCTGAATATGATGGGCAGAGCCACTGTCAAGAACCCAAGACCTTGTCAATGCTGCAGTCGAACGTGGAGGGTCGACTTGCTCTGTCGTTGTTGTCGTCTGGGCAGTCTTTGATGACTGCTTGACAGTGTCGTCATGCTCTCGGATCGCAGTTGGTGTGGCCACCGACTCTTTGTTGTGTCGGTAGTCGTACAGCTCGTCGTACCATAGTTGTGCCTCTTTTTGACATTCTCGTAAGGCCTCTGCACTATCATCCCACCATTTTTTGTGGTAATGGATCTGGTACTTTGACGATGTCACCCTCATTCGGCAGCTCTTTCCATATGTCCAGTCTGGCTCTGCCAGATATGGTATGGAAGTAGTAGTCCACGTTGCGTACGTCGAAGCGTATCCGACGACGTGTCTTGGTAGCTGTCGCTGTGGCCTTAGTGTTGGCCATGAGGGTCTTGTCACGGATGGCGTAACTGCGGTCTGAACGGCGTGAACGTCTAAAGTTGGCAGGAGAACGTGCTCTGGCGTTGGGTGAGCCACGGGACGATCCGCGGCCCGGATACCGCTTGTCACGTCCTTTGTCACTGCCATATGATCTATCACGGCCACGTGGACTGCCGCGTCCGCCGCCACGATTGTCTCGTCCTCGGGAGGTAGATCTCGAAGATCTGTCGTAACGACTTCTCGATTGGCTGCGAGAGTCGTGGGACCTCCTGGATGTCGAACGGGATCGGTCGCATTGGCGTCGGTTGTCACGTCCCTGTCGTGAATCGCTTGCGTAGCGAAACCCCCCGCGTTGTGAAGACCGTTGGCTTCCTGATCCGCGGGATGGCGATCGGCCACGGCTGTCCTGGCTGGAAGTCCGTGGTCGACTCGGGCTTCGTTCAGGAGTCTTTGCACCAGGTGCGAGATGAGCGTATTTGCATTTGTCGCCTTTTGTGCACTTGTTCTGTGCGAAACCCTTGCACTGTGCGACGTGCGGGTAGTTACACTTATCACCTCTGGTACATGTGTTGCGCTTGGCAAAATCGAAGCAGAATGGCCTTGATGCTGGCTTCTTGTGATTCGCAGGAGTGGACATACTACGGCGGGGGTTGCCACCAGCCGTTGATGTTCTGGAGGATTTGTTGTTCTTCCAATCCCTGGAATATGTGTGTAAAGCCTTGCACCGTTCACCATTGCGACAATTGCCTTTCTTCCATGCAGCGCACAGGTTGACCTGAGATCGTGTTTCGTGTTCGTACCGTAGCTTGTTTTGATTATTCTCCAATTGTTTAATCTCCAGTATGTCCAGGACACGCTGTCGAAGCCAACCATAGGTACTATTCGGGTCGCTCATCTTCATGCGCTGGTACTCGTACATGTCTTGTTACATCCATGCATGTCTACGAATCTGTGTGCGGAATAGCGATTCCAATATCTTTGGATCGGGTACTTCTCGGCATTCCAAGAGTAAGGCGTCCCAATCGGTAATGAAACGTTGCAGATCTTCGTCTCTCATCCTCAGTTCTTTAAGGCGCTCGAAATCGTGCAGGTCGTCGTCGACGTCTGTCACTCTGTAGGACTGTAGGATATGCCAGTATATCTGGCGCCCTTTGAGCATGCGTCCTGCTTTGTGCTCTCTGGTCTCGATGAGCCTGATTTGGTAGCGTAAGTCTGAGGATAAGATGTCGCTCAGAGCGGTTGCGAGTTTGCAATCGATGCTCTCAAAGTCTCCACTGTCTTGTAAATCCTCAAATGTACATTCGGGTTGTTCTGCCACGCATAGGAAGGCGTATGCTTTGGATGGTCGCCCTGATGCGGCCCCGAAGTTCTTTCGCACTCTTTGCTGCCACTCCAGCAGCTGCGTGATCTTAGGCAAGACAGGTACTCGAACGGTGTCTGACTCCTTGATTGGCGTCGTTGTATGGACCGACACCGCAGACACTGGTTGTGAGGGTATCGGTGCACCGTCGATGGTTGGTTCTGTGCGCACAGGAGACACATGACGTGTCTGTGCAGAAGCTGCCGCTGAGGCTGCTCCTGGAGATGTACGTCGTTGTTGTCCTGCTGAAGCTTGTGGTGCTTCGGCGGACGCTGCCGTCGGCCTGTGCAGATCGGCTGCAGGTCGAAGGTGAATGTTGGTGTCGTTAGTGTGGTCGATCAGCTGAGGTGTCCAGCTCGTCATGTCTTCTTGTACTTGACCCACCTTTTGGCGTGTATACTCATCAGTATCCCGAGACCGTTGGGAATACCGATCAAGTCGATGCTCGCATGCTCGAAGACGGGCGCTTTGTGCCTCCACCTCGCTTTCCAGACGTGCGAGATAACTCTCAACACGCACCTTCTCAGTATCTCTTTCATGAATAACCTGGGAGAGCTCTAACTGCGCGTGGTCCGCCGCCTTCTCAACCTCCTGCAACCTGTCAGTGAGGCGGGCGAAATCGTAAACCGTGGGAGGAGAATCCAGCTGGCCAGTCTGGGCTCGTCCGACACGCAACTCTGCCAGGGCGTCCTGTACACCAGGAAAACGCTGCTCTATGTCAGAGATCCGGTTAGCGAGTGGCTGCACGACAGCGTTGGTCGCATCAAGCCTTTGAGTGATGACTCTCTCAGTACGCTGCAACATGTCGATCAGGTTCGACGAGTTTGTGTGTGCTTCGGTACGAAGCGTCGCCGTAGTGTGGTCTAGGTAAGATCGAAGATCATTGATCTGAGACTGAACATCGCCGAGGTCTGTGGCCTCGGTTGGAGTTGGTCGGTTACGGAGCTGGTCGTGGATCTCATCATGTAAAATCCTGACCGCAGAAATGCCTGTGTCGCGTACGATCACAAGTTGTTGCTCCATCTGCGCGAGATAGTTGCGCAGGTTCTCGACCATTGCCGTTCGTTCACCTGAGTGTGACACCTCGCGATCAACCTGGTACTGCAGTTCTCCTATGATGCGTCGATCTTCGGCAATCCTGGAATCGATGATCCCTAAGGCGCCGTCAAGATCGCGGCGTATGGCTGCAGTATCAGTGGCGTTCGTCTGAACGCTCTGTAGTAGTCCAGAGTATTGGCTGGACACGAAGGTTTCAACCTGGTCTCTGAGCTCAGCTATGTCACCTGCGGCGGACGTCTCCGCCAGCTGGTCGTCTGAGATGGAGAGGTGGGGAGCGTCAGCTTCCCTGTGTCCCCTGTCGCGGGGAGTGCATGGCCTCTGAGAGGCAGTGCGCGGGCTCGACCTGCTTTCGCCGCATGGGCCTGGGGCTCCACGGCGGTTGCGCGCGGACGAGCTGCGACTCGGACCATGTGTGTGTGGTGTCTCATCCGATGATACCTTGGGGTACCGCGTCTGTGGCTGTGCCGACACTGGTCTACTGAGTTCCTCGAAGGTAGCTACGTGCTCCGCCACAGGGACGGTCGCAGGGCTGGGGGTTCCAGCACCTGAGGTCCATCGGCGGTTAGCGCGAAAGCGCCCTGGAGTATCGAGACCGGCAAGGCTTTCGCCTGACGCGGTTGGGATTGCCCCCGACGGGGAAGGGGAGGGAGGATCGAAGGTCGGCGTGTGAAACTCCTTCCTTCCTGTTCCTACTCCTTCTCCTGTCCCCCCGCGGGCGGCGCTGCGGCGAAGTTCAGCAGCTAGACGCGCCTCGGGTCCTCGGGAGCTGGGGGGGGGGGGGGTATCGGGGACACCAACACAGTCCGCATTAATGCTCTCCAACTCGTCACCGAGCCGTCGCACCGTGGGAGAGCTTGGACGCGAAGCCCCAATGGAACCCTTACGGCGCATGCGCCGAAGTGGCTCCATCAGGCTCGCATGCAAGGTCACCGCGGGCGAGTCGGTGAAGGTGAGCGTTAAAGGGCTGATAACCTGTGTATGGGGTTGAAGTACAAGAGTACAGAACCCCTGATCCGTTGGTAGAGAGATGGAGGGATAGATGGATATCTTTCCCTCCCAAGCGATCAAGGTACGATCGCTCCAACTCAGTACCTGAGCCCAAACGGCCAGGTGCGGGAGAGGTCAGGATAAGGAGTATATATGAAGGTATTACACGGTTCCTTCCACACAAACAGACATTTCCAGCCCTCGGCCCCGAGAAGCTCCCAGGGAATCTCAACAACTTCAAAAAAGCGCGTTTTGTGGTCGCTTGGAGGCGGGGGGTTGGAACAAGACCCCCCCCCCCTCCCTCCTCTCCCCCTCTCCTCGGGCCAGGACCTGCGTCGGCGGCGGCTGGCGGCGGAGGCGGCGGGGGCAACGATTTCGTTTTCTGGGCCGGCGCCGGCGCCGGCGCCTGCGGAGAGCGGGCGGCGGGGAGCGTCGACGACGACGACGGTGGTGGTGGTGGTGGGTTGTGGTGGCGGTGGTTGTGGTGGTGGTGGTGGGTTGTGGTGGTGGTGTGGTGGTTTGTGGTGGTGGTGAGGGTTGTGGTGGTGCGCGGTGGTGGTGGTGGTGGTGGTGGTGGTGGTGGTGGTGGTGGTGGTGGTGGTGGCGGTGGTGGTGGTGGTGGTGGTGGTGGTGTGCTGGTGGTGGTTTTTGGCGGTGGTGGTGGTGGGTTGTGGTGGTGGTGGTCGTGGTGGTTTGGTGGTGGCGTGGTGGTGGTTTGTGGCGGTGGTGGTGGTGGGTTGTTGTGGTGGCGTTGCTTTGTGGAGGTGGTGCTGGTGCTGGTGGTGGCGGCGGTGGTGGTGGTGTGGTGGTTTGTGGTGGTGGTGGTGGGTCGTGCTGCTGGTAGTTGTGGTGGTTGTGGCGGTGGCGGTGGTGGCGTGGTAGATGGTGGTGGGAGTGGTAGTAGTGGTGATGGTGAGTTGTGGTGGTGGTGGTGGTGGTGGCTGCGGTGCTAGTGGTGGTGGTTGTGTGGTGGGTGGGTGGTGGTGGTGGTAGGTTGCGGCGGTGGTGGTGGTGGTAATGGTGGTGGTGGTGGTGGAGGTTATCGTTGAAGCGTTTTGCCGTCGCCGGCGCCACCGCCAGCGCTGCTGGCCGCCGCCAGCGCCGGCGCCGGCGCCACGGGGGGGGGGGTGAACCCTTGGGCTGCCTCTGGTCATCGTCGCTGCGTCCCCGCCGTCGGCGCTGCTGGCAGCCGCCGGCGCCTGCGCCGAGGGGGAGGGGGGGTTTGACCCCCACCCCCCCTTGGGAGGATGGGGGGGTCGGGAGGGGGGGGGGCTTGGGGGGGAGGGGAGTCCCCCTGGTTTTGATCGACGGCGCCGAGAGTTGGGGGGTGGGGGCCCACCCCCCGGCTCGAAACGCGCCACAGAATGTTCCCAAGGCAAGCGCCCGTGAAACGCGTTCTCTCAGAGCTCCCCAAGAGGCCCCAAGAGACCCCATAGTATCCCTCAGGAAGCTCGAAGACGCCCCCGACAAGCCTCAAAAGGCTCCCAAAAGCCCCCCAAGACTGGCCCAGAGACGCCAAAATTCCTCCCCAACTGCCGGTGTGCTGCGCGTCGTGAGTGCTGCGTGCTGTTCCGCCTTCTCCTCCTCCTCCACCTCCTCCTCCCCCTCCTGCTCATCCTTCTTGTCGTCGCCCTCGTCGCCGTCTTCAGGGTCGGCGGCACTGGCCGCAAGGCCTTCGCAATAAGGTTTCACATTCAGCTGCATCGCCGATGCGTCGGCGATGCGGCGCGCTTATCCCACCTCATCTACTCCTCATCCAGGGGGGCCATGTAGAGGCATCGAAACCGCTTTCCCCCTATGAGATCCGCGACGCAATCGAAGCCGACCGCCCAGACAACGCCGCGCCCTCGGCACCTTCCGCGCGGCTGGTGACGCGCTGCCGCGGCCGCCGCCGCATCGCGGCGGCACCTTCCACACAGAAGGTGCGGAAGGTTCACGTCAGGGGTCTGAGACCGAGAGCCACGACAAGGGGTCGATACAGTCGAGGAAAGTACAGGGCAAGGGTCGAAGAGAGTGCAGGTCGAGGGTAGGTCGAAGCCGACCGCCCGGCCACCAGCGCCCGGCTCCTCGACTCCTCCGCCAGGAAGTGCAGCAGCCGCGCGCTGCGCTGCGCCGCGGCGCGCTGCCCAGGCAGCTCCCCGACGGCGCGCCGCAGCTCCCTGACGGCGAGCTCCACCACGGCGGGGGCGGCGTGCTCGCCCCGCCACCGGGGATCCTCGCGGGACTTCCAGAGCGATGGCACTGCCTTCGACATGCCCCTCCCGCACCTTCCGCGCGGCCGCAGCCTAGATGGTGGCCGCCGCTGCAGCCACGGCGGCGGCCGCGGCAGCGCGGCACCTGCCGCGCGGAAGGTTTACAGAAGGCAAGTCGAGAATCCTCTCTCGGGATCTCCCATGGGCGAAAAACATATCCGTATCCACGGCCTCGCGAGCAAAGCCCTCCTCTTCCTCCTCCTCCTCCTCCTCCTCTTCCTTCCTCCTCCTCAACCTCCTCCTCGCGGTGGCGAGCAAGGGGGGAAGGTGAGAAGGAGAAGGCCTCCTCAGCAAGCGGTGGGACTTCACAGAGGCCCTCTGGCCTTCTGAGAAGCGTTCTGTGTCTTCGGAGCTGAGAAGGCTTAGACAACTTCTCAAAGGCCTGAGGCCTTCCGAGCCTTCTGAGACGGCATTATCCTAGTCACTTCCCCCCCCCCAGGCTCGCCGCCGAGCTTCGAAGGGACAGCGCCCACATCGAGAAAGCCAAGCCGCCAGAGGCCCAGCGGTCCCGGCGGGGCGCCAAAGGCGGGGGGAGAGGGGCGCGCCATCTGGGGCGAGGCTGTCACAATAAACACGAGTAATAAGAATGCGCGGTACGTAAGGATGCAAGGGCCCGGGATGGCCATGTCGACACCGTTCGAGCGGAGCGCGGCCGGCGAGAGTGGCCAAGGGTGGGCCGAAAAGAAAAGAAAAACGCCTTGAGCGCAACCCGGCACATACGGGTGGTTTATCCGCGGATGCCCCTCACGGAACGTTTCCATGCGGCCGCGTATCCGCGGGATCGCGCCATGGAATCCAAACCGCGAGGGCACGGACATGGATAAGTTCGCCGCTCGTGAAGCCTCCTTGCGGGAGAATTGTAAAAGTGCTAGGCCTTCGGGCTTCCAGTCCAACCCAGGTCCCGGGGCCGTCACAACAGGACCCCGGATGATAGACTCGTCCTGGGGAAATTGTGCTGATCTTTATAAACCTCAGGCGGTAAACGGCGCGAGGAAAATCACGATGGGTGGATGAGATCGATGGAAGAATGGCGAGCACCTTAGAGGTGCGATGGTAAGACGGTGAAACAGACCACTCTGATACACGTCCGAAAGCTCTGCTAGGCGCCAGGCGGCACTCTGGGCAATCGTTTTCAGCGGACGTCCCCGAGAGAACCGTAGTTAGGTCTGGGCGGATCTCGGACGACAGTTATTTTTCTTCGAGCGATCCCCACCGAAACCTTCGACGTGTTTGGTTTCTGATGGATGTCGAGTATGTTATGTTCTGTACGTATATGTACATGGTTGATTGCTGTGGCCAGCCTTGCGTCGGCTAGGGCGCAACTGACCGGGCGCAACTATATTCTACACTACTGCACTCTATGCTGTCCTGCTACATTGTGCCACGTTCAACTGTGATCACATCCCACGCAGCATCACTAGGCAGTGTTGTAAAGTACTATGTATAGTGCTGTGTAATGCTATGCTAGATGATGACTGGGTATGTTCTACCCATTGCATTATAAGCATAGTCTTCGATGATCTCCTGATACTGCAACCATACTTGCAGTCTGACTGTATGCCAATGTTCATTGTAGCATCGAAGTGTTGGTTCGAAATGGTGCTCCAATGAGGTTACCTTTTCAAACCTCTATGCGCAAATCCATTGGAGTGTTACGTACATGTACGACATGTCATATTTGTGCCGTTTGTTGCTATCCTCCGATCTGACATAAGATTGTCCGAGCAGTTCCGTCGTTCACTGTCGAACGAACTCTTATCTGGACGGCGTCTGGGTAGCAATACGTGCTTTGCCGTGTTGTACTGTATGCGGTGATGCCTGATTCCATTATACTGCGCCACGCCATGCTGCGCCATGCAGCTATTCCCCAACCATGATGGCCCATCCGCCGTCATGGGTGCTTCAATGTCGCTGCGGTCAAATGTCATGTGTTATCACGCCGTGGTACGCTATGACTTAAGGTGCCCCGATGTGTCACATTACGTTGTGGTTTATAGTATACGCTCGCCGGTGTGTTATGCTATGCAATGTCAAATTTGGATGTGCAGCGTCGCTTGCGTTATATTCGGCTCGATAGGTGTTGCAGTCGTTGCAGTAGTGGTGGAACCGGTAGAACAATCATGACGTGCTGTGTCATGGTCTGTGAGGGTAGGCTCGTGTCTGTTTCACCTCGACAAGCTCTTAAGATATGTCATGGCATGCGATGCTGTGTTTGGCGATGATATGGCCTGACATGTTGGGGTATGGTATAGCATGTTGTGGTCGGTTCACTGGGTTTGCATTGTCGGGTTTTGTCATGGTCGGTTCACTGGGTTTGCATTGTTATGCTATGAATGCTTCATTCACTTTCGTGGCGATAACGGTACATGAGATGCAATGCCGTAATTGCAACGATCATCGAACATTTCACTTATACCGGGTGATGGTGATTGTGCCATACACTCCCTCAGTGCCCACTCCATGATTATGTGATGGATTAGATATGTTAAAACATGGTGTGCGACTTGATGCCATATTCCCCAAAATGTTTACCGTGGTATGCTACGCTATGGTGTGGCATACGGTGACTATTATGTGCGGTTTTGGACAAGCTCGTGCTATGCTATGCCATAGAACGGCTACCATGGGATGTGTGTCAAGGTTCTCTACGTCTGGGTCAATTCGGGGAAAGAACACGAACAGTATTCGACGTCGATCCGCCACGACTCTTTCCTCTAGCGTCGTGACGCCTTGGCGGCGTGATGCCGTCGCACCTCTCCCATCAGGGCTGTCTGGTACGCAGGGCGTCGCCATTCGTCGAGGACGCGAGGCGAGACACTCAAGGAATCAGAAGATCCTGTGGGGTCTGGCGACCGCGGTACGGTGCCATCATTCGTCGATGACGCGGGGTCCCGCCAACGAGAGGACCGCGAGGCCGTGGGTACGGACATGTCGTCATGTGATCCGTGGTCGGAGAGCGTGAGGGGCCTGAGCGACCGACCTCCTCGCCAGTCACTCGAAATACAGGCAGTGGCCAGAGCGGCCGTCATTGCCATCGAGGCCTGTCTGCTCGCCCTCGGATACCTGTCCACATTGGCGCTAGGAAGGAAGAAAGGGAACGGCAAGTTCAAGTCACGACAACCCCAGCGTTGGTTTCTTGCACAGCGTCGACCGTGAAGAAAATTTGAACGATCGACGGCTTTTCAACCGCCATGTCGTTCCATATTGGACGATTCTGGGCCACCAGCGGCAACACTGAACGCCCGCGCTGGGATCGCCGCAGCGTCGACCTCAGGGAATTCGGTGGCCTCAGGGAAGCGCTCTGGTAAGTATCAAAACGTCTGGCGCAGTTTTGTTTCCCCTAATCAAAACGTGTTCTCTTGGTTTCGACGCCCTAGGAGCCACTTTCGGGCCTCCGAACCTTCAGAGAACGGATCGGGAATGAGAAACCGTCCACGGGAAATGGGTCGAGACCTCGGGGGCCCGCGGATTGAAAAGCTGCTTCCAGGATATGGCCTCCTGGTCAAGCCAGGAGGGCGTATGCGGACCACGGACAATCCTTGAAGACGACGTTGAGCACGTCCAGGCTCTTCGCCGGCTCCCGGTCGCAGGCGCGCGACGCCAATTCCACCGCGCGGCCGGCGAGCTCGTTCCCCGGGGCGAGGGACGAAGATCCCCAGAAAGCGGCACCCACGGAGACGCGCGTGCTGCTACGATCAGGGGCTAGCTTGGTGTGGCGCACGCGGCACAACGAGCTGGCCACCTCCTCGGGTTGAATGTCCAACTTCCAAGGAATCAAGGTCGGCCATAAATCAGGATGCCTTGACCATGGGCAAAGCAGCCTTTACTTTGAAGCATGGTACATTGACCATAAACATGCACGGCCGGCTGATCCCTCGCGGTGTGACACCGTGAACCTCCTCGAAGGCTACCTGTCCACCCAAATCATCGAATCATCGTTTCGCATTGAGTTTTCGCCGCCGGATCTCGGCGCCGTCGCCAGACCGCTAGGACCGCTACTGTGACACTCCCCTTTACTGTTTGCGTCGTCGTCGTCGTCGCCGTTGCCACTCTCCCCCATTTCCCTGAGCCCTCCTTTATGAGCGATCCAGCCAGCAGGAAGCCCAACAACATTGTAATCGAGTCGAAGGGAACCCCCTTCGCTTTGATCCCTTCCTCGCTGGGACGGGGGGAGTCCCGGGCAGGTATCGCTGGGGGGGTCGCCGAGGAGGGTCGCAGGGGGGTCCGAGGGGGGGTCCTCGGGATCGTGACCCCCACCCCTTCCCTCTCGTACGAAGAGCCCCATAGAGCCGCAAGACGGGGAAAACCATTCGAGTCGAAGGGAAAGCCCTTGCTCCCCTCCCGATCAGGGGGAGCGGTCCCGGGAGGGGAACGTCAGGGTCGGTCCGAGGGGGGGGGGGGTCCAGGGAGGTGGGGGTCCCAGGGCGGGGGGGGGTCCCGAGGCCAACAGGGCCAACAAGGGCCCCCACGAGTGCTCGCCAGCGTCGTCGTCGTCGTCGCAGTCGTCGACTTCGTCGTCCCTCCTTAAGGTCGGCGGCACTGGCCGTGAGGAATCCGCAATAGAGATGCCGCGACGACGCATCCATGAACACACAACCGAGCTGCTTCGGTAAACTCGCTGTCGGTTCCTGACACCGCGAAGATCGTTCAACATTGGTTGAGCAGGGACCGACCGTCCCGGCATTCCTATAGGCCCACCACGAAGTATTTTTAGAACCCCTACATGTTCTAAGAACAGAAACCATGTTCTTAGAACATGAGCCCGATGCGTTGAAGCAAAACAATATCGGCCAGAAATGTTCTAAGAACATTTCGTGCAACCCACAACAAGTTCTTCAAACTTCTTTGGTGGGCCCATAGGCCAGCTGGGACGCTTCGCCACTGCTTGACATTGGGCGGTCGGGAGCTTCTCGATCGAAAAATCGTTCCATGTGGGCCGGCTGTCGGAAGCCGGCGGCGCTCAGCCTGGGACGCCCGCGCTGGGGTCGCCCCGCCACGTCGACGCGGCACGAGCAACACACAGAAACCACACTTCCAGTTCTCTGGCAACGTGATTGCTTTCGTGCCCCGGATGTGACTATGAAGAGTGGTTTCGGGGCGTGAAGCAAATATAGAGGGCAGAACATCCAACCCGATGATAACCACACCAACAAGCGAAGCCGTTTAGTAAACGCGCCCAAAGAAGGAAACGAACAGGGCAAAGAGTAAACGCCCAGGGCCGCTTGGTAAACGCCAATTGTCCGGCCCGGGTGTTTTTTTCCTCCCTTGAGGGTTCGGGACGGGAAGCAAATACCGGCAGGATAGGGGTCGGGACCTCTGGGGGCGCGCAGCACCAACAACAAAAAGCGCCCTGGCGGAAGATCCGACCAAATGCAAGTTGTGAATACCGCGTTGTGGGTACAGACCGCTTTCGGTAAAGGTCCCTACGTGGCCACGGAACGTGTGAGGGGTGCGCCGAAAGTGGCGCGGTGGTGCCAATGCGGGCGCTGCCTCTGGGGCCCTCGGTGGAGCTCCCTATGGGGCCTCGAAACGTGTGAGTGGTGCGCCGAAATGGGCGCGGTGGTGCCACGCGAAAGCTGCCACTGGGGCCCTATGTGGAACTCCCCATTGGGCGCGGTGGAGACAGACTGGGCGAATTGGGCGCGGTGGTACCAATGCGGGCGCTGCCTCTGGGGCCCTCGGTGGAGCTCCCTATGGGGTCACGAAACGTGTGAGGGATATGTCGAGAAGGGGTGCGGTGGTGCCATGCGAGCGCAGCCACTGGGGCCTTCGGTGGAGCTCCCTACGGGGCCACGAAACGTGTGAAGGGTATGCCGAATTGGGCGCGGTAGTGCCATGCGGGCGCTGCATCTGGGGCCTTCGGTGGAAGCATGTGAAGGGTGTGCGGAGGCGGTGCCATGCAAGTGCAGCCACTGATGCCCTCGGTAGAGTTCCCCATGCGGCCACGAAACGCGCGAGGGGTGCGCCGACATGGGCGTGGTGGTGCCATGCGAGCGCTGCCCTTTTTCCCTGGGTGGAGCTCCCTACGGGCCACGAAACGTGTGATGGGTGTGCCGAAACGGGCGCGGCGGTGCCATGCGAGCGCAGCCACTGGGGCCTTCGGTGGAGCGCCCTACGGGGCCACGAAGCGTGTGAGGGATGTACCGACACGGGCGCGGTGGTGCCATGCAACCGTAGCCACTGGGGCCTTCGGTGGAGCTCCCTGTGGGGTGTGCCGAATGGGGCGCGGAGGGCAGAGGCAAGGATGAGGAGGAGGGAAACAGGCGAGGAGGAGTGAGGAGTGACGCTGGGCGGTGTCTCTTCAAAACGGGACCGCAAAACCACATACTGGCACGGAACAACGCATGAGACGAAAACAAGCGGGCCCTGCGCAAGAGAACATGGCGACAATACGCGGCGGCTCATATGGGCCGCCAGAGTGGGACACCGCGAAGAGGAGAGGGCGCTCACGTGCAGTCATACGCGAGAAGCTTACGCACAAATTTCGGCACGGACGACCCCGCTTCACATCGTCGGAGATCGTGGGCGGGTCCAACGCAGGCCAGTGGAGTCCCGCGGAAGACTTCCGAACGTTCGCAGGGTCATGCCGCTGGTGCCATCGGTAGGACGTCCATTACCCGCGCATTGTTCGGGTTCGCGCGTGTCTTCTTCTCCAGATGAAGCGAGATGCTCCAAGATTGGGGAAACCAAGAGGCACCGTACCGATACCGATGCTCCCCGAACCTCTCCCAGGATGCGTCCTGGCCAGAACTCCGAGGCGAATCCGGCCCTCACAACGAAGGTCTCCCAGGAGGTCCCCAAAAAGACAACAACTAGGGAAGCGTAGCGTTAGGTCGGGCCTGTTCCCCTACAGGGGGATTTTGGATGAAAAATCAAACATAGCAACAACAACAAAAACAAATGCTTCAAAATGCAAAAAAAATACCCCGAATCGTCCCCGGACTATTTGTTGACTATTTCTAAATCTTCCCCTCTGTAGAGGGACAGGCCCGACTTGAGCGCAGCGGTATCGGCACCTCGTCCTCCTCCGAGGTGCGGTCCAGATGCTCTGTGCGCTGGCCTCGCCGAGAAGAAACACACACACACACCTCCGAGCGACGTGGACGCCGCTGTCTGGCCCTCCGCGAGGACCTGCGGCACGGCTGACAGGCACGCCGCCAGGGCTCCGTCGTCCGAGGGCGAGGGCTCCTCGAGCAGCCTCGGCAGAGGGCACAGCCGGCCCCAAACATCGGCGGGGCTCGACGTGCACGTCACGGCGTATGCTCGGCCACGGCGCCAAGGATCTGTCGGCGAGGGGTCTCGGCGCAGAGACGCTCAAGCGTCCCGAGGGCCGGGCAGCCGGGGCGTCCATGCACACGCGGAGCCCCTTTGGCCGACCGAATGACTTGGTGTGCACATGGAGCCCCACCCAGAGGGGAGGGGTCAGGGCCTCCCCGAGGCCGCGCGCTGAAAAAGAGATCCGAGCGAGGGTGGCCCAATGGTCTGACACCGTCCCTGGGTGCATAAGCGAAAGGGGATTCCGTGGCCCGGAGTCTGCCTGTGTATTGAACACGATCTATTCAACAATTTATGGTTGCCACGCCCCCTTATATCCGCTTTGGCACTCTCGCTTTGGCGGCCCACCTGGCGACCCACCCACGACCTACTCGCAACCCACCCCGCGACGCCTACTTCTCGCTCATCCGCAATTGCGGGGGGTGCTAACGTATTTCGCAGAGTTTGTTCTGTGCGGCAACTGTTCATGACGCCATCGCCAAATCAAGCAATGTGCAATGCAGGCTTAGGGCGTGAGTTGTGTAGACAGTGTCCTCGTCCCTCCCCCTTTCTTCCCCGTCGGGCAAGGGTCTGTCACTGTTCTCTATTAATAATATACACCCCCTCCCCCAGGCGAGCGGCAGCGAACCAGGAATCATAAGGACACTATGCTCCACGCCCCCCCATCATCCCTGTCAAAAAACATACAGAACGCACTCTGCCTCCACATTTGGAGCATGCGCGGTCAACCCGATGCGCCCCCCCCCCAGCTCTGTCAAAAACAATACAAAGTACACTCTGGGGCAAAGTCTTGAGTCATGTTCGTGAGGCCCGCGAGCACTTTGCCTTGGTTTTGACAGGGTCGGCGAAAGTGTCAGCATATTGCCTGCTGTGCGCAGGGGGACCACCCCTGCCAGCACAAACAATACGAATTCCATCTCGAGGCTAAATCTGGATCATGCGCGGCCACCCCGCGATCACTGTCAAGTGGTTTTTGACAGGGAGGGCGGGGGTGGTGGCGCATGGCCTGCTGTGCGCAGGCCCACCAAACACAATGATGGGCATTGGTGTTCGACAAGGATGATGGGGGCCGGCATGCTTCCCGATGTGTGCTGTCACATGCGCAGGCGCACCTGACACACTCTACACCCTACGCTCTACACAAGCGCGGCTGGAATGTGCCGCACACCTGGCGCACACGGAGCCCGTGGCGCATCTGGCACATCAGGCGTGCCTGGCACGCTCGGGCTCCAGGGGTGTCTGGCGCGCATGGCACGCGGGGTCTTCCTACCCCTTCCACATGGACCTGAAGGGGGGGAGGGGGCGCGAGGGGTTAGAGCGTGCGAAAAGGCCTCGGCGATTCAGCCAAAATCACTGATCGAACTAAGGTGTTGGCCACATGTTGGCCTCGTAGGGGATGGGGAGCGCAATTGAGTACGGCCCGTCGTTTGATCGATTGCCTGCGATACTCCCATGATGGCTTCCGAAAGCTCCCAAGGGTGCCCGAAGACGGCTCCAAGAGGTGTCCAGGAGGCCCCAACCCCAAGAGGCCCCAATGATGCCTCCAAGAGGCTCCCCGGAGACTCCCGAAGAGGCCCCCCAGTGTGTATGGGGTTGAAGTACAAGGGCACAGAACCCCTGATCCGCTGGTAGAGGGAAGGAGGGATAGATGGATGTCTGTCCCTCCTGCACGATCAAAGGTCTGATCGATCTGTCCCAATACCTGAGCCCAAACGGCCAGGCGCAGGAGAGGTGAGGATAAGGAGTATATATGAGGGTGTTACACGGGTTCTATTCACACACCCCGTCCCGAATCCCGCCCGTGAGGGTAGGACTCGGGAACAGAGGAAAAGAATCCGTCACCCTTTTACTCCTTCAATCCCCAGGTCTGCAGGCAGCTGAGCGCAAAGTCAGTATAGCCTCAGCTGCAAAGTAAGGTAAGAAGGAACACCCTGGGTCCCGATTTCTTCGCCAAGAACGCTTTGGTGCCCCCTCGGTGCGCCCCCCAAAACGCTTCGGCACTCGAGGGCGGAGAAGAATGAGACACGGGTGGGCGGAGAAAGAGGAAATGAGCAAGTTAAAGCAACTTATAATCTGCCTCGCCTATGCGAGGCAGGTGTTGCCACCAGCTGTCAGATCATTCTCAACGCAATGGAGTTAGACTGTAAAGAATATGCAACCAGAGACCGTGTTGATGAACACGACCGTGTTACAAAACGCATCTATATAACAAAGCAAATGTCTGGCCAGACGAAAAGTCGCGTTGATGAACACGAAAGTTGCATGCATGCAAATCCTCTATATGGCGACTCCCGCTGGCGTGACTCCTTAGGAGGCTGCCTTGGTTATCGCAAAAGATGTGTGCATGTGCTGCCACTTGTGTTGTGTAGTGAAGTGGCCTAGAAGTATATAATAGCCACCGCTCAAGGCGAACTTGTATTATAATGAAGTTCAAGCCTTTCGAGCGGCGGGCCTTGCGGCCGACTCGCTACGCGTTGTCGTTCTCGTAGAACCTGCGGCCCCACATCCTGCGGCCATCGTGCGTCACGTAGCTCGTCGCGAACGTCTCCCAAGATGTCCTCGGGATCCAGTGGCGAGACCACTTGTTGTACTGGATGTCGCGGATGTATACGAACTCGTCGTTAATGAGCGCGATGTAAATCCAGCAGTTGATGTAGTAGCTCCAGCACCTGAGGCCCCAATGGCTGTCCTCCAGGCCGTCGCGCCACCAGGCGGCGTAGTCTGTCGTACGTGCCCTCTTGGCGCGAGGTCTGTAGCTGCCATCGCTATCCTGCCGCTGCGCTGCAGTGCCGCGCGCCCCCGCGAGCGCGTGGTCATTCGCGCCAGAGGCGCTAGACCGTGCAGCATCGCCAGGGGCAGGGCGCGGCGGCGGCGGATGGCGCGGCCCCATGGCATCATCAGAGCGTTGGGAGTGTGTATCAGGTTCGATCGGATCGGTTCTCATCCCTGAATCAACCCCCTCTGGTCGGTGTGTGTCGGATCGACAGAACCCAACAACTCGCGAGCAAGCGCAGCAAGCTTGCGCTGCGTGACTTTCTCACGGGTGCCATCCCCTCTGGGGGGGGCAATCGTGACAAGTCCGCGAGCCTGCCGCGTTTGTCTGTCGAGTCTGCCTCCGTTCAACCACCATTTCTTCCGACCAGCTTGGCCTGTCCTGATGCTGGTCTCGAGGATCTCACACGCATCACGCATGTCCTCCACGGTCCAGGCCTTCTTGCCCACGTTAACGCGAGCGCCTGTCATTTGGTGGTGAAACTTCAAATCATTGAGAAAACGATGAGCGAGATTGGCATATGGATGGTATAGAGGTCTGTCGTCTTCAGCCTCGCCCATCAGTTTGCACTCGTGTGCAGGAGGGCGGCCAGAGTCGACCCACCTCTGATACCTCTTCCTAGCGGGATTGGCCATTCTCCTCAGCGCGTCTTTCTCATTGCCTGGAAATGAGCGCTTGCCCGTCATGATGACTTGCGCTCCGTCTCTCATGTACCTCGTGGTGTCGTCCTGGGAGAGCGTCGTCCTGATCCAGTCGGTCAGCTTCTGGAAGTATGCTAGGGCGCTCTGGACGGCAATACTTTTACCCGTAGCACCTACAGATACAGCGCACTGCCAGCAGATCACAAAGGGTACCATCATTTGCAACGGTCCCTAGGGATAAGGTGCGATCACAATTCCGACATCGCGCGATACAATGCTGGATACTTTCTGGGGCTCCCTCAGTCGTGAGGTGCTCACGAGATCCCCAGCGAGTATCCCGACCACGAGCAAGACTGCGGCCGATCTGATCCATGGCTCGGGAAGCGATTGGTCTACTCAATCCCACGATCTCGATCCTAGACAATCTTTCCCCTGGCAGTCCTCTGCGCTCTGTCGTGTCGTTGTCCGCATCCTCAGTATCACCATGGCATGCGTTCTCAGTACGGAGACGGCGAGCCTCCTCCTGCAAGGCGGACTCGTTGTCGCCCTCCTCGCGGTTGACTCCCGTCTGCCCGGCTATGATCCGCACCATGGTTTCTTGATCAGGAGCTGCGGATGCAATGCTGCCTGGGTCCTGGGGAATGTCCTGCTCCGCGCCTGGGTAACGTGGCGCGGCAGGTGTTTCCACCAGCTCCGTCCATACGGGGAAGCCTGGATTGCCGAATGTGTTGATGCAATGTGTAAATAGATCACGCAACGTTTGGAGTGCGGGATGATTCTGATGGATAGCATCTTGTGTGAAGCCACGGAGCTCCGCAATGCTGTCCAGCAATATGTGTTGGTACACTTTAAAGATCGATTGACAGACGCCTGTAGTCGACTCCTCGATGGTCTCTGGGTCCAGATAGTGTACCAACTTTTTGAAGAAGCGATCTGCACTGCAAATTGGTAAGTCACGTGCTCATTTGTGGGTACGACTGTAATCCAAGTCGTATTTCTCTGCGTTCCATGCTTTGGATCCGGATTGAACGTCGAATTGTAAGTACGACTGTACTCTATCCACCACAGATCTGTCCACGCCAGTATGCACCTCAGTGATTTGCTTCATCTCTAGCATAGGTGACTCAACCAAAAGCTCCGACACCCAGCGGTATATGCTGTGGTCGTATGATTGTCTGGTCCACCTTGTCTCCTCCTCTGGGTCGTAGTCGGGGTGATTGAGGAAGTCTTCTGGCGGGTCAATAACGTTGTCGAGGATGCTCGCGTCGACGTGCTCATCTGCTTGGATCTCTGCTGATAGATCTGCCTTCATATTGTCATTTGCCGCTTTTTCTTCGGCGGTGAGTGGTATGTTCGATGTCCACAATAACGGTAACCAGAGGTTCGTCAGATTGGCCTGCCGTTTGTTGGGGCCCATCGTCCGCGGGAGCGGTATCCTCGGCAGGTGTGGCCCCCAGCTCTTCGGGATCGGGTGTCCGAGGAGCGGGCCGTCTGGTCGGTGCACGTGGGATACGTGGCTTATAAATGCTCGGCATGCCGAGATATGGCAGATCACTATCTGTTCTGTGCTGGAATATTTTGTCACGGCATGAGGATGGTCCTCCCAGGACAGTATTCATATGCGTCGGGTCAATGGCATATCTGTCGGCACGAATTGGTAAAGCAAAGACAACGCCCTTGAGAGGCATGCTTTTGCCATTGTACCATATGTTTACCCATCGTAAACCGTAGTTGAGGATAGGTATCTGTACCGCAAAGAACTTGTCAAATATTCCGAAATGAATGATTGGGCCGTATATGTGGCCCTTGTTCATGAGGACCTTGGTTTTGTGATTGCCCTTGGGGTAGTGATTGTCGTAATGATAACAATTGGTAGATCCCCAATTCTTGGCCGACGAACATCATTAAATGTAGGCCGACGATCCCAATCTTTTTGCGTAATATTTGATGTAATGGGTCGAAGAGCCTCTCGGCAGTATGACAGAGCAATTAACCATTCTTTATCATCTGCTGTGCGATCGGTGTCGTCGATCATAGCACGGACCATTTGTTCGTCCAAGGCGTCGGCGCCAGATATGCGGCCAGCAGGGGTTGCCCCCAGCTGAGGGGCAATCGGTCGCTGGGCCGAAGATTATGATGCTGACGGCGTCCTTGGCTGCTGATCCATGTCGTGGTCCATGTTGGCCGGCGTAATCCCAGGAGGGTTATCGATGAACTCCTCTCCAGGAAGATAGGCGCAAATTTCGTACTTGCTCAATGGCTGTCTCGCGGCCAATGGCGGGTAGTCCCAGGGAGGGCCCTCCGGCCATATCTGCTGGCCGTGCACGTGGCGTGGTTGGAGACGGCGAATTGCAATGACTGCCGCTGCTGGAACCACGTCCTCTGCCATAAAAGCGCCTTGAGCGCCCAACCAAAATCTGCAACCAGCTTTTGTGGCGATCTCCATGTTGATCACCAGCTCGACCTCGTTCTTGTAGTGATTGAACTTGTATGACTCTACCGAGGTGTGGGGATTCTTCTGGGCATTGTCTAGATATGTGCTGGAACTGAAGAATGCCTCCGTGCGTTGTGATGGCTTATGATGCTTGTCTCTCTGAGAAGATGGATCGACGTAGCCTGGAATGATCCCTGTCTTAAGGATGTTGCGCCAAGCACGGAATGTCGTGCCGTGGTGGAGGTATCTCACGTCTGTCCATCGTAGGCTCTCCCAGCCCATATTCCATGGTTTGGAAAGGGGGTTGACGCAACTGTGGCCTCCAACACATCGAATGGCAATAACGCTGTTCCAATCGAAACAGCTGGGATCACCTCCCTCGGGGATTGGTTTGGCGTATATCTCGATCCTATTTTTCTGCGGGTCAATATGTTTCTGGAACGCACGAATGATGAAGATCGGTTAATAATCGTTCCAATCGGTATACCCATCTTTCTCACCATCTTTCTTGAAGTGCGACATGGCCGCGTCCATGGATGGTCCGTTGTGGTTTTTACGTTCACCGAATTTCCATTGGACCATCTCCTGGAAGGGTTTCCAATTACTGGGAATCTTCCATTCACGATCTGTGGTCTTCGTCCAAATGTTGATACGTCTATCGTGAAATATTGATTGATATAGAACTTTTTGTAGTGGATCTCGTGGCGTAGCATCGTCGTGATGTCTTTGCTCATGTATTTGGGTTTCCCCAGCCACTCATCATCAAGTAACTCGGGACCATAACGCACGTCGTCGTAATTTGGTAACGATATCCACTTCCATTCTGGAAAGCAACCAGACTGTGCAATATCAGGAGCATGGGCAATCACACAATCGTCATGTTGCAGTTGGTCGAACCATTCGTCGTTTTCCAAGCAGGCGAACCGATTGACCGCGGATGCACCCCGCAATACTGGACAAACGTATGGATGGTCGTCCTTGATGCCTGCCTGCAGCTTCCATTCTCGAATAGTGCATGCGTTATCGAACATCCCGACCTGGCTGATGTCCTCATACATAGAACGCTCGCAGCTGTCCTGCCATGACAATAAATTTATCTCGTGTGGGGAAGATTCCTCGTCGGCAGGAGTTGCCTCCAGCTCCATAGCATCTAGGTCAGTGCCGTCGCCAGGGATCGGTACTGCCTCGGCTTTTGGGAAATGAACTGCTGGCTGTTGGTCTGCTGGCGTATGGTGTAGGGGTGGTCCAGGAGTCGATGACTTTGGCACGGCTATCGATTGCGGGCCAGGTTGCAGTGGCTCAGGCAATGGGCCTGGCGGTGCTGGCTGTTCCGCATCGGCCGCCGCGCGCCACACGGAAGTCGGAACATCAGGATCGTATCCCAATGCCACGCGATCTAGTGCATTCTGTCTGAAGAATGTTTTGCATGCTTCGATGGTCTGCTCGTTCTCGGCAGCGGGGCCGATACAGTGAGATGTCAACCTGTTGTTTTCTGCAATGAGTCGTGATCTGGTCGCGTTATCGTCACCATCCAGGTCGGTAATCTGTTGTAGAAACTGCTCAAACAGAACCCAAATAACAGCATGTGCATCTTCAACCGTTTTAATGATCTTGGGGTGGAGGAGCTCTTGTTTCTCGACTGAATCCCAGGGTGCCCATGCCCCAGGGTAGTCGTTGATCAACAGTAAGAGGTACTCGAATAAGTCGTCATATGCAAGACTAAATGGATCATTATCAGGGGTAGCCTTGTTCGGCTCGCGAGGATCAAGGGCTGGTGTCCGTGTCGGAATTCCAGAAATAGGTACGCTTGTGTCGCCTGCGTTAGCAGGCAGTGATGCCGGCAGCGTACCATCGGCACATGATGCCATCCACGCACAATGAGCCATTTCGCCTGCCGTCTGTGTCATCAGCGTCGTGAGGCTGAGGTCTCTCTTCCATTCGCTGGTCATCCTCTCTCTGAAGCCGAGAGCCGCCATGATCTCCTTGGCCTGTGTGCGGGCCTGCTCGTCCGTGACGGGAGTCAGTATGGGCGGCCTGAATGGATACGGCTGAGAGGGCAGTGACTGAATCAAAGCGCAGAAGTTACGATAGCATACTGCGTCGCAGAACTGCGTCGTAAACATCGCCATGTTATGGTTGTCCTGTTTTGCATGCCAAGCCTGTGGGGTGGTTCTATCGTACGCTTCAACCCAGTGGTCTGATGGAAGAACAATAATACCACGATTTTGCATAATCCTGATCAGATCGTCCGTGTGGTAATCAAAGTTCGGGTGCACGCCCCACTGTGCTGCTTTGCCAGGCCCCATGACCGTGGGGCAGCGGAAACACTGCATCACATCGACAAAACGTGATACATCCACTTGTACGTGTACTGGCATGAGCGTCGGGACGCCACCCTCACATTCCATTTTCTGGAGCTCACGAACGGCAGTAGGTGCGCGATCCTGGTGTCGACGCATGTCCACGGTGTTCTGTCCGTGGTTGGCACATGCGATGTCATTCGCGCTCCATACCACCATGGCATTGAGGCCCCTGCAATAATGTCTTTGTTTCACATATGCAGGAAAATCATTGGCCCAGTAGTTCCAGATGACCTCGTTTAACTCACGCCACCTTTTGATGGAGGCATTGTCGCTGTGTAACATGAGGCCTCTGGCCTCGCGGATCGTCTTGATCATGTTGCGCTGCTCGAGGGTGCACTCAAACTGGTTGTTGAGAATAGCTGTGGTACGGCTCTCCTGTGTCTGCGTGCGCTGGTTACGCAGATCTTCCATACCATAGCGGGTGTCTCCACCAGCCTCTGGCAATTGAACGCAATCTTGGCCGATCGGCGTGTCGTTCTATCTGAACCATTCTTTCTAACCGCCAAAAGAGAATGCCCGCAGCATGATGTCGTCGCGGATCATGGTCGACAAATGCTCGAGGGTAGCACCACCCATGTATTCCGCGCGATTGAGGCACGGCATAAATAGCGGTACAAGAGCAACATTTGATACCTTGGCGAGATCTTCTCGCTTCTGTGCATTGTTGAGCTCGTCGATGCCGTGGGTTGGGTACTTTTTGTGTTTTGCACTATTGGCCCCTTTCTTGGGGTGCATAATCCATGTTGAATCGATGTACAAGTTGGTCCATTTGTATGCGTGCCCTGATGGACCGAAGGCATGATGCAAGAGTAGTCCCAGATCTTCTTGTACGAGGGAACACCACCCATTATCTGAAAGAAGAATAGAAACCAAACGACCACCACAGAAAGCGCTGCACTTTGCTTGAACCAGCTCGAGTGGGTCAATATCAGGACCAGGAGTAAGACCAGGGTCGATCTCGTCGGCGGCTTCGCCAAAGAAGACATTGCCCTCGTTGTATGGTTGCCAACGATAGGTACTTGTCATATTCTCGTCGTGCTCTGATATTGCCACCCAGCCTTCTGGGCTACCGGGTGGTGATGCCACCGTCTTGGAGTATGATCCGATACCTCCGAAGCCTCCGCGCGCAGTCAGCCATGTGCTGAGCTTGCAGCGAAACTTGCTTGTCTGGTTATTGTCGGAAAATGCTCGCATGTTGGTGACCAAAGTATGATCAACAGTGCGGCCGATGTGTCCAGATGTATATGATGTCCTGGCTAAGCCAGGTGGGCGCGTGGGTAGCTTGGCATCTACACGCTCAAGTTTAGGAGCATAGCATGGAGTTGTCAATCCATTGCTGTATACAGAGGGTGCACAAAGACCATTTCCATAGTATGTTGTATCCTGAACGCTGTCCTCGGCATACTGTCCAAGTACTGCACTGCCAATTTTGGACCAACCATTGCGAATCATCATCCACTCCGTCTTCAATATCATCGTCGTAAGGTCCATTGGCGGGCACTTGCGGTGCGCCCCTGGGATCACTGCGTTCAAATGATCATGTAAACCACGAGCGCTTTCTTGTACAGACGGGTTACAATTGAAGAGACTGGAAAACATGCGCATAGCCCGCATGAATGACAGCCATGGGGTAGCCGTAGACGCGCTGTATTCGTAGTTGGCGTTGCCGCCGACTGATCCACCAGTGTCGCTGATCCAACTCTTGACGTCGGCGGACGCAGAGCGGGCAATTTCTCTAATAGTAGATTCGTCGGGCACGCGGAGGTCAGAATCTGCACTGCGATCAGCGCGCCGTTGATGTACGCATATGTGTCCATCATCAGGATCACGAGGGCGACCAGTTTGAGCGTGGTACGTGAAGCCCACGCGGTCGTCGTCCTTGGCGTTCGGGTCGCACTCAGTGTCGCAGCCGATGGGCCAGCCGATGAGGTGGAGCGGCTGTGCCTGATCCATCTCGTGGATGGGGGTATCGGGATTAGAACCGATCTCGCTTATTTTCGCCTCGCACGCGGCGAACAGGATACCTGTAAGCTTTATAGCTCGAGTCGTAAAATTGCTGCGGCATGAACGTACAATTAATGTCCTAGACCTCCCTGCATCCTGCGGAGGCGAGGGAGGATGGCGGGGATGTCTACCGTGCGGGGAACGTGCTCTTGAACGAGGTGTGCGCGAAGCAATAGCTGCAGCTGGTGCGCCAATGTGGCACATGCATGCGCATATGCCCTCGTGATTGGCTTGTCCAACGCACCGAAATCCACATTCTGATCATACCTCGCCCCATCTTTCTTTTTCTGTAAATGATATTTTGCATACTTCCGGGCATCCATCCAATTTTGGAGGTTCCGCAACATGAGGTAAACCGTCGGGCCTCCGAGGCCCTCGCAGTGGTTTCCAGGGTTTCTTTGGAGGACACTGTACCGGAGTAGCGGGAAAGATGAGCGAGTGTTCCAAGAGATCCCTCCAGAGGTCTGCTGTCGTCGGCTCGAAATGTTTGGTCATCATATCTGCGATCTGCTCTTTTGTACCTACATATTTGAGCTCGATATGTTCGAGTTGGCATGTCTCGCATATCCAATCCAGGTTGATACGATGAATACGATGAGAATGACGAAGTGCTGGTGTACGTCCCTTTTGGACAATTTTGATCACGGCCCGGTTATCCTCGAGGACGATAAGACGCACTTTGGGAGAACTGATCTCCTGAGCCGGTTCTGGATCCACGCGCAATACTGCACCCTCATGGGATATTGTACGCCTCTTTGGAGGCGTAGGTAACTCCGTATTTAGCGGTAGTTGCCTACGGCTGGGAGAAGATCCCCTTGTGGGGGTGCCTTGCGAGGCGAAGGCTTACGCTTCTTTTTGGCGGCCAACGTCGGACGCGTCGCTGTGCCGGCGCGCCCCTGGCAGCTCAGGCAAGTATTCTTCCCTTTGCATGTGTCGGCAACTCCCACCACGGCTTCCCAGAATGATAGTAGTGGTAATCCTTCCAGTCGTAGTGCTGAGTCAAGAGCAACGATCTCGGATTCTGTAGATGAATGCGACACAACCGTTTGTTTCTTACATACAGCGTTGACCGGAAAGAACGCATTGGGTCCAACAAGCGCGGCGAAGACGCCGGTAGTGGAGTTGGATGATGTAATGCAATCGGCGAACGAAGCGTGAGTGAAGAGCATGCTGGATAACTTGTCTGACGAATCACCTATCCATCCGTGTAGACAATGTGTACGCGTCGTTTTGATGTAGCATATCAATCGATGTAGACGTTTATCACACGTGGTATTCCATTTGGTAATCTCTCTGGCTAGCATGCATACTGGATGTAGAAGATCGAAACGACAGCAACGTGCAAGGTAGAGAATTTTCATCAGTACACTCGCCGCGTCCTGGCCAAGGATGCCCTCGTCAGAATAATCGGAATCCGATGTGTCCTCGGTGCCAGGGTATTCGGCGTCAGGTAGGTCATCGTATGTGACTGGTATGGGATCTGTTGTAGTAGATGTCGTATCGACCGATCTTGCTGGGCTGGATGATCGCGGCCGTGCGTTGAGCGCACTAGTAGGTCTGGCGACCGACCCGGAAGATGCAGGCGATTTGGATCGCGAAGTCCTCGGCGAGTCGGATCGTTTCCGACGTGACCCCGGTCCCTGGGCGCGCTTGGAAGCGCATTCCAGGTACCGCTCAATGCACTGATCGGTAAAACCAAGCATATCATGTCGAATTCCACGAACTTGTTTGGCTGTATTGTGATCTTTCTCATTGTGCACGGGCAACATAGGTCGTATGGTAGACATTCTTTTGTCGAAGATATTCTGCGGCACCTCGTATGCCTGTTGTCCACAACCAAGATATTGTGAGTATGGAGTAGGTGGATCCAAGCCAATTCCGCTTTTGCGGATATAATCCCATCCAGCTTGTAGATTGTGAGCTGGGCCGGCTAGTTTGAAGTCGTCCACGTATACTGAAAGTATCAGTCCCAGTTTGTCATGTCTCCATACACATTCCCATCCTGGAATAGGCTCGAAACCAACGTTTTCTAAGCATGTACGACATTTTCGTTCCCAAAAGACACCTGCGAGAGGGTGTCCGTATAGTGCCAATCGTAATCGGCACACTGGATTCTTGTATTTTGACCAGGAAGTCGGTTGTCGCCATTTAGGTATGGTAAACCAAGTATCAACTGGATCGGTTCGTCCGTCGCCGTATAATAATGCCTGCGTGTAGGCTCCAGGTGCATCACTTTGTTCTCCCGCATACTGTGGCAATAATGCAGTAGCATCGCAAAGTTTGGAAGCCTCAATATGCGAAGCACTGGAAGCGGCGTCGGCGAATATGGCGGCCAAACCAGTTTCATCTTTGCCTGTATTGCCCTGAACCACCACTCTGCCCTTGAATTTACGTAGATCAGGTGGAAGTTCCTCGTGTTTGACTGAAGATAGTTCCAATATATTGAAGAAATGAACTTTCGTCCCAGTGCGAATAGCTTGTGACTCAATATCAGCTTTTTCTGCAACAATCTCCAACATCCACGTTTGTTTCTTTTCCAATCTCTCGTATTATTTTCGTAGGGCTTCCTGTGCACGTGGTTCCGCGGCAACTTCTGTCTTACTCAGGCTTCTGGTAACTAGGGCCGGGCGTGACCATGAGGAATCGGGAATTTTGTCTCTGTGTGCTGGTGTGTAGGTGGTCTCACGTGGCATAGTTGGTATTGCAACCGACTGGGTGAACTGGCGTATGAGCGGGTTCATGGTCCCAAAGTCGGTTCCCTCACTATCCACAAGTACCAAAGCACGTTCGTCTCCAGCGTGCTGTTGTGGTGTTTGGCGGTAGTACAGTACCGTAGTAATGTCACGTGGCCCACCAGGTAGTTTGGCATACAGTATTTCTTCGTTCGTCACGCCTTTGACGTTCTCGTCACGGATGACGGCGCCATTGTCAGTGTCGTATGTAATCCTTCGTTCCAAAGTTCCATGTTGGTCCGCCGGATGCAGTGGTACGGAAATTGTTGACCTGTTTGTCCTGTCTTGTCCACACTCGTAGTGCAGCTCGGTCACGAATCTCACGAGCTCGTTTAACGTCTTCGGCGCAGTCGATTTCCTTCTTCTGTTGTCCACGAGATAGGGTTTTCCAATGCTCGGGAAGAATGTGATCAGGACGTGTAGTAGTCTGTATACGTGTCTCGCGACCGCGGACCACCATTTTGCCATCTGGCGTTATTTTTGGAAGCTCATAGAATCGAACCGTGCCTGTCCATGGCTCGCCTAACTCCCTGTGGTCGTTGGCGCTGACACCATCTCAAACATCGCGAAAGCCACTTTCTCCTTCAAAAGTAGAAATCGTCTTGAAGTCTCGCGTCACGTCGAGTTGATCAACAGGTACAGGTATGTTCATGACGTCGTCCGTCGGGATGAACAATTTCTTGCGTGGAGTACGAACATGTCTGATGACGCAATATCCGCGTTGTTCCCAGTAGTCGGGCTCCGACGCTGGTGCAGCAACTTCAAGATGCATGGGCATCGGCGGCGTTGTCTTCTGTTGTCATCATAGACGGGTCATCCCATTCTTTAGGGTAGGAAAGTGGAGGATCGGGCATTGGTTTATCACCCAAGGTGCGAGAAGTAGATGCCTTGACCTCGTCGTGTGCCTCAGGGTTATGATGTCGCAGAGTACCTTCTTTCACCGGGTAGGTGAACTTGCCATCAGGGATGATGATGTCTTTGACTCTGTGCACGTGACACAGTTCACCATCAGGATTCTTGGCGTATGTAGCCGTGTCCAATACAAGGTAGTCACCTGACCATCGTCCACCAGAGTGTAAATGGTAACCTATGAATAACCCTTCTCGAGCATTTTCTTTAAACTTCGCAGTCTCGTTGTTAATCTCGGGGTTGAGGCATTTCCAAAAGATCCGAGCACCGAATGGCATGCAGTGCCCGGGAAAGCTTTCACCAGAGCGTATTTCATGAGCTGTCTTATCTGCATGCTCCTCGTTGAGGGCAGCAACGCCCGTCGATGCATGCGCAAAATTGTGTCCACAGCAAAAGGCTTGCATGGCCTCTTTCCGCCATTCGCGTCCCAGACCAGACATGTGCAACACAGCTCTTGCGCCGAGAATGACAATCTTGACGACGCGCTCAATCAATCCATTCGTTTGCGGACGATGCGGCGTACTCGCGTCGTGTCTCCATCCCAGTTGGCGGCAAGCCTTCTGAAGCTCTCCAGAGTTGTCTGTATAGATATGCTTCACCTCATCGTTCGCGGCGATGAACTGTTGAAAGGATGCCTTTGTGGTAGCTGCGTCTGTGTGCAATGCTGGGTAGGCCATGAAGATGCCGGTGTATCTGTCTAGGACAACAAGTGCATACTTGACGCCGCGCTTGTCTGCGGCATCGTCTTTGGCCAGGACGACATGGTCGGCAGTTAAAGCCTCACCAAACTTCTTCGGGACAAAAGCCTCGTAGGCGTTATCCTCGTCGGTAGGGTCTGCCGGTGGATGCGGCATGCGCTGTCGTCGACACGGGGCATTCTGCGCCATCGTGCGAGAACAAATCTCACAATCAGGGTGTTTTGGGCTGTGGGTCATGTAATGCATCGGGTCAATCGGCTTCTTCTGTCTGTTTGGGAGAACGCGATCATTGTCGCGGTGCATTCGTGTGGGCGTCTCCGTCGGTAAGTCGTTATCTGCTTGAGCTATATCTGCTAGCCCCCCGCATTTTGGAGGAGGACACTGCGTCTGAGACGTAGGCGAGTCGGTGGGTGTGTCCACGTTAGGCTCGTCTTTGTTTGTGTCGGGAGGTTATTCGGCCGTGGTGGTCCGTGCTCCTCCTCCCTCTCCGACGTGTGGTCTCTTGGGGCAGGTCCCTATGTGGGGCCGTAGCTCATCTGCAATTATTGACTGCTCTGTAGTTTTGCAGCACCAACAAATGTCGTCGCAGCGGGCGGATGAACGCTTGCGCTGACGACGTCGGGGCGCTGACGAAGTGCATAGACGTGGTGGTGGTATCACTGTCAGGTCGTCGAGTCGTAATTCTGGAACTCTATTGTCGACTGGAATATTATACCATTGGCCCCCCGGATCCAGAAGCAAGTAGCCCAGCTCAGGATCCCAAAGCTGCCGAAAGCCATCAACATCGATCAATTTCCCAACTGATAGTAGAGATGGACAGTCTGGCAAGGCAAGGGCTGAACTGTGTAAGCCAACCTCGGGTAGCCGCATGTCGTAGTGCTCGTTGACAGTACGATCACCATTGGCGGTTTCCAGAATATGCTCTTCGCGAATAGATATGCGATCCGATTCGGTCTGCGTCAGTTCGTGTTTTCCCTGAATATGATGAGCAGAACCACTGTCGAGAACCCAAGATCGTGTCAATGCAGCGGTCGAGCGTGGTGGGTCGACTTGCATCGTCGTTGTCGTCGTCTGGGCTGTCTTGATGACTGCTTAACAGTGTCGTCATATTTTCGGATCGCAAGTGGCGTGGCCACCGACTCTTTATTGTGTCGGTAGTCCTATAGGTCGTCGTACCATAGCTGTGCCTCTTTTTGACATTCTCGTAGAGCGTCCGCACTTTGATCCCACCATCGTTGTGGCAACGGGTCTGGTACATTGACAATGTCACCTTCATTCGGCATCTCCTTCCATTTGTCCAATCCGGCCCTGCCGGATACGGTATGTAAGTAATATTCCACGTTACGTGTGTCGAAGCGTATCCGACGGCGTGTTTTGGTAGATGTCGTAGTGACTTTAGTATTGGCCATGAGGGTCTTGTCACGGATGACGCAACTACGGTCGGAACGGCGTGAACGTCGATAGTTGGCAGGAGAACGTGCTCTGGCGTGGGGAGATCCACGGGGCGAACCATGGCCCGGGGAACGTCTGCCACGTCCTTTGTCACTACCATATGATCTATCACGGCCGCGTGGGCTGCCGCGCCCGCCGCCACGGTTCTCTCGTTCTCGGGAGGTAGATCTCGAAGATCTGTCGTATCGACTTCTCGATTGACTGCGAGAGTCTGGGGACCTCCTGGATGTTGAACGAGATCGGTCGTATTGGCGTCGGTTGTCACGTCCATGGCGCGAGTCGCTTGCGTAGCGGAACCCCCCGCGTTGCGAAGAACGCTGGCTTCCTGATCCGCGGGATGGTGATCGGCCACGGCTATCCTGACTGGAGGTCCGTGGTCGACTCGGGCTTCGCTCGGGAGTCTTCGCACCAGGTGTAAAGATGAGCGCATTTGCAGTTGTCGCCGCTGGGGCACTTATTATGCGCGAAATCTTTACACTGTGCGACGTGTGGAAAGTTGCAATTGTCGCCTCTGGTACATGTGTTGCGCTTGGCGAACTCGAAGCAAAATGGTTTCGATGCTGGCTTCTTGTGGTTCGCAGGAGTTGACGCGCTGCGGCGGGAGTTGCCACCAGCTGTCGATGCTCTGGAAGATTTGTTGTTCTTCCAATCCCTGGAATATGTATGCGAAGCCTTGCACCGTTCACCATTGCGACAATTGCCTTTCTTCCAGGCAGCGCACACGTTGACTTGAGAACGTGTCTCATGTTCGTACCGTAACTTATTTTGATTCTGCTCCAATTGTTTGAGCTCCAGCACGTCCAGGACGCGCTGTCGGAGCCAATCATAGGCACGAGTCGGGTCGTTGATCTTCATGCGCTGGTACTCGTACATGTCTTGTTTCATCCAGGCATGTCTCCGAATCTGTGTACGAAACAGAGATTCCAAGACCTTTGGATCGGGTGCTTCTCGGCACTCCAAAGGTAAAGCGTCCCAGTCAGTAATAAAACGTTGCATATCGCCATCTCTCATCCTCAGTTCTTTAAGGCGCTCGAAGTCGCGCAGGTCGTCATCAACCTCTGTCACTTTGTAAGACTGTAGGGTGTACCAGTATATCTGGCGTCCTTTGAGCATGCGTCCTGCCTTGTGCCCCCTGGTTTCGATGGGCCTGATTTGGTAGCGCAAGTCTGAGGATAAGATGTCGCTCAGAGCGGTAGCGAGTTTGCAATCGATGCTCTCAAAGTCTCCACTGTCTTGTAAGTCCTCGAATGTACACTCGGGCTGTTCAGCCACGCATAGGAAGGCATATGCTTTGGATGGTCGCCCTGAGGCGGCCCCAGAAGTTCTCCCGTACCTTTTGCTGCCACTCGAGCAGCTGCGTGATCTTAGGCAAGACAGGGACTCGGACGGTGTCTGACTCCTTGATAGGAGTTGTAGTATGGACCGAAACCGCAGACAGTGGTTGCGAGGGTATCGGTACACCGTCAGTAGTCGGTTCTGTGCGCACGGGAGACACATGGCGTGTCTGTGCAGAAGCTGCCGCGGAGGCTGCTCCTGGTGACGTACGTCGTTGTTGTCCTGCAGAAGCTTGTGGTGCTTCGGCGGACGCTGCCGTCGGCCTGTGCAGGTCGGTTGCAGGTCGAAGGTGGAGATTGGTGTCGCTGGTGTGGTCGATCAGCTGATTCGTCCAGCTCGTCATGTATTCGTGCATTTGGGCCACCTTTTGGCGCGTGTACTCATCAGTAGCCCGAGAACGTTGTGAGCACCGATCAAGTCGTTGCTCGTATGCTCGGAGACGGGCGCTTTGCGCCTCCAGCTCGCCTTCCAGACGTGCGAGGTGCCCCTCAACACGTACCTTCTCAGTATCTCTCCCACGAATAACCTGGGAGAGTTCCAACTGCGCGTGGTCCGCCGCCTTCTCGACCTCCTGCAACCTGCCAGCGAGGCGGGCGAAATCGTAAACCGTAGGAGGAGAATCCAGCTGGCCAGTCTGGGCTCGTCCGACACGCAACTCTGCCAGGGCGTCCTGTACATCAGGAAAACGCCGTTGGATTTCAGAGATCCGGCTAGCGAGTGGCTGCACGACAGCGTTGGGCGCATCAAGCCTTTGAGCGATGACTCTCTCAGTGCGCTGCAACATGTCGATCAGGTTCGACGAGTTAGTGTGTGCTTCGTTGCGAAGCGTCGCCGTAGCGCGGTCCATGTAGGATCGAAGATCATTGATCTGAGACTGAACGTCGCCAAGGTCGGTGGCCTCGGCTGGTGTTGGTCGGTTGCGGAGCTGGTCGTGGATCTCATCATGTAAGATCCTGACTGCTGAAACGCCTGTGCCGCGTACGAGCACAAGCTGTTGCTCCATCTGCGCGAGGTAGTTGCGCAGGTTCTCGACCATCGCCGTTCGTTCACCTGAGTGTGACACCTCACGCTCAACCTGGTACTGCAGTTCACCTATGATGCGTCGATCTTCGGCGATCCTGGAATCAATGACCCCTAAGGCGCCGTCCAGATCGTGGCGTATGGCTGCAGCATCGGCGGCGTTCGTCTGAACGCTCTGCAGTAGTCCAGAGTATTGCCTGGACGCGAAGGTTTCAACCTGGTCTCTAAGCTCAGCTATTTCACCTGCGGCGGACGTTTCCGCCAGCTGGTCGTCTGAGATGGAGAGGTGGGGAGCGTCAGCTTCCCTGCGCCCCCTCTCGCGGGGAGCGCATGGCCTCTGAGAGGCAGTACGCGGGCTCGACCTACTCTCGCCGCATGGGCCTGGGGGCCCACGACGGTTGCGCGCGGACGAGCTGCGACTCGGACCATGTGTGTGTGGTGTCTCATCCGATGATACCTTGGGATACTGCGTCTGCGGCTGTGCCGCCACTGGTCTACAGAGTTCCTCGAAGGTGGCTACGTGCTCCGCAACAGGAACGGTCGCAGGGCTGGGGGTACCAGCACCTGAGGTCCATCGGCGGTTAACGCGAAAGCGCCCTGGAGTATCAGGACCAGTGAGGCTTTCGCCTGACGCAGTTGGGGTTGCTCCCGACTGAGGAGGAGATGGGGGATCGAAGGTAGGCGTGTGAAACTCCTTCCTTCCTGTTCCTACTCCTTCTCCTGTCCCCCCGCGGGCGGCGCCGCGGTGAAGTTCAGCAGCAAGCCGCGCCTCGGGCCCGTCGGAGCTGGGGGGGGGGGGGTACCTGGGACACCAACACAGTCCGCACTAAGGCTCTCCAACTCATCACCGAGCCGTCGCGCCGTCGGAGAGCTCGGACGCGAGGCCCCGATGGACCCCTTGCAGCGCATGCGCCGCTTGGGTTCCATCGAGGCCGCGTGCGAGGTCGCGACGCGGGGTTCGATGAACGGTGAGCTTTAAAGGGCTGATAACCTGTGTATGGGGTTGAAGTACAAGGGTACAAAACCCCTGATCCGTTGGTAGAGGGAAGGAGGGATAGATGGATGTCTTTCCCTCCTTCTCGATCAAAAGTCTGATCGATCTGTCCCAATACCTGAGCCCAAACGGCCAGGCGCAGGAGAGGTGAGGATAAGGTGTATATATGAGGGTATTACACGGGTTCTACTCACACCCAGAAGCACCCAAGACGCCTCGGCGAGAAGGCCAAACTCATTGATTGCACAATGGCGTTTGCCACATGTTGGCCACAGTGTGAGCTGATTAAGGCCCCTCCCTCCTCTGAAAAATTGCCCCCTAGGGCTCCGGAGGTTGCCCCAAGATGGCCCCAACACGTGCTCTGACGACCCCCAGAGGCCCACAAGAGGCCCCCAAGGCGTCCTCCAAGACGCCCCAAGAGGCCTCGGTGAGAAGGCCCAAAGCACTATTTGTACGAAGATGTTGGCCTGCCTCCTGGGTGAGCCTAATTTAGGAGCCCCTCTCCGTAGACCGATCCCTCCGATGGCCCCAAGATGGCGGCTCAGGCTCCCGAGGGTGCCCCCAGACGGCCCGAAAAGGCTCCCAGGCCCCAAGAATCCCCAACGATACCTCCAAGATGCCCCCACGAGACTCCCGGGAGACCCCCAAGGGACACCAGGAGGACCCCCAGGGGCACCCAAGACGCTTCAAGAGGCCCCAGGAACTGCCAAGAGACCCCCGAGACGCCCGAAGAGGACCCCCAAAAGCTACCGAATGAAGTTCGAAAAGAAGCCTCTGGCCTTTCTGCCCGCCCTCCTCCTCCACTTCCTTTTTCGATTGTGTCTCCTCCTTCCTCCTCCCTCCTGCCTCATTCCCCTCCCGCTCTCCCTGATCCTCCTGCGTTTCCTCTTTCTCCCCCTCAGTCAATGTTTATCCTGAAGGGGTCCTGGCAAACATAAAAAGGATTGGCCGAACTAGCGGGCCGATTTCGGCGGGCAGCTCTCTGTGGGCGGCTTGCGGCGGGCACCCCCTCAAGATACTGGCCAAAGTCGCCGGCCGATTTCGGTGGGCGACTCTCACCAGGCAGCTGTGGGTGGACCCCCTCTCCCTTCTTCTTTCTCTTCGACTCCTCTCTACGTATGATGTTGACGCTTGTTTGTCTCCGTGTTATCGCATCTGTCGTTCCGAAAATTCATGTTTGTTTCTCTTTTCTCTCTGTCTCTTCCTCAACATATCTCTCTCTCTCTTTCGTTCCCCTCTTTCTCTCTCTCTCTCTCTGTCAATTCCTCTCTCTCTCCCTTTCTCTTTCTCCACCGGTATTTCTTTATACCATTTTCAATCATTCGTTTTCCCCCCGTTTCCCAACCACCCTGTGGTGGTGGGTCCTCATTTTGGCAGGAAAAAACAATGCCCCGCGTTCCATATGTCCTTCTCCCCCTCCTCCCTCGTCCCTGCGTTTCTCCCACCCAATTCAACGCTTCGTGGCCCCATGGGGAGCCCACCGAAGGTCCGTCCCAGTGGCGGAATTGTGACGCCATTCCTGCGACCACTGCAGCGCTTCGTGGTCCCATAGGGAGCTCCACCGAAGGTCCCAGTGGCGGGATTCGCATGCGGTTCCTGCGCCCACTGCGGTGTTTCGTGGCCGTATAAGGAGCTCCACCGATATCCCCAGTGGCGGAATTCGCCTGAAGTTTCTGCGCCCAGCGCAACACTTCGTGGCCCCATAGGGAGTTCCACCGAAGGTCCCACTGGCGGAACTCGCGCGTGTTTTCTGCGCTCAGTGCAACGGTTTGACGCCCCATAGGGAGCTCCACCGAAGGTCCACGTGGCAAAGCTCGCACGCGGTTTCTGCGCTCACGACAGCGCTTCGTGGACTGAAGAGGTATGCAAACGAAGGTCCAAATGGCAGAACTCGCGTGCGTTTCCCGCGCCCACTACAGCGTTTTGTGGCCCCAGAGGGAGCTCCACCGAAGGTCCCAGTGGAGGGGCTCGCATGCGGTTCCGGCACCCAGCACGTCACTTCGTGGTCCCTTTGGGAGCTGCACCGAAGGACGCAGTGGCGGAACCCGTATGCGGTTCCTGCGCCCACTGCGGTGCTTCGTGGCCCCATCAGGACCCCCACGTTTCACACGCTTCGTGGACCCATAGCCTGGGCGCGATCGGTCCACAATCAGACCGTGTCGGTCCTGTAGATTCTCGCCCTGGGCAGTCGGTTGTCCGGCCCGTGCGGCCGACGTCGCCCAAGCGTGATCCTGGACTGCGGCCGCCACGAGGCTTGGAATGGCTAGAAGGAAGACGACGACTGGTGGCTGGAACTCCACGCGCTGCTCTCGCGCGCCCCGCGCCACGAGGACAGGGTGCCCGTGCAACTGGAGCAATTAGCGGCGCGCGCGAAGCGGTGCTGGAGGGAAGCGCTGGCCCCCGCCAAAGAGTTGGGTTTCACCGAGTTTATCTGCGAAGCCTGACCAGGGCAGCGGCCTCGGGTGCGATCGGGAGCGTCAGAGGGGGCTCCAGCGCAAATTCAACTGAGGTTCGTGTCGTGCCGACATCGGCTCTGGTGTCTGATACCGCAAAGATCATTCAACCATGAACGATCGGTCGCGTCCGAAACATCAGATCGTTCAACATCTCAACTGATCAACTGATGCCAGAGGCATGTCTTCGACTGCACCCTGCCAGCGCAACCGATATCCATCTCACCCCCCCAAGCAGCCTGCCCACCCACGCAAGCAGCTCTGGCAGCCGCGCCGCGTCGGCCCTGCGCAGCCCAGCCGCCCAGTGCACCACCTGGCCGCGGGCTACCTCTGCGGGAGAACATCTTTTGCCGAAAGGGGCTGCATACTACACTGATGCCGCTACAAACGTCTGAGGGTGAATCACATGAGCCCTTCGGGGATGGGTTTACCCCCCCCGCTGCACCATCCGCTGTACCTGGAGGGGAGTGGGTTCGCGAGCGGTCAGAGCATCTAAGATGGCCCAAGACGGCTCTAGGGGGGCATCAGAGAGACCAGCATTACGTCCAAGATGGCACCACATAGCCCAAGATGCCTCAAGATGGCTCCAAAGATGCTTCAAGAGGCTTCAACAACCTGAGGATAATCAAATAATGTGGCGTTGTCGCCTTGTTGCTTTCGATGGCTTTCCGAGGCCTCACGACAGCTCCAAGAGCTCCAGAGAGCCCCAATCCAGGCCTGGAAGGGCACCAGAACGGCCCAAAAAGCGCCCCAAGAGCGCTCCAAGAGGAGTCCAAAAATCGATTCTAGGCCTCCACTCTTAAATCGATGTCCTCCCAAATGGTTCCAAACACGTCCCGACGCCTCCCAAGAGCGCCCCACGAGAGCCCAAAGAGGCGCAAGATGCGCCAAAAGGCCCCAAGAGGCGCCCAAGGGGCCTCCAAGGGATTCCCAAGAAACCCCCAGAAAGCCCCCGTTGGTACGCAAGAGGCCCCCAGGACCGCCAAGAGGCCCCCATGACGCCCAAAAAGTCCCCAAGCTCGCCATTGTCGTCCTCCTCATCCTCCTCCTCCTCCTCCACCTCATCCTCCTGCTCCTCCTGCTCCTCCTCCTCCTCTTCCTCCTCCTCCTCTTCCTCCTCCTCCTCCTCCTCCTCCTCCTCTTCTTTCTCTTCCTCCTCCTCCTCCTCCTCCTTCTTGTCCTCCTCCTCCTCCTCCTCCTCCTTTTCCTCCCCCTCATCCATGTCTTCCTCCACTTGATCCTCCTCCTCCTCCTCCTCGTCCTCCTCCTCCTCCTCCTCGTCCTCCTCCTCCTCCTCCTGGTCGCCCTCCTCCTCCTTCTCCTCGTCCTCCTCATACTCCTCCTCCTCCTCCTGTTCCTCCTCCTCCTGTTCCTCCCTCCCTCCTGTCCCTCATCCCTCCTCGTCATTATTCCCCGCCTTTCCTCCTTCAATCCACCTAGCCTGGGCATCGTTTGAGGATGGATTGGTGGGGATACGCGACGCGTCAAGAATGTCTTCACCGCTCGGCGCGGGGCCACCCGCAACCAGGCGTTCAAAGTCGAGTTCACGTTCAGTGCCGTACGTTTCGCCTCGGGCTCCTCTCCGGTCTGGGCAGAACAGGCGCAAGCCGGACTGCGCGCGCTCTTCCGGGAACGCCTGGTGGATTCCAAGCACGTGTTCCTCCGTATCCTTCGTCGTAGATGGCCTGGTGAGCAGGTCGGCCGTGCTCTCCTTCGATCGCGAGCCTGCCCTGTGCGCAGATCCACTGTCTGCATGTGGTTCAGCTTTCCTACTTCCCCCCACACAAAAAAAACTCGTGCCGCTGGTTAATCAGAGACCACCTTCTGCTCGCGCGCAACATTCCAGTCTTCTATAACACACCTTGAATGCACAGTTCGGGTCAAACACCAACGCATATGGCATGGTACTCGTTCTCGCCAGGCGAGGTACCAATAACTTGCGTTGCAACACGTTGCGTTTGTGCATGACCACGTGCTTGCCGGTGAAACCAATTTGGCCGACTGCTGGCCCCCGGGGCCCCGTGTCTCCGGCGCTGTCCCTTCCCACCATGACGACCGACTTGGTGGCGTCGACGTTGGCAGCAGTCCTGTCTCTAGCGAATTGCCGCGCGACGCACTGTCGTCCGTTGAGATATGTGGTCACGCTCTTCAAACGCGCGGCTCCTACCTACCTCGGAGCCTGCATGACATGCGCCAAGTCCTTGACTGCGTCTCATTTGTCTGCTCGATATGGTGAAAAACAAAACAAAATGCTCGCATCGCCGCGCCCGTATACTGTTTAACAGCATCTTCAATCAGTGATGGCGACGTTTTCACGCTGCTAGCGTTCTGCTTCCTCTTCCTTCCGCCCGGGCGCGCCCAACGCGTTCGCGCTTTCTCCTGCTGGCCCGGTCTCTGCCGCGATCATCTGCGCGTGGCGGGGGTCTGCGTCGAACTCGACGCCCCCGTCGCGTCACGACCGGAAAGGCGCGACAACCGATTCAAGAACCACTGCTTGGCCACTCACGGCCCCGAGCACTTTTGGATCGCGACTTTGGATCGCACCTGGGCCAGCGCGACCCCGCCAGCTCCCCCGGGGCCACCTCGGGCTCCAGCCCGCAAAAATGGTCTCCATGGACAGGCAACCGCAAAGAAAACCGGAGTGGCTTTGCCAGGCTTGCGTCCGTCTGTTCAAAAATCTGCAGTGCAATCGCGCTGGCAGATTGCAAAAGTACCCTGCGCGCCGCGCATACTTTGCTCAAATTGGCCACGACGTGCGACGTCCTCCTCCGCGCCTAGCGACTCCACGCGCACTGCTCTCTCCGGTCCCCCATGGGAACGAGCGCGGGGCGCGCCGGAAATCTCGCGGCTAGAGGCCCTCTTCCGACTGGACCTCCGCCTTCGGGCCATCATGCCGCTCAAAAACTCTGAGTGCTTGCAACGGCGGCGTTGCCGAGATAGGTGCGCCTGAAACTTCCGCCCCCAAGTCGCCCATGCCGCGTATCTCGATCCTGCGCGACAGCCCGCGACCCGTCGGTTCTTCGCGGCCGCGTTCCTCAAGGCCTATCCACGACAATCTGATGGGCGGTAGCCCTGCCGCGCAACAAACCGATCGCCCGCAAATTCTCCAGCGGCCCTATCCTCGCGCAAGTCCTGCTCGCGCAACAAATCAACCTCTCGACGCCGCGCCTCACGAAACATCTGCGGGTCGAGCCGCCCGTTCGCTTCGCCCCAGCAGCGCTCGCCCTCGCCCATGCTTCCCAAGCCGACGTCAAAGAGATCTGGGCCAACATGCGCCGGGCCAAACCGGACAGCTGGCCGCGGGCGCCCATGCTCTCGCGAATGGCTCGCAGGAGGCACTGCGCCACCGCTGGCGCGTGTGCTGGTGCGACCTTTTGGCGAGGCCGCCCCCCAGCTTCGCGCGCGGGCGCGGCTCGCGGGCGCGGGGCCGCTCGCTGCCTCTCTCGCGGGGGCGCTTCCGTCGCAACGCCGCTGCTCTATCTATCTGGAAGGTTGGTCATGGAACTCGCAGGGGATTGTGCGCAGAGTGCGCCGTCGTCTCCTGCGTTGGCCCACGCGCGCACGGATCCCCCTTCCGCCCCGCGTTCCTTCACCTGGCCCCTCCTCCTTGGATCGGGCTGGGGGGGGCGGGCCGACGTCGACGCGGGGGCCCGCGCGGTCTGGCGGCTCGAGTCACGCAGAAACATATACCTTCTGAGCGAAATGCTACTTCGCACCATCAACCCATGAGCACTCCACGCACATGCACACTCCAAACATCAACTTCAAGCTGCCAGCAAAGGCGTTGCGGACCGCGCGCCCTGTTGGGCGCGCAGCCGGCGCGTGGGCGGCCTCTGGCTCGAGTGCCAAATTGGTGGCGCCATCCCGTTCTGTAAGCGACAAAACGACGCAACTTGTGCGGCGTGCTTCGGCGATCTGACTTTCACCGATGCGTCGCAGCTCCTCCTCCCCCGCCGAGAACCCCCCCACGGCCGCGCCTGGCATGTCCGGCGCGGGCCCCCCCGCGGCCGAAGCCGGCGCGGCGCCGCCGACAGCTGGCTCTGCCGACGAGCTTATGCTCGCCCCATGCGGTGCCGAGGCTGCCAAAGATTGCGCCGCTGGCGGCGCGATCGCGCCGCCGCCCGCCGCCTCAGGCTGGGGGTCGCGTGGCGGGTCCTCCCGCGGTCGTTTCGGCACGCCCCAGCCGGGTGCCATGGTGGGCCCCCCTCGCGGCTGCCGGCCGCTTCTCTGCCCGCCCTTGCGGCCCCCTTGCGGCCGCCGCCTTTCGCGGCGCTCGGGGCGCGCCCGCCGCGGCACCGCCCGCCGTACCAACGCCTGCTCAAGCAGGCTGCTGCGCGGCGCAATGGCCGCGTCCACGACAGACGGTCGACGGGGAGGTCCACCCCGTCACTCCCATGGCGCCGTTTGCCGCGTCGCCGTTCGCCCGGTCGCTGACGGGCGACTCCTGCGTCGCCGCGTCCGCGACTGGCATGGGGACTACGACGCCGCTTGCTCCCAGCCAAGCTGCGTGCACCGCCGGGCTCGCCCGGCGTTGTCTCACATCCATTCTCTGTCGCCGACCCTGCAAAACAAGAACTGAACGTTGAAGAGATGGTGCCCCGCCCGGGACATGGGCGTCGCATCGCACCGCGTTGTCGCATGGTTCTCGGCGGCTGATATCGCCGTGATCTCTTTCTGTTCGGGGCCCCGAACGAAGCCACAGTCAGAACCTACGACGCTGTCGGCGCTTTCGCCCGCGGCTCGCTCTGCTGCCCGCGACAGGCGCCGCTCGCCATCGCCTCGCCGTTGCCGCGGCGGGGGCGCAGGCGGCGATTGACACCGCGCGCCGTTGCGCAGCGAACGGAAAGCTCAGCCATGGCACGAGGGCGGCGGGGCAGCCAGCTGGCGTGCCCTAGGCTGTTCCTAGCATGCCCCATGCTCTTCCCCTGACCCTGCCGCCGCAGGCGCGAGGCCATCGCAGCCCGCGTTTCCTCCGGCGCGGGAAGGCTTGCAGCTGGAGCTTCGAGCGGGCGTGCCAGTGGTCGTCCCGCCGCCTGAAAAACGTCGAACTCACCGTCGTCGCGGGGACTGCGTCGATGTCCTCCTGAGCATTGATCTTCAGGTCGAAAGTGTACACGCCTTTCCCCTTGTGACAATGCAGCTCGGCCTGCCCCGGCCCTGGCCGCTCGCGCCGCTGGGCCGCCGCGGCACTTGCTTCCGCGACGAGAGCGCCGCGCAGAATTATGCGCCCAACGTGCTCGGCACACCGCCTACCTTCCTCCACTGAGGACCTGGCCTGCGAAGGCCACGGCGCTGCGTTCAAGTGTCTCACGGCCGCTGAAACTGCAATGCTGCCGGCGCTCGGCTGGGTGCGCGAGCCGGCTTCCTCCGCTGTCGGGGATGCTTCTCTTGTCCTCTTGCGCTGCCCGCGGGGTCTTTTCCTCCTCGGCTGGTTTGCGAGTTCTCGACGTCCGCGGGCGCCGGGCCGCCGGGGCTAGAGCTCTTCATGCGCTCCTGCAGTGCCGCGCGGACCTGCTTCCCCGCGCGTTGATCCGCAGGCGGTTGCCGACGTCGCCGGGGGCCGACGCCTCCAAGGCACTGCGCAGGCACCCGCCCGCAATAGAAGCTACCCGTTCCACGACTGAGGCGCCGCCCCACCCGTTCCAGTTTCATTTTGCGGGGGGCGGGATGGACCGCGGCGGCGCCCGGCGCCTTCCACGCGTCAGCGCGTCGAACATTCTGCGCAGCCCGCGCCGTGCCTCCAGACCATTGCGGTCGCTGTCGCGGGCGATCGCCCACGATTCGCACTCGGCCAGGTTCGAAAGCGCCGACTTGATCTGGCGGTTGAGCGCCCGAATGTAGTCGATGGCATTCTCTGTGCCACGGCCAGCAGCGAGGACAGAGGACTGCTTCAGCTGTCGTGAACTCGTCCTTCTGCTCGAGCGCCCGCTCGAGCCCGGCTGCTAGTTGCGGCTCGACTTCAAGCAAGCAGTCCTCGATGTTGTTGCACCGCCCTGGAAACTTGCTCTCGTCGTTGGTGAACCTGCGTGGCCTTCCTATGCTTTTCACGTCGACAAGAACTTGCTGGTCCTTCTCGATCGCCTGCTGGTCCTCTCCGCGAGCGCCTCGATCAAGAGACCGACTGACTCATTGGAAACTACGGAAACCGCGATGCCGCGCCATATGTTGCGCGGCCCCTCCCGCCTGTTGCAGCTGACCGATCAACTGTTGCTGCCTGGCCACCGACGTTTTCAGTTGACGGGTCTCTTGACCAATCGCACTCAACAGCTGCGCCATTTGCTCCAATTGCCTGGCCAACCACCTGAACCGTTCCTCTGCCATCCGTCTCGTCCGGCGACGGCGGGGCTACCCGCGCAGACGCCGTTTCCATGACCTCTTCATTTACATTGCTTTCGCTCCCTTTCTGGCCCGAGCCCTTCCCTGACTCGACCGCAATGGAGAGTAGACGTGGAACGCCTTTCGAAGCAGCGCGGCCTTGAAGGTAGCAGGACGGAAAGGTCTTCGTCCTCCGACTCCTTTTCGTGCTCCTCAATACGCTCGTCCTCTTTCCAGGACGACCCTCTCCGGCACTTCTGGCAGCGGTTCCGCGGCCTGCTGCCCCCTCCTGGCCGCGGTGCCGGGCCTCTGGTGGCGCCCATCGGTGCCTTCTTGCGTCGACGCCGCGGATCGTTGGCCACCGGGACAGCCCGCCGAGGCGGCGCGGGGCTGCCGACTGCCGCCTGTGCCGGGGCTGCCGGCCCCACCCTCCAGCCTGCGGCCGACGCGGGAGTACCCGCGATCAAAAGAGGCTGATTGCCCTCGCCGGGCCGCCAGCCAGCTCCTCGCTCCACCCGGCGGTGGATTGCGCCAGACGTTCGTGGGCCCCTCATCCTCCGCAGCCTCTCTCCAGGCACGCGTGGGCGTGGCCCACGAGCTACCATGGAGCAGTCTCTTGCCGAGGAGGGCTGTGGGCGCAACGTGCTGCATGCTGCGCGGAGGCTGCCTGCTACTCCACAGTCCTGCGAGCACAGGCTTCTGGGGGCGAATCTCTGCGGAGGGGCAACGCCAAAGGGCGGGTGGGCTCAGAGGGGGATCGAGGCAACCCAAGTAGAAGGCAGAACATCCACCCCGATAATAGCCACCCCGACACGCGAGGCCTTTAGCGAGCGCGTCCAGAGAAGGAATCGAACAGGGCAGGGCTGTTTAATCCACGCCCAAGGCCGCTTCGTAAACGCCAGTTGTCAAGTCCGGGTGTTTTTTCCTCCCTTGACTGGGCCCCCCCACACACATGATGGGCACGTTTTCAAGTACGGGGGAGAGGGGAGGATGAGGATGTCCTCCTCCTCCTCCTTCTCCTCCTCCTCCCTGTCCGACCTATGGAAGTGGTAGTGGAAAATAGACCCATCATACACACCCACCACATCACATGTCATGTGCTCGAGGCTTCTCTCGGGGAGCTGTGGCCCGACGCCTGCCGTCGGCGGGTCGTGCACCAGGCGAGGCCCCTCTGCCAAAACCATCGTCAAACCCAACAACTGTGAACAACAACAACATCAAACCATCATCATCATCATCATCATCATCAGCAGCAGCAGCAGCATCGCCACCACCACCACCATCATCACCATCATCACCATCACCATCATCATCATCATCATCATCATCCTCATCATCATCAACATCATCATCAGCATCAGAATCATCATCAGCATCAAAACCTTCTGTGAAGAAACAACTCCCAGGCACCCATGACTTGTTGGTAAAATTCGTCAGGCGCCAGACTATCTGGAGCACTGCTGACATCGCGTCTTTGCTCAAATCGTGTATCCGCACACATGCACCAGCACTGTTCTTATGCGCGAGCGCCGAGCTACATAAAATGTGCAACAGATACGAAAACACGAGACAAACAACAACAACAACAACAACAACAACAACAACAATCACTTTACCCGAACGCTCAGTGTTCTCACCAGTGACAGGGCTTTCATGCGACGCCAGCCAATACCCCCACTTTGTGGGGGGGCAGTGCAAGCTCTACCAAATATCCACACGACTCTTCGCCACCACCCACACCCAGCTTCCCGCCCTATGACGTTCGGACACTTCACTTCGTGGCCTGCGGACGACCGTGGCTACTACACTGGCGTGGAGTACACACCCACAGAAGTTGTTAAGCCTACGTTCGTACACCCACAGAAGTTGTTAAGCCTTGTTAACCCACAGAAGTTGTTAAGCCTTCCACAGAACATCTGTTGCATATGATGCATATGGTACATGATACACATGATACACATGATACGTACTCACAAGATAGTTGATCACATCTTTAGGGCAAATTCCTGAGGGATGTGGGAATACACAAGAGAGAGAGGATATGGTTGTCCCGATGGTTGTCTCGATGGTTGTCCCGATGGTTGTCCTGATGGTTGTGGTTGTCCCGATCGTTGTCCCGATGATTGTCCCGATGGTTGTCCTGATGGTTGTGCTTGTCCCGATCGTTGTCCCGATGACTGTCCCGATGATTGTCCCGATGGTTGTCCCGATGGTTGTTCCGATGGTTGTCCCGATGGTTGTCCCGATGGTTGTGAGCGATGCCGGATCCTCACGCCCCCCGCCGGAGGAGGAGGAGGAGGAGGAGCAGGACATTGAGGGGCTTTGGGGGGCTTCTTGGAAGCATCTTGGGGCCTCTTGGGGGCTTATTGGGTCCTCACGGCGGGCTCTTGGGGCCTCTTGAAGGCCTCCTGGGGCAACCTATGGCGCAACCAGTAGGGGGACGTTTTATTCTCGGCGGCCGAGGGCGCAACCTATGGCGCAACCAATAGGGGGACGTTTTATTCTCGGCGGCCGAGGGCGCAACCTATGGCGCAACCGCAAGGGATTGTGGCCCCTGGCAGGCGCGCGAACCCCGTTGCAAGAGCGTGCGAAAGTAGCTCGCGCGAGCTCATGTAACATAAATGTTGGAAAACCATTGGTTTTTTTAGGATTCGGACAGCGCGCGCGGGTAGAAATTTTGAAAAGTCGTGCAGGTGTTTTTCGAGGACCTACGGTGCGATTCGTGTGATTTTATGATGCGCGGTGCTAAAATTCTTAAGAAGCCCAATGGTTTTTGGAGATTTCGGCGTGCGCGCGCGAAGAAAAAACGAATGTGTCCCGCATGGTATTATTTGACAGGGATGATGGCCCTGGCAGGTGCGCAACCGTTGTCGCAGAAGTTCGAAAAAGTTGCTCGCAAAAGCCCGTTTGACAGAAATGTTTAAAAAGTGTTGGGTTTCCTACGAATCCGCAAGAGCGCGCGGGATGAGATTTTGACAATTTTTTGTTGAAAAACCATTGGTTTTTTGATGTTTTTATGTTAAAATCGCTGCGAACACTAAGGTTTTGGAAGGATTTCGTCTTGCGCGCGCGAATGTCCACTTTACCTTATTTTTTGCAAGGGATTCTTGAAATTTGATTATATTAGAACAAGAAATGTCATTTTCTATTGTTTTTTGCAAGGGAAAGCGGATTACAACAAAACAACCGGATCCTGTACACACCCTCTTTTCTGAGGCTTCCTCACGAAAATGATGAAAATGTAGCTGCGGCCTAGGCGGCGCAGGGGGGGCGCGCACCAGGGGGCCCAACAATAATTATTCTTTAGAATAAATAATGTTCAACAACAACAACAACAACAACAACAACAACAACAACAACAACAACAACAACAACAACAAAAACAACAAGAACAACAACAACAACAACAACAACAACAATGCAAAAACCACAAGGACGGTGTTATAGGGCCACTTCTGGAATCAGACATGTGGCGATTTGTATTCGTCGCTTGGGAGCGCGGCGTCTACATCCACGGGCGTTGGGAAAACCCAAAATCGTCCGGGTGAGTGTGGGGTTGGGTGGTGGTCTCTTGAAAGGAGGCATCGAGCTGAAATCGGCGATGGATCGCCCATAGGGGCCTGACGGCCCACCCACCCCAGGAGCTTGAGGACCGGCTGTTGGGGGCCCAGCGCCGATCTACATCGGCGATGCATCGCCGATTCCAGTCCGATGTATCCGCCCCCCTGAACCTACCCAGCCCTGACACTGCCCTTTGGCTTTCGCGTCACAGCTTCACTCTTGGGCGGCCGCCCAGAACAATCCAAGCACCCCAAGGAGGCCCTCGGCGAGGCGCAGCCGCTGGAAGGCACATCTCAAGGCTGGAGGGCCGACGAGAACCGACGAAGGCGTCAAAAAACTTTGAAAATGCTGACGTCGGCGAGGCGCCGCCATTGAACATCGTCGGAAGTCTTCAGCTGTCCCTGCACCTCGGACGCCGCCGCGGCCGCCGGCGGCGCCGCGGCCGCCGAGCCCGCCCGCGCGGACGGCGCGGCGGCCGCCGAGCCCGCCCGCGCGGGCGAACTCGGCGGCGTCCGGGCGCCACCCTCGCCGCCGCGGCCCGTGCCGACGCGGCCCGCGCCGCCGCGAGCCGCGCCGCCCTGGCCGCAGACATCAAGCGATGGCGGAGAAGAGTGGGCGGGGCGGGCGCGGCGTGGGTCGCGGGGTGGGTCGCGGGGTTGGTCGCGGCGACGAAGACGACGACGTCGACGACACCACCACCACCACCACGAACAACAACAACAATCAGTTGAAGACTGTTCGTTTCTATCTGCTCGCGTGCCACTCAACACGTAATTATATCCCAAACCCTCGATACCCACCCTCGTCGTTTTCGATCGTACCCCCGTAATTAGGGGCATGTTTTCCTTACCTGCCACGCGCGTTTAGCGCAGCCCCTAAAACAGGCGAAGAGAGGACGGATGGAAGGGGGAGGGAGAGGGATGGAGCACGAGAGACATTAGCAGGAGGGGGGACACGAACAGAAATCACGTGGCAGAACCAGACGGGCAGACCGGGCGAGCAGACCCTGCGTGAATCCTGTGCTGTCCTCACTTCTGAGTGAACTGCCTCCCCAAGTACCCTCATACTGTGTGCATCGCTGTGGCAATCCTTCATTGGTGAGAATTCACACAGTACGCTCTTATCTGCTCGCGGGCCGGACACGTATATCCCAATCCCTCGATACCCGCCCTCTTCGTTTTCGATCGTACCCCCCTTGGGAGAATACATCATTGTTACCTGCAGCGCGCATGTTGCGCAGCCTCTCAGGCAGGAGAAGAAAAGACGGATGGAAGGAACAGACAAAGGGGGAGGCGGATGGAGCACGAGAAGGAATAGCAGGAGGGGGGCTCGGAACAGAAAACATGTGGCAGAACCAGACGGGCAAATCGGGCGGGTAGACCTTAACGGGCGGGCCGGGAAAGCGGGCCCAGACGGCCAAATCGAGCAGGCGGGTTGCTGAAACGTGCGTCCTGCATGCACGATTCGCGAGAAACTCTCGAGCGACAGCGCGATTCCTAAATAAGTTGTCCGGAAATCCACAGCGAGAGCGTGATTCCTGAGTGTCGAGGGCGCGGCGTCTGAATAATGGCGGCGAAGTCCTGCTCGAAAGCGCGATTCCTGTATAAATGGAGAAGACGTCCCGCGCGGGGGCCTGATTTGTCAATAAATTGTCAAAAAACAGCGGGCGGGAAACGTTGTTGTTGTTGTCACTCGGGGAGGGGGCGCAGTTTGACGCTCAAAAATTTCCCTGACCAAGAACAGGGTGCGAGCCCCAGGATGGGCACCTCATTTGAAAACATACTATGTGCACCGTGCGTGGGGATCTACAATAAATATTCCTCCGAAGCGAGAACTCAACAACCGGACCCCCCCCTGGGGCCCAGACGCACCAGGTTCCACGAGCTGCGTCCGGCCGCGGGGACGAGGGGGCCGCCCGAAGGCCAACTGTCGTTGTCTCAGCTCGTCATCCTCTGAGACTGTGCGCGCGCCGTCCCAAACAAAAAGACATCGTCAGAGTCCGCGGGGCCCTCACCCAAATCTTGCGCGACCCGACATGTCAGATCACGGTTTTCTGGCGCGCCCAGTTCCGGTCGCAACCGGAAGGGGTCGAATGTTGGCTCGAAATCGAAAAAACGGAGCGTCGGGGTCCAGGCGAAAGGACCGAGGCCGTCGACCAGAATTCGAGACCAGAGGCCGGATTTCCATTGCAACCAGTTCGTCCGGAACGCCACCGACCATCTTTGGCAGGCGATGCCTATTTTGACGTCCCCAAAAAAATCTGAGAAAATGGTTACGATGCCCAAAGCCGAATGATGTCCAAAACCGACAGCGGCCGCTGGTGGGCAGACGGCTCCTGTCTCAAAAGCACAACGCCCGCGGCGGCACCGACAACGAGCCCTCTTCAAAGCGGGCAAGACCTGCTGTCGGTCTTTGTCACCGCCTCTTTCGGTGCTCAAGTCGGTCTTGCCGTGCCGCACAACTGACTCTGATGCCCCTCGCTCTTCAGAGGCCTCCGATGCGCACTATCCTTCTGGCCGTCTGTCGGGCGGTCGCTCGGACGTCGCCTCTCGGCGGCGGTCTCCTCTCGGCGGCGGTCTTCTGTCCCTCGCTCTCCTCCTCCCCCCGGCTCCTGGTTCATCCTGGTCCCCGCGCCGGGGGGCCCGGGGTGAAGTTCCCTCCGCCCCCTTGCTGCCGCTCTCCTCCTGGGGTCGTCCACCTCGCAGGGCCACTGGCGGGCGCGGCGGGGCGGACATGCAAGCAGACAGATCCTGTGCTCGGAGCAGGGCAGGCTGAGACCCGGGCGGCTCGTCGGGACGCCTCCCAGGGCCCGAAAACGCACCCGTTTTCCGAGTTCCGAGATGCACCCACCGGCCGCGGCGACGACGGGACGGGGCCCACGAAAACCCCGACTGCCTCTGTCTCGTCTGGCCCTCGGCGGAGGTGCCCCGGCCGAGTACACGACTTCGTGCCGAATCGGGGCGTCGCCGCTCCGAGCGACGCCGATCGCCGGTCGCTATAGCAGCGCCTCCGGGGGCGCCTCCGGCGCGTCGCGGGCGGGGGCGGGCAGCGACCACCATCGGCGCCAGCCGCACAGCTGCGCCGCGAGGAGCGCGGCCGCGGCCAGCGCGAGCCCGGCGGCGGCTCCTTGTTTGGGGGGGCAGCCTCGTCCTCCTCCTGCGCTGTCTTTGTTGAGCGCGCATCGGGTACTGTGCTTGCTGCGTCCCCGTCCTGCTCCGCCCCTTCCTTTTCGACGCCTCCTTCCCCCTCCTCCCGCTGGTCTCCTCTCCGGCCCCTCTTCCTCGTCCCATCCTCCTCGTCCCTGCTCCTCCTCCCGCCCCCCTGGCCCCCGCCGCTCCTCCTCCCTCCTGCCAAACCCCGCCCCACCAGTCCTCTCCTTCTCCCCTCCCTTCCCGCCCTCCGCCCCTTCCAGGACTCCTCTTGTCTTGCTCAACCCTCTCCTCCCCCAGCCCCCCCCCCGCGAGCTCCTGCCAGGACGAGCTGCCGCCGCGCCCAGTCCCGCCGCTGCAAGAGGTCCATAGCGTCGGAGGGCCCCGTGGCGCCGCGGGGATGCGAGCCTTTGTTGTAAAGCTCGCGCCGCAGATCTCGATAGGCGGCCCAAAGGGGGGGGGGATTGCACATCTGCCAAGGCCACGCTAACGGCGATGTTGGTTAACGGCGATGTTAGAAATCTGGGTTGTGCGACGCCGACCTCGCACAGAACCGAGTGCAGGAAAAAACACGAACAACGCTGCCCTACAATCGGGCTGGCCACGAAACACCCCCAACTGCGAAACCGATACCTGCACCGCTGCTGCCTACATTAGAGGCCTCCCAGATGGGGTCCGAATAGACGGGGTCGGAGGATCGCGTCGCATCGCTGATACACTCGTGTCTACGGATCTGATTCAGCCGCTGGCTGGTCAGGAACTTCAAGACCGCACTCGGCGCGCCACATACAGAAGCGCCTGCTCCCCGAGCAGTGATTCGGCATAGGCGCCGAGGACGCAGGCAGTGATTGCTGCCGCCTTCGCAGGCAAAGCATCTGTAAAATATTGAAGGGGGAGGGAGAAGGAGAGGGGGATCCAGGTAAATTTCCCGCGCTGGGGCGAGAGCGCCGTTCTGAACGGCAGGAGCAACTAACCTATCCTAAGATGAAGCCCACGCTGCAGCGGGAGCACCGTTTTGAGACACCAGAAACGGGTCCGCGGGGCCCGGGCGGGAGGCGAGCTCGGTGCGCTCACGCCATATCTGACATCCTACCCCTCGTACCCATTTCTTCTCACTGCGATGATTGTCCCATCCACCCGAGGGTGTCACAGCGAACCTGGCGCCCCAAGAAGACCCGATCGCGTTATGCGGAGTAAGAGAAGGGGGGCTGTGTGCATTGGAGGATGAGTAGGAAGTGGCGGATGAGCCGAAGAGAAGGATGAGGACGCATGCGGACGAGGAGGATCAGCAGATGCAGGGAGAAGCGAGGGGAGCAGGAGGACCATGGAAGGCGGGGGGGGAGGGAAAGGGGGAAACGATGAGGGCGACAGCGATAAGGAAGTACTCGGATCCGGAAACGCTGCACGAAACGGGGGCGAGAGCGCCATTCTGAACGACGGGAGCAAGGTGTCCTTTGCAGCACGAGGCCAAAGCTGCAGCAGGGACACCATTTTGAGACACTGGACACGCTCAGATAAAACAACAGAACATGAGAACCATCCCCTACTGCGAATCGCGTGAACGACAAGAGGCGGAGGGGGGCGCGATGCTGACCACGCGTCCTCGGGGGAGAGAGGATAACGGTGTTCACCTTGAGGCTTGAGTAGGTGTGAATGGGGAAAAGCGGGGAGAGAGAGGGGGGACGGGAGGGGGGATGGAAGACCAAAACGTCCGCCGGATCGGACACGTCTGGCCAGCCGGCCCTCGTCGAGGCAGGCGGCGGGCCCTGGGGCCGTCGACGAGAGCGGCTCGGGGAGGACGGAAGCCCGGCCCCCGAGGCAGGAAGCAAGCACAGAATCGGGCTGGCCAGCCGTTCAAGGCCGGCTTCTAGCCCCGAGCCGTTCACGAGAACGGCAAGGGATGAAGGAAGAGGGCGGACACGTCCCTGGGCTGAGGTCGTCAGGGGGATTTTGGATGAAAAATCAAAAATACGTATACGCCAACAATCTTCCAAATACGTAACACCCCGCAATTGCGGATAAGAGTGAAGGGGCGGGCGCGGGCGACGCGGGCGTCGGGCGAGGTGGGTCCCGGGGTGGGTCTCGGGGTGGGTCGCGGGTGGGTCGCCGATGCAAAAGAAACCCGCCGCAGGCGCCGAAGTTTTGGCTTGTTCAGTGAACGTAGTTTGGATCGCGGGTGGGTCGCGGGCTCTCCACCTCAACCTGGAAAGAGTTCAAAAACAGCCCGCCGCAGGCGCCGAAAATGTTGATTTGTACACTGAACGCTGTTTGGGTCGCGGGTGGGTCGCAGGTTCTCCACCTGGAAAGAATGCAAAAGAAACCCGCCGCAGACGCCGGGGTAGGTCGCGGGTGGGTCGCGGGTGGGTCGCGGGTGGCGGGTGGGTCTCGGGGTGGGTCGCGGGTGGGTCGCCGATGCAAAAGAAACCCGCCGCAGGCGCCGAAGTTTTGGCTTGATCAGTAAACGTAGCTTGGATCGCGGGTGGGTCGCGGGCTCTCCACCTCAACCTGGAAAGAGTTCAAAAATAGCCCGCCGCAGGCGCCGAAAATGTTGATGTGTACACTGAACGCGGTTTGGGTCGCGGGTGGGTCGCAGGTTCTCCACCTGGAACGAATGCAAAAGAAACCCGCCGCAGACGCCAAAAATTTTAGGTGGGTCATGGGGTGGGTCGCGGGTGGGTCGAGTGTGGGGTCGCGGGTGGGTCTAGGGGTGGGTTGCGGGTGGGTCGCCGATGCAAAAGAAACCCGCCGCAGGCGCCGAAGTTTTGGCTTGATCAGTGAACCTAGTTTGGGTCACGAGAGGGTCGCGGGCTCTCCACCTCAACCTGGAAGGAGTTCAAAAATAGCCCGCCGCAGGCGCCGAAAATGTTGACTTGTACAATGAACGCGGTTTGGGTCGCGGGTGGGTCGCAGGTTCTCCACCTGGAACGAATGCAAAAGAAACCCGCCGCAGACGCCGAAAATTTTGGGTGGGTCGCGGGGTGGGTCGCGGGTGGGTCGCAGTGGGTCGCGGTGGATCTCGGGGTGGGTCGCAGGTGGGTCGCGGGTGGGTCACCAGTGGGTCGCGGGTGGGTCGCCTGGGGGGTCTCGGGGTGGGTCGGGGGCGGGTCGCGGGGTGGGTCGCGGGTGGGTAGCGGGTGGGTCGCGGGTGGGTCGCGGGGTGGGTCGCGGGTGGGTCGCGGGGTGGGTCGCGGGTGGGTCGCGGGGCGGGTCGCGGGTGGGACGACGACAACAATAAACAACAACAAGAATCCTTATCGCGGAATTCCACTTCAGCCACACACACCCAGGGACAGTGAATGACCGTTCGGCTCAGCCCCCTCACTCTGATATTCAAAAATGGTTCAACAATCGTCCCCGGAATACGTTTTGACTATGATTCAAAATTCCTCCTGTAGAGGGACAGGCCCGACGTATCCCTGGACCCAGTGCCCGGGCAGGACGAGGAAGCACACAATGCAGGAGGGGCGGGGAGAGGAGACCGCGGGGGGATGCGGGAGAGGGCGGTGCAGGGAGGGCGAGAAGAAGGGGGGGGGGGAAGGAGCAAGAGGGGAGAGACGGGGGGAGAGACGGGAAGAGAGGATGGGATGTGGCAAGCTAGGTGCGCTCGCGTCATATCTGACATCCTACCCTCCCTACCATGGCGTAGACCCCCTCTCTACTCGCACAGTCGGATGTCGAGCAGGGTAATGATCCCGAAAGGGTACGCGATGCATTGTAGAGCACGGCATGGCATGGCGTAGAAGAGCACCGCAAAGCGTAGTATGTCACATAATGGCGTGGCGTGGCGTAGTGAAGAATTGTATCACAAAGCGTTGCAACGCAAAGCATGGCATCGCACAGCGGCCCCGAACATAACATTGCATAGCATGGCGTTGAAGATCAAAGCGTAGCATGGCATAGCACGACGTGGCACTTAAGCACTGCATATCACAGCTTCGGCTGAAGGCATGGCATCGCGCAGCGGAACGCAACCTAGCATTGCATTGCATGCCGTGGCATGGCACGGGAAATGACGCCAGCGCCGCAGCGGGAGCACGATTCGGAACGAGCGGAAGCGCGGAAATGAATCCAACGCTGCAGCGGGAGCACGATTCGGAACGAGCGGAAGCACTGAAATGAGGCCAGCGCTGCAGCGGGAGCACGATTCGGAACGAGCGGGGCCCGAAAATGAGGCTGGCGCCATAGCGAGAGCAGCATTTTGAAAAAAATGCAAGCGAAAATCCAACTCCGGGGAATCCTGTGTAAAAAACAGTACGCGGGGGGGGGGGGGGGCAACACACCCAACCCGTCATCAGGGGAAGGAGGAGAGTAATATTCATATGGAGTAATTGTTGAGGGGGGGAGGGGGAGGGGAAGGGGAAGGGGGGTGTGCAACAGGCGACGAGCAGCAGCAACCGCAGGAAAGGTAAGGTGGAAGACAAGGATGGGGAGAGACGATCCAAGGCCGATCTGCCTCCCATCTCCCGCATCACCAGCAAGCGTACACTCTCACCCCTCTTCGAATCTTCCTCGTCGGCCTGTCTCTCCTCCACGTCCCCTCTCCTCCACCAGCCTCCTCCAACATCATGTTCCCTCATCCCCCCTCCCGTCCTCCTTCGTCTGCCATCCATTCTCATCACCATCCTCCTGTTGCCTCATCAACCTCGTTCCTTCTTTCTCCATATCCTCTCCTCCTCATCCTCCTCATCCTCCTCCTCATGTTCCTCCTCCTCCTCGTCATCCGCCTCGCCTGTCTGCTCCTCCTCACCCTTCATTTCCAGACATCTGGCAAATGTTTCGGTCACTCCTCGGCCCCAAAGGTCCCGACCCCTGCCCCATGGCCACAATTCTTCGCCATGGACGAATGTTAGCTGGTCGCTGGCCCAATAACGGCCCCTAGCGGCAGAATTTGCATAAACAAACGTGGATTGGAACACTCATTTCGTCGGAGATCCGGGGCTCTTCCTCCCCCTGTCAAAATATTTCCTCCTTCCCGTCCACCTCCTCGCCCTGAAGGCCGAGCGAACGATGCGTCGCAAACTGCACCCTTCAAAGGACGGGCCGACCAACGGCGACTCGCGGAGCAACCGTGGCCGCTCACGGGATCAGGCTCAGAGTTCTCTCGTAGTGTCAGCAATGTCAGCAAGGAGCAAACATCCAACAATGATAAAAGTGACGCGACGCGAAGGGACAACACTTCGTTCATTGTTGCGATCCTGGGTGGTATGCTCGGGAAGGGAGACCGGCCAAGTTCGAGCACGATGTGCCCGAGCTGCGTCGACCAGGCCATATCCGAAAACTCGCCCAGCACCGCCAGGCCAGGCATGGAACCACAGCGGCGGCAGTTCTGTAGGAGGCTCCGATCGGGACTGCAGCAGCGAGGTGAGCAGTGACACCGCGGCGCGGCATAGAACGAGCTCCCCGAAAGCCAACCATTCCTCGCCCAATGCTGTCGTAAGCAATGTAGCATCAGTGGCGTCATAAGTTTGATGCCGAAGCGGTTGCGTAGAACCTCGAATGTTGTTCGTGTCGCTGGGTGGTTGCCGCAAAGGTCATCAAGCATCCATCGTTGTGCTGTCCAGCGTGTCGCAGCCACCAGTGCTGCTTTATCCTGGTATTTGGATTATAATCAAGGGTGCCGCGTGCCCTCCTGCTGGAGGAAAAGAGGAAGAAAGATAACGACGAACACAACAACAAATCCCTCTCATGTAAACGTGGGTTCTGGTTTGTGTCACCGCACGGCCACTCAACCGTGAACGACTTCCGCCGTCCAGGTGGGCTGGGGGCCAGGAGCGGGAAGGGGCTTCAATGGTGAACGACCGCGCCCAAGCCACCAACGCGCCGGGACGGTACAATCCTCCACTCGTCCTCATCCTTCTCTTCGGCCTTCTGTATTCTTTCAGCGCCGCTTTCAAAAGGGAAAAAGGGGGAAGGGGAGGGCACGGAACCAGCATATCACCACTCGCAGGCGCACCCGGTGGCATGGCAGCTCGGCAAACACTGGGCGAAGGATCGACGCAGTCGTGCCACGTGCAACAGGCAAAGCCATGGAAAAGAGATGAACAGATGCGTGCGTAAGATGAACAAATGGTGAACGACTGGTGGAGCACTCGGCCCCTGCCCGGGGCGAACATGGAGGCATCGGAGGTTGGGGGGTGAGATCGCACCGGGAGATCGTATCGTCGGTCCGATACCCGCGCGCGTGCGACACAAACACAGACACACAGACACACAGACTGACAGACACATAGACACACAACTCGTGGTGTCCCGCGGTGTCCCGCGGCGCCCCGTGGCGTCCGCCGCTGCTAAGGCGAAGCCAAGACAGATAATTATCCCTCGCCCGCCCGTCCGTCCGTCTGGCGGTGAGCTCGCGGTGCCCCGCGGTGCCCCGAGTGAGATGGATTGTGAGATCGATAAAGAGATCGATGCTGAGATCCACGTGGTGCCTCGAGGTGTCCCGCAACGTCCCGTGGTGTCCCAAGAAAAGAAATCGATATTGGGATCGATAATGAGATCGACAGGCGTCCCGTGTTCCCCCGTGGTGTCACGTTGAGTGAGATCGATAGTGGGATCAACGCTGAGATCGGCGCGGTGCCCGGAGGCGTCCCGTGGTGTCCCCACAAAAGACGCTACCCTAGACAGCTTTGCGGGGGTTGGGGAAGGCGCGGGGAGCGCTGCCCATTGGGTAGGCCCGCGCTGCGGGGCGGGCGCGCGACACCTTGCTCGCGTCGCCGCGCCCCGCGGGAGCACGCGAGTGCAGCGACACCCCGCAACCCGCCCCCACCACAGGAGCGGCGAAGGGTGAGGGGAAAAGAAAACGCCGCTACCGCGGCAAGCCGACGCGCGCGCGCGGAGCGCGCAGGCCTCGCGATTGGCCGTTGCGCGCCCCTGCGCCGCGCGCCGTGCGCGGGGGTATGTTTACCCCCCCCACCGCGGGGAGAAAGCCACGAAGGGGACCAAGACACAAAACACGAAGTACACGAGGACCTGAGCGCGCCCCCCTCTTCCAACCTCTTACCCAACCGCCCCACCCGCCAGCCCCCCCCGCGGACCGCGCGGCGATTCGCGGTGCCCGCGGCGGGGGGGGACGGAGAAACGCTGCTGGGTACGCGTTGTTGTGATAACGAACAAAACTGCGTAGTCTTCTGCCCAAAAAATGAGAGACAGAGAGAGAGATAGTGAGATCGACAGGTGTCCCGTGGTGTCCCGTGGTGTCCCGTTGAGTGAAATCGATAGTGAGATCGATAATGAGATCGACAAGTGTCCCGTGGTGTGGTGTCCCGTGTTGTCCTGTTGAGTGATATCGATAATGAGATCGGTAGTGAGATCGGTGTGGTGTCCCGAGGTGTCCCGTGCTGTCCCGTGGTATCCTATGGTGTCCCGTTGAGTGGGATCGATAGTGAGATCGATAGTAAGACCGATAGTGAGATCGAGAGGTGTCCCGCGGTGTCCCGTGGTTGTCCCGTGGTGCACGTGGTTGGTGTCCCGCTGAGTGAGGATTGATAGTGAGATCGATCGTGAGATCGACAAGTGTCCCGTGGTGTTGAGTGATATCGATAGCCTCTCCCCCCCCCACACACAAACTCCTCGTCATCCGAAGGGTGGTCGTAGAGGTATACCCAACGACTCGCATCGCGCACTGACGTATAGAAATGTCGTGATGTATCCGTAGGTTCAAGAGTGGGAGGTTGGGAGGGCGGCAAAGGGAGCGAGGAGCGGTCGAAGATAGAAAAGGACCTCACGGCATACTGCGCCACCACTGCTCAGCATCATCCTCCCTCCTCCACCACCCCCATCCTCCTTCCTGAGTTCATCATCACCCAAGCGTCTTCCCCCATTCCCCTGCTCCTCCCTCCTCCTCCTTCTCCTCCTCCTCCTCATGCTCCTCCTCCTCCTCCTCCTGCTCCTCCTCCTCCTTCTCCTCCTCCTCCTCCTCCTCCTCCTCTTCGTCCAACTACCCCCCCACCCCTGTCCTCCGTCCCCCCGCCATCCTCCACTTCCTCACCCCGTGATTCCACGACACCTTCTTACCCCCTCCTTCACCTCTTCGCCACCGAGGTCGTCGTCCTCCTCCTCCTCCTCCTCCTCCTCTTCCTCCTCTTGCCCCCTCTCCTCTGGTCGGGGAGGGCGGCCACCGCTGTAGTCCCACTTGCCGTGCGCACCTGCGCCGTCTTGGAAGCGCAGCAAGGGCGCGATCTGGCGGTCCGCGAAGCCGCAGCGTTTGGCCTCGGCAACGTCGACGGCAAGGAGAGAGGATGAGGATCGGGATGAGGAGGATAAGTACGAGGAGGGTCATCTTCTGCGGCAACTCATGGGAGCCCCTCATACCACCTTGTCGGCTCCTGCGAATCGACGCTCATCGAAGCTAATCGACCACAAGTCGACGCTAAATCGACTCTGCTCGACTTTCATCGACGCTAAATATGCCCCATCTCACTAGCTACCAGACGCCAATCGACGCAAATGCACTCTATTGACATAACTGCGAGGGTAAACAAGGCTACCATGATTTGCTATCACAATTCGCCGGCCCAACGGGCCAGAGGCGTGCTAAGATCTCCGGTAACTGGTTAACGATATTCTAATTCGCGCGCGCGGGCCGGCCCCTGGAGGTCCCCGGGAGGGTCCCGGCAAGGTCGGGCCAGAGATGCCTGACCGGGCCATTTTTCGACACCCCTAACGAGGATCGTGGCCTCCGAGGAGGGCGGGGGCGCAATCGACTACCCCCCCTCCTGCCCCAAGAGGCCCCCAAGAGCCCCCCAAAAGGCCCCAGGGGCTCCCATGCAAGACGCCACAAAGGAACCCCAAGAGGCCCCAAGAGACTTCCAAGAGGCCCCCAAGAGGCCACCAAGATGCACAAACGATGCCCCCAGTATGCCCCCAAGAGGCCCCAAAGAGCGCCCCAGGGCCGCCTCCCAGGTGACCCCAAAGCGCCTCCGGGGAGGCGTTTGATCCACAACTACGCTTGCCCCCAGAAGGCCCCAAGAAGCCATCGAGAGGCCTCCTCCACATCTTCATTCTGCCCTCTTGCTCCTCCTCCTCCTCCTCCTCCTCCTTCTCGCTCTCCACGAGCACGCCAACATACAGCATCCTCGCTGAAGAGACCCACAGACTTCTCCAGGAGACCTCATGTCCACGGCCTAGGTACGGTGATGGAATCGCCCGACGCCCAACGAACGAACTGAAACACCTCCACAAAAAAGTGTGTGTGTGTGTGTTCAGACCATCAATACTACATGACATATTTGTAGATGTCCACGGCCTGGGTATGAAGACGGAATGGGCCCCAGGCAACAATCATCCTTGATTTACCGTTGTTGTTCGAAGGACCCAATTATCCAACCGCACATGATGGCATAATACGGGCCGGCGGAATGAGCGAAGCGATCAACATGATCGACCCACGAACCCGGAAAGGAATATAGAGATGTAACGCATGGCAACGTTTTCAAAGACAGCTGATTGGGTGACGGGCAAATGCAATGCTGAAGGTATCGATCTTGATGTACCGTGCCGAGGGCTGTGCTGTGCTGCACCTTGCTGAATTGCGATACGCCATGCCGCGATTGTGCTCTATAGCGTTGTGGATCGAGTCCTCCTTTGCATCCGAGTCCTGACCGAACTGATCTGGATCTTAAGCTCGAGCTGCCTGAACACATAGCAGCTGCCCCAGAGCTAATTGACAGGGGGACATGCCAGGAGGACGCGCCTCGAAACGTTCCAAGGGACGCGCCAGGCGACGTGCCAAGGGACGTGCCATGGGGTCCCACCGCGGGACGTGCCAAGGGGACGAGCTACGGAACGTGCCAATGGATAGGCCACGGGACAGTGCCAAGGAACGCCCCACGGAACAGTGCCAAGGAACGTGCCAGGTTGCAATGCTGAGTGTATCGAATCGATACACTCAGCATTGCAACCTGGCACGTTCCGTGCCGAAGTCTGTGCTGTGCTGCGCCGTGCTGAATTGCGATGTGCCGTGCCGCGATTGCGCTATACAGCGGTGTGGATCGAGTCCTCCTTTGCATCCAAGTCCTGACCGAACTGATCTGGATCTTAAGACATGCCAGGAGGACGCGCCGCGGAACGTCTCAAGGGACGCGCCAAGCGACGTGCCAAGGGATGTGCCATGGGGACGCACCGCGGGACGTGCCAAAGGGACGCGCTATGGAACGTGCTGGGGACAAGCGTGTCACTCGAGACATGCTGTCAACATCCTCATGCTAGACATCTGCCTGAGCGACCTGGACACGTGCAAACAAGCGTTTCGCTCAACACATCCTCAGCATATGATAATGCTAGACATCCACTTGGGCGAACTGGACACGTGAAAACAAGTGGCTCGCTCGAAAAATCCTCAACACATCTGCATGTGAGACGTCCGCCTGGGTGACCTGGGCACATGGAAACACGCGTCTCGCTCGAGACATTTTCAACACCTCCTCATTCTAGGCATCCGCCTGGGCGACCTGTACACGTGAACGCACACGTCTCGCTCCAGCCATCCTCAACATATCCTCATGCTAGACATCCGCCTGGGCGACCTGGACACGTGAAAACAAGCGTATCTCTCGAGACATGCTCAGCATATCCTCATGCTAGGCATCCGCCTGGGCAACCTGGACACGTGCAAACAAGCATCTCGATCGAGACTTCCTCAACACATCCTCGTGCTAAACATCCGCCTGGGCGACGAGGACGCGCGAAACCAAACGTCTCGCTCGAGACATCCTCGACAAATCCTGGCGCGCGACCTGGACACGTGAAAACAATAAATATATCGAGACATTCTCAACACATCCTCATGCTAGGCATCCGCCTGGGCGACCTGGACACGTGAAAACAAGCATGTCGATCGAGACTTCCTCAACACATCTTCAAGCTAAACATCCGCCTGGGCGACGAGGACGCGTGACAACAAGCGTTTCGCTCGAGACATCCTCAACAAATCCTGGCGCTAGACCTCTGCCTGGGCAACCTGGAGGCGTGAAACCAAGCGTCTGACTCGAGACATCGTCAAGACCTGGGAGTCTGAAGTGACTATGGTAAGTCAAATAGCATCCGTTTCCATGGGGATCGAATGGCAGATAGCGTCCAATGCCATGCTGGGGTGGTTCACTATGGGGAATGGACGGATAGGATAAGATAAAATCGATGTAATGATCTTTCCAGCACATAGCGAACACAAGCAGTGTCCGGGCAAATAGGGCGCGCGTGCCTTGAGCCAAAGGCAACGGCGCGCGAGCTACACTCCCGATTCTATATAGCATCTCCCAAAGAGCGACCCTCAAAGTCGGGAGGGGAGGGGACGCAGAGTATAGCCGCGCAGCCGCTAGGCTCTACAAAGGCCGCGCGCACGACTGGATGCAAGAAAAACAATGCGTACAGTCTGGCCTAACACCAGACTGTAAGGCGAGTTTCCTCGCAAGGCATTTCACGCAAATGCGAGATAGCCCCTTGGACGTCAAAGGGCTATCGGCCCGGCCAGAGGTAAGCCAAACGGGCTATCCCTCTCCGAGCAAGCGGATATTAAAGCAAAGAGCCTGAACCAAACCGAACAGGCTCGTTACCAAGCGTGAAATGGTAGGCTCGTTTCCGAGCACCTAGAAGGGCGCCTCTGTATTAGGCGCCCACGCTGGCAAACTGGACCGCGGGGGCAACAAGGACAGACTAAAATAGATTAGACTTAGGTTTGTTTCTGTCCTCGGGACCCCGAAAAGGAACAAATGCTTCACGTCATACTTAAATAACTGATTGCCTGACATCACTTCCAAAAACAGCTCCCGATCGATACTTCCCTTTGTGTGCCCATCTGCGGTCATATCTCTACTATCACACCACTGCGCATTATGCACTATACCTACATCCATGAGCTCACGTATCCAGCTGATATGTCCCAGCAAAGTCCGTTCCGTCGGTATCTTAAGATCTTTGCTGGATAACGATGTGTATACAGACTCGGCGCTTATGGTCAGGGATACTTTAATAGCTAGACCTCCAACTTCACGCAAATCTCGTAGCTGTCGTGGAATCAGAGCCCCTGCCTGGAGCTCGTGGAGAGCGATGAGCGTAGGGTGGCGCTCATCAAGGTTGTGTGCGGCTGCAAGTGCCTCAGCGGCATAGCTGGACCTCACTTGCAGTCGATGTGATTTACAAAGTCCGTCACAGAGGTGAACGACGGGCTTGCCTTGAGGCGAGTTTCCTCGCCGTAGTACGTTGGCCCCGCGTATGCCGTAGCTTTTGGTCTCGTCGTTCTCCTCCCCGGTGAGCTTCCGATACCCCGATCCACTATGTGTGTCAACTTCGTTCGTCGGATTTATCCGAGGGAAGGTGATGCGTTTCGGGCTGCTGATCAGCTTTCGCGTCGCAGCATTCAGTCGCCTGACTTGCAGGTTGGTGGGCTCTTGGATTTTCTGAAGAGAGACCACATGCACCGCAAGCCAGACTTGAGTAAAAAGGGCATAGGCGATGGGCTCCTCGCAGACGGACAAACATGTCGGTGATGAGTTTGGTGGTTTTGGCATCGGCCGCCGCTCCTGTGAGTTCGGAGTGTGTGATAGGACGTAGCTGTTTAATGTGCTCGTCCTGATCCATGATCACATCCCCTTGGTCATTCTTGGCATAGCGAACGGCGCAGTTCGTATAGGAATGTTTGTTAAGCTTGCATTTACCAAACACCTTTTCGACACGTTGTACATAGTCGTCTATATTTCTCTCTAGGCCTGTCGTATTGATGTCGTCAATACGCTTTGCTGTCAACAGAACTTGACTGAATTCGAATTCAGGATCAGAACTTGTCGGTGCAAGGCCTATAGCTCGTGTGGTCGTACGAAGCTTGAAGGAGAACGCTCTTGGGGCGTCCTTTGTACCCGTCCCTGGCTTGAGGCACCTGAGGCAGCGTCGGCTTTCATCGTGGGGCGGAAAGCCGGGCAGTGTACGGAGTACCTGGGCGCTTCCTGGTGGAAGAGTGAAGCAGACCATGCGAGTTTCCTCGCCGGTGGCATGAGCAAGTTCCTCATAGGTCAAACCCTCGAGGAACGCTTTGTCGATATCCATGGATGCTAAGATCCACTCTGGATGACATGCCGCCTCACTTGCCAGGAGCCTCCGGGACTGCCTTCGAGCAGTTCCTGAGAAGGATTCCACATCAAACGCCTCGGTGCCCATAAATCCACGAAGGACAAGTCTGAGACGCATGGTTTTAACGTTGTCGGTACCAACCTTTACGAACTTCCACTTATATACATATCTGGATGTCATGATGTTGGAAGCGTTAGATAGGTCATACATCTCAAAGCACCGGTTATCAAGCCAGATCTTGAGTTCGGTGTACAAAACTTCACAAATTTATTTAGGGTGTGCTGCTATGTCAGCTTTGGTGAGTAGGTCGTCTTCCTTAACTACCACAGCACGTTTAGCAGCCGATGCTACGTATACTCTCATCGCTGCGACCATAACAGTGTCGAGCTGTGCAAGTTGAGTCTGATCTAACTCTACCTTTTGACATTTCCGGCGTAAAAAAATACCCTGCGACGCACCCAACCCACGCGCATCAAATGGCAAGAGGAGCATGCCAACATTCGCAGGAACAACGACAGTGTAGACGCGGCGATTTGCTGTGTAAGCTACATGGGATGCGCATGCGTTGCACGATTCACAGGACGACGATCGAAAGAACGCGGCTTGAGGCCCCAGGATCGAAGAAGAACGGGCACGGGAACGAAGGGTAGGAGAGGGATGGAATGGAGGGCGGGGGGGGGCGAAATGCCATCGCGGAAGCAGCAGCATGCATGGAGAAGGTGAGGCGGGGAATAGGACGACGATGAAAGTGGCGGGAGGAGACAGAAGACTGCCGCGTTTTTCAAGTGCGAGCTAAACCCGCAGCGCTGCCTGCGCCATGTCGTCGCAGAGTTCCACATGATAAAACTTGTTTAGAGTGCAAGGAACGAGCGAGGCGTAGCTCGCCCGCTAGCTTCTCCGCCTCCTTCCCGCACATTTCAGCGCGGGAGCTGAACGCTCGCAGGCGCGCCGCCAGGTCTGCGGGCGGCCCGCGGGAAAGAAACTCAAGGCCGGGGTCGCGCATCATCAATCGGTTGTCCATCGTCCAAAGTTGCACTGGCGACGTACTGGTTGAACGCGGAGCGAGCAGCATCACGCGCGTGCCTGAACGCCACGCAGGTACAGTGCACGCGCGATTGGGACTTCAGGTCGATCACGCGCGTCTCCACCAGGCTTGGCAACACCACGCGACTGAGGATCTCACTGCGGTCTGCCATGCTGCTGTCCGCGAATGCAATGCGCTGCCTGCAAGTAAGGCGGCGGCGTCCACTTGTCTCAGAAGATGTTCCCGCGGGCCCGAAGGGCGACCGCCAGCTCGAGCCGCGGCGCCGGCAGGCCAGATAAGGATCATGCAACAGCAAAGACGATGACAGAGCAACGAGGTATCGGCGAGTGCATGACCGGCCTCCGTTTCCTGCACTTCTTTCTTTCCTGTAGTTCCCCTAGCTCATCGAGCTCAGCAAATGTTTCTGCGGGTCCGAAGGACGACCGCAGCTCGAGTCGCAGCGCCACGTGGCACGAACCGCAGAGCAAGGGCACGCGAGCATTGCTCGTGGTCAGAATCTGAGTCCCCGTGGTGCCTCACTCCGCTGGCCACCCACCAGCAGCCCTCGAAAGTGGCGACAGTTTCACAGATCGCAGCCGCCCAGGGGTGGCGAGGTCTAATCTGAGTCCCCGTGGTGCCTCACTCCGCTGGACCCACCAGCAGCCTCGAAAGTGGCGACAGTTTCACACAGGGATGGCGAGGTCTAATCTGAGTCCCCGTGGTGCCTCACTCCGCTGGACCCACCAGCAGCCCTCGAAAGTGGCGACAGTTTCACAGATCGCAGCCCCCCAGAGATGGCGAGGTCTAATCTGAGTCCCCGTGGTGCCTCACTCCGCTGGACCCACCAGCAGCCCTCGAAAGTGGCGACAGTTTCACAGATCGCAGCCCCCCAGAGATGGCGAGGTCTAATCTGAGTCCCCGTGGTGCCTCGCTCCGCTGGACCTACCAGCAGCCCTCGAAAGTGGCGACAGTTTCACAGATCGCAGCCCCCCCCAGAGATGGCGAGGTCTAATCTGAGTCCCCGTGGTGCCTCACTCCGCTGGACCCACCAGCAGCCCTCGAAAGTGGCGACAGTTTCACAGATCGCAGCCCCCCCCCCCCAGGGATGGCGAGGTCTAATCTGAGTCCCCGTGGTGCCTCACTCCGCTGGACCCACCAGCAGCCCTCGAAAGTGGTGACAGTTCCGCAGATCGCAGCCCGCCAGGGATGACGTGAAAGGCAAGAGAAGAGAAGAGGAGGAGCGAAGAGAGGAGGAGAAGGCAAGCAAGAGAGGAGAGGAGGAGGGAAGAGAGGGGGGGGGCGGGAGGAGGAGAACGGAGACCGCAGTGCTCTATTCAAAACGAGTACCCAACGCAGGAGGGTTGGGAATAACTCAACATAAGGACCATGTTCATCACTGTCAAGAGAATAACCCTCGTCAGGTGTAGTTGAGCATTGAGAGACGAGACAAAGGCTCTTGTGGTTCAGGCTCGTCTCCGAGCGTTTCCGACACTACGACATCTTCTTCGTCCACGGATGCTGAAACCAGAACACATTGGTCGGGCATCATGGTTGTTGGGACGCAGTAATGATGATCGTCGGTGATCGTCGTGGGATGAAGGTCCATACGTAGCTCATCGCACCACTCCTCCAACATCATAGTCTCTATATCATGTTCCTCACTTTCTTCGTAGATTGTGGACAGACGGCCTTCACTCGGTGATGAAGCACCTGGGGTGTCTGGTGGAGGCCTGTTTCCAGGCGGGTCGTGTTCTCCAGACGTGGTGCCCGGGTGCTGATACTTGGCCAGGTCGTCATGAAATCCTAAGGAAGGAACATGTGAAGTCAAGCATTGGATGAGTCTGGAGTGAGTGCTACCAGTGATTTGAAAAATGTTCAGGCCAGTGCCCACAGACTCATAATAGTGGAAGGCTGGGTTGACGTCGTTATCGTAGTGGATTCGCGTAGACCCGGTGGCGTACTTCACTACAGGTAGATAGGACACACTCTTTGCCAATCAAACTGCTACTACGTGGTCAACTCGGAAATAGTTTCGCACGAGATACTGTAGTGCAAGATGTACGCGCGGGTGAAACTTGCTGTCGTCTGAAAGATTGAGGCTTCCCTGATGGTCTGGAATGTAGCCGAAGACTTTGGCAGGTTTCCCTGCGCCGAGGTGTGCCACAGATGTAAGGACGGTCTGCATGGCCATGTTGTCCATGCCAAGTTCCCGTGTAAGGAGGCATTCAATGTATAATAGCGCGTGGCGAGCATCAGGATACATTACAATTACCTCACGAGATCCTGCCTTGACAACGATGTGTCCTTTTTCAGGCACGTTACGGATCACAGGAAATGGGCCATTCCAGCCTCCAAGATCGTCCTTAGTGGCAGTAGGTCGAAGGTAGTCGACCAGATCCCCTGCTGAGTAAAGGCGAGCGCCATCTGGAGCCGTTTTAGCCCTGAGGGCACGATTTGTCTTGGCCACAGCCGCGGCTTGAGTTATTGCTTCTAGGCGAACTTCCCTCACGCGACGTTCTCGTTCATGACCTGACGTCTCGGGCCCCTTAGGGAAGTCAAGGGTGTCGAGGTCAGGAAGAAAGGAGGGCTGTCGTCCAGCGTGTGCTTGGCATGGCGATACTCCGTTGTAAAACGTGAAGGCGTTGGTAACGAAGATGCCTGCAGCCAATACTCTAGTGAATACAACAGGGATGTTGTGTCTGTTCAGCTCTTCCTCAATCATGTGGAGAACGCCCCTGGGAATACCGTTTCGCGACTCGATCGAAGTCACGTGTTGGCCAGGCGCTCGGATACGGAGTGTTGTACCCTTGTTCGCCACCATGGCCTTGGCAGTGTCATTATTCAGGGCGCCTTCTCCATCTGAGTACAAGACTTGGAAGGGTCCATGAAAGGCAATCCAGCAATAGGAGCAGGCGTCGAGTATAGCGTCACGTTCTCTGTCGGAGATCTCTTGGCCTGCTGCCAAGCGAATACAACGGTCCATAATGTGGAATATGGTCCGTTTCTTGTAAAACATGAGACCCATTTCACCTTCATCGAGCCAATTTCCAGGAAGGCTTACCGAAGGTAGTGTTAAATTTCCTGGACGTTCCCAGGCTCTACATTCCCGACAGGTGTCACAAACTTCTTTGATCATATTTCGACGAACGCTGTCCAGTCCCACTTTGTCTAGGATTAGCCTCATCTTGGGTTCCTTCGCATGGTACCACCGTAGGTGCAGTTTACGAAGTTCCTTCTTAACGACATGAGGTTCGTGACTACGGAGATTTTGCAGACTGCGTTGGATATCAAATCTCGTCCAGCCGGGTAGTCGTGGAGCCCCCGAGCCGGTCGAGGCAAGAGGGTTCCTTGTAGCTCTCCGCAGTCGGTCTCCTTCGTCTACTGCATCTGGTGGTGGTGGTGGTGCGCCTTGTAGGCGGCCGCGGCGGGCCGCTACCTGTGGCGGTTCGCCAGAAGACGCAGAAGGCGTGTTTCCACGCTCGGGCGCGTCTCGTAGCATGTCGTAACTGCTGGCACCAGATGTAGGATCAGCGTTCCCGAAGGATCGCGGTCGCGGTGGCCTGGCGCGTGCGCCCTGGCGGCCACATGATGCGGAAGCTTGGCCCTCACCAGGTTTGGGCAAGGGCTTCCACCAAGCTGGCACATTCTTACCTTCGGGATCATGATCATCAGGAAATTTAAATGGTTCAGCAAAACGACATTTACCGGGTTCAGTATCGAGGTGGTTCTTAACACCCATGCTTCTCGTGAGTTCCCTTTGGCATGCAGGACATGGCCAATATACAAAGATAGAGTCATGATACTTACACTGTGTGGGGTCTCTGTTATGGTTGGGACTGACATTGTCGATGCATGCTGGGCATGTGGCCACTTTTGGGATGATACGATCGCCGATGCGTCTCATACCTTCTCCTGGTTCAGCTTGATCAGGAAGGTCGGCAGGGTAAGCATAAGCAGCACGTGTAGGCGCGTCTCCGCGCGTGGTGTCAATGGCTTTCGCCAAATAGACGGCTTCCACAAAGGCAGACTGCAGTCGTCGAGTGTATTTTTGTGCCAGTGAAAGCTCTGTGTTGCACGGCTGTGCGTGCACATGCTGACCGTTGCATTTGAGTCGCTCAAAGGGTTTAAGAATCGTCTCGTCATTGCTGGTGATATGTGCCGGCTTCTTGATGTAGTCACCAGCCGTATCTATGAGTCCCGTCGCACATTGATCAGTGCGCACGGTTGTAATATGTGGTCGGTTGGCAAGTTCTTTCCATGGGGAAATATATTCCACCCATGTCTGTGTCTGCAGCTCATTGTTCGTGTACCCCATCACTATCTTCCGGCGGGACCGTACAGCGCCCATGGGTACACGTCCACCAAGCTGGGCCAGTGTCCTGGCTACGAAGCAATCAGACGTCTCCAAATCGTCGATGCTGTCGCCTCTCATCGTCGCTTTGGCTAGCGTCTCCAGCAACCCCTGAGGCAGGTTTCCCTGCAATTGCTTGCGCTCCTGCGCCGGGGTCGGCTCGCCTGTCAGCACCGTCTGAAACGACGTGCTGCTTGCGCTCGAGGCGGATTGCCCCGCAGCTCCGAATCGGATGCCCTGATGGCAACTTCGTCGTCGGCATGATCTTGGAGCCCTCGGGGAGTTCCATCTTGACCTGTCCCTTCCCAGGGAATATCAGCTTCTCCTGGCCTCGCTCGAGCACAATAATAGCGCGCTTGTCCTGCATACTGTCGAGGCCCAGGATGGCTGGAAGGTCCTTGCCACAGCCTGACACGATGTTCGACTTGTACGACTCAAGCTGGGTCGAGCCCTGGTACTCGCAGGCAATACTGAAAGTGCCTATGGTATCCGCTGGGGCCGACCCCTCGCCCACCCCGTTGATGTTCAGACGAGAATGGGGTTCAAACGTACAAGAACGACCATGTGCCTCAGCAGCCTGGACAACCTTGCGGCTCGTACTTTCTCCCATTATGTTGATCTTCGAGCCTGCGTCGATGAGGATAGAGTTACCACCATCCTCCAGGAAAGTCTTACTAGGCTGCTTGATGTGCACTGTTTCTGAAGCCCTCAGCTGGGCCATCTGGCGGGTTTCCCCGCAATCCGGTCGCACTCCCTGGCGGGTTTCCCCGCATTGTACTGGCACCCGGCCTGCCTTCGGCCATACGTGCCAGGTCGATGCACTGAAAGTACGACACGTTCTGAGCCTTCAACGCCCTGCTCCTCCCGCCAGTTGGCATACTCGTCACGTATGCTCGTATACTGCTCGCGGGTGGTGCGTCTCGTCAGCGTCAGATACAAATGAAGGGTGATGTCCTGCAACCCCTCATTCGTGAGGTGATCCCTGTACTGCAGCCACTCATCGAACTCCTTGCTCGTAGCTGAGAGCTCGACGGCCCTGACTGCTGGTGCCGCTGTCGCCGCTGAGGAATCTGAGAGATCCAGCGAAGCACTCTCAGTCTCAGGATAGTCGGCGTCCAGCATGAACGTTGTGTGCGCATTGTCCATCTGGGTCTGGAAATGCCGAACACGCAACTCACGCAGCTGTTCAGGGCCCAGTGCCAACTCTGCCCCGCCCCCACTCTGGGGAGACATCTGCGGAGCCACCTGTCCGACAGGTGGAGTATTAGGCAGGTTTCCCTGCTGAGGCGCCGTCATCGGGATAAGCTGGTCGAAGTATCCCGTCTCCATTGGCGGCCTCGCCTCCTCCGGCAGGTTTCCCTGCTGCTGGGGCTGAGCTGTCTGCCTGTCTAGCATCCTGGCTGTCATCTCCTCCGCCATGCTCCTCAACTCCCGCAGCTCCCTCGCTGCTTGCTCAGGAGCCTGAGTGTAGGAGCCGGTCCATGGAAATGATGACGCTAGAATGCCAGGCGCTCGGCAGACAGCACACGGTGGTTGCTGAGGGTCTCCCTCACGCTGATTGGCAACATGGCCCACCACATTTGAGTTCCAGCACTCCTCGTGGAAGAGGTGGTTACACCGCAAGCGGTAAACGCTTTCCCTCGGCGGAAACTGCTCGAGGCATACCGCGCAGGTGTCTTCCATCCCAGTGAATACTTCCACATCTGCTGCTCTGGGGTACACCCGCCGCTGTCTCTCCAGGACCGTCTCGGAGCCCATGAAGGCCGCTGGAGGATCCCTTGCGGGATCCAGCACCCCCGGCGCCACGGCAGCCACGGCTGGAGGAACTGCCGTTGCGGAGGCAGCGGGCGTCACAGCGGGCGAGTTTCCTCGCATGGGTGAGCCTCTGTTCCTCACGACCTCAAGTGCAGCTGCACGTGACTGGTCCCGTACATTATGCACGGCCTGCCTGCGCCTGAAACACGCCTGTTGGGCGTGGTACGTCTGCCTGATATAATCAGGCACGCCCCTACTGCCTGATGATATCGAATGGGCAGTGGGTTGGACGGCCACATCTGGCGTCGTCGGCGCGGGCATAAATGCCATGTGCGGATGCATGGACTGATCACTGCAGCGCACATTCGTGAGGCTGTGGAACTGATCCGCCATCTCGCGAACAAACCTGTTCGGGACTCTAGACCCATAAGGGTACAGTGGCGGATCCACGCGTGCTGGCGCTGGTCTCTGGCCCTGGGCCATGCTCGGGTGAGCATTGAAGGCTGGGACGAAGGCTCGTTGCCGAGCAGGATCTCGAGGGTCGGGACCTTCTGGCTCCCAGGGCCCGGCCGGCCTCCACCTCTGACCACTCGGGTGGGGCAGGTTGTGACTCTGCGCCTGTTGCACCGCAGCTGCCACCCTTGCACGGTAGTCATCAGGCACTCCAGCAACTGTAGTTCGGCCAGCAAGCGGTCGGTGGCGACTTGGAGCGCCGGGCTGGTTTCCCTGCTGACTCGTTGGAGTGCCGGGCGGCATCATGTTCAGGAGAGCTGTGCCATGCTCAGCTCTGGCCGCTGCGATCCTCTCCATGAGAGTGCCATTCGTGGCAGCGCGACCAGGAGTCCCGAACGGAGACTCAGACTGTGCTGGTGGCGTCGCCACTGGGGTCACGCCCCTGGGTGTGTGCGTGCTATGCGAGGGGCTCCCATGCATCTGCTCGAATCGAGCAGGCTCTCCGAAGATGCGGCCGAACGTATGCGGTCTCCCTGCGGTTCGGGCGTGTCATGTCGGAGTCCATTGATAGGCAGGTTTCCCTGCGTGGCCTGACGATTACGCGTCACCATGGCGGACATGGCTCCCTGGCCAGCGGCCCAGGAGTCTTGTTGGTACAGTCTGTCCGCCAACTGCTCCACCTGCTCAGGATTTAGAGCGGCCGCGATCTGGTCCAGATCTGAGGTGCTAAGGACCTGCCAAGATATGGCACTGGGCCCTTGGCTTGGAGCCCGGCTTGGAGCCGCGCTTCCAGCCTCACTCTCGGTGATCATGAAGATCTGATGGACTTCAGGCTGGTTTCCCAGCGTGGTGGGGCTGTAGTGGTCTCCAACTTCTCTGTGACCGTAGACCATAGGAGGATCAATACCCTCTTGGTCACGAGACCACTGGTACTTGACGCTAGCACTGCCCACATCATTCCACCTATTCGGGGCCGACATCATAGCGGTGGAGACGCGTGCCTTACGATCGCCCAGATATTCTGGGTTGCGCCATTGCTTCCAGGTGGTGATGTCTTCCACGTGGGAGATGCAGTACGGTTCAATGATACCGTCTTTTCCCTCGGAGAGAAGGACGCCGTTGTCAGACCAACAAAATTTTATTCCGTCCTTCAGGGCCTGACGCCAGTCCACAAAGAAGATGGCGAGAGTGGACTCGGGGTCCCACCCACTTTTCACACTGCGACGGCGAACCGTCGGTACAAAGTGGATGTGCGACCGGCCTGACCCACTATTCTTCGAGTTGTGTTCTGAACGACAAGAGAGGCCATACCACATGATGCCTTCAAAGGCATCCCATCGAGTGCCATGCATGGCAACCTCGGGGTATGGGGCCGGTCTCCCGGCAGAGTTGTCGTGTAGTACAATATATTTGTACAACGACCATTGAGCCTTCAGCGTCCACGAGTGCCCTTGAGAGGCACGGATGAAGATGTCGGGCTTACCAGAATCCCGCACTAATACCTTGAACTGAAGGCGTTGTTTCTCTTCACCGTCTGGTTCGCGGACATGAGCAATCTCCATCATGATGGCAGCCAGCTGGTCCACCGTGCGGCCGTAGAGGTTCGCGGCGATGACTTTGGCCTCGTCCTGTTTAGGATTATACCCGTCCTGTCTTTTTCGTCCGTTGCGCCACGGAAACTCATTGACGAGCTCTACGAGGTTAACCCAGCCATCATGATCGTCGAATGAAGTCAGGCTCCACACAGGCTTGCGTGGTCTGTCAGGCGCGTGTCTGCAAATCCGACTGAGACGTTTACTCAGTTGTTTGAGGGTATGATTTTTCTTCGGGGAAATGTTTCCTTGCCTGCATCGTTCCATGAATGCCTCATCCACCGAGCGTATATGTGGAAGTTTCCGCAGGGCAAGTCTGTCATTGATCACGGCCTGACTCCCACTAATGAAGGACGTATCACCTGGGCGGTGCAGCTGATCCCCGGGCCGGTTTCCCGGCACAGGAGCCTCTGTCGCTGAAGAGGCTGCGGCTCCTGAAGAGGAAGAAGCTGCAGCTGCAGCGCCTGGCGGGTTTCCCCGCGGTGACTCTCGGCTGGCACTGCCCCTAATCGTAGGCACCCAGGCACCTCTAGACAGAGCACCTTCCTCAGACCTCTTGGAGCGCGCCGTCGCAGGCGCGGCCGGCGTAGGGGTAAACCCCGTGCGCTCGAAGGCTTCAGCCTTGCTGGCAATGGATCCGCTCCTGCTAGGTGGGCGTCTCCTTACCTCCGCAGGCTCCTGAGGTTGCTGCTTGGGGTCGGGTCCTTGTGCTGGAGTTGCTCTGGTCGGTGATCTCGGCGTTTTAGAACGAGGCACCTCCATATGCACATCTGACCCAAGAACCTCAGAGCGAGCTGCTGTGTTCGGTCTTTCCCCCGAAGGCGACTTCGGTGCTGGGGTTTCGCTCTTAGCCTTCGGTTGGAGTGGGAGTGGGGGCTTCTTCGCCCCCTTCATGTAGACCTTTTGGGAGTCCAGCAACATCTGGCGAGTTGCCTCGCGGGCGCGTTCCTCTGCTATTCGTCTACGTTCCTCATCTGCCGCAACTCGCTGGGCCCTCTGTTCGTCGTCATCCATCATTTCTGGCCGTCGAAACTGACTGGAAACGCCGGGCGAGTTTCCTCGCATTCCAGGTAGGCTGAAGAGCGCATATGTTTCTTCCTGGGTCATATGCACCAGTCCTCTCGGAGGCGGAGGAGACTGAACTTCCTCGGCCTTAGGCCTCATATGGACTGTGATTCCGAGACGGCGGTTGATCTCTGCGATCTCGTCTTGAGTCATCGGAATCAGCGGTGGATGACCCTCCTTGGCAGGAGCGCGGCCTCTATTCGGGCTCAAACTCTCGTTGAGTCCCACAGGGCACCCAGGCCTATGCTCCTGACATGGCTCTGAGCACGGTCCACAAACTGCATTAGGTCTATACAGTTTGCGTGCTGCAATGACATTTCGCAGCTGCGTCCGTACTTCTTGTATTTCATCAGTACGAATATTCGTCGCGAGTTGGTAGCCACCTCGTATGGACTTACCTTGAGCATCTCTGTAGGCTGGGCTGCCCTTTCCGAAAGCAGAATGCTCACCCTTCTGACGCCTAGGGTCATTGTAAGCGAGCAATTGACCCCCGCGCCGAGCGGGATGCTCCTTCGGGCCTGCTTGCCTCCATTCGCGAGGGAGCCGTGCTTGCGGATGAGGTTCTTCCCTGAGGCGTGGGTGAGAGCGAGACCTCCTGGCGCGCTCATCACATGAAGCTGCTGACGTAGCCAGGGCGGGAGCCGGCGGGGGCCCCTGCGAAATCCCAGGCGGGGCCCCCTGCGAGCTCCCAGGCGGATCATCTAGAAGGGGCAGGTTTCCCTGCTGACTGGAGCCCGGCGCAATCGGCTCTTGCGCTGGTGGTGGTGTGTCAGGCGCGTCGGGACTAAAGTCCACTTCCTCTTCACCGTTGACCTCCATCATGAGTATTGTGGTCTCGTCCTCACACAGCCCACATCCATCGCCTTCTTCATCTTCTGATGTAGGATTGCCAATGACGACGGTCATTGGTCCAGCCTGGACGGGCAGGTTTCCCTGCATAGCCGGCGACTGGGCATCGCTTGGCTGTCCCGGCGTAGGCGGTACGGTTGTCGGTTCAGGCTCGTTGCCGAGCACAGGCTGCCCGGCAATAGTGCGCATGGCCGTATCGTTGGGCAGAAATCCCGCCGCCTGGAGACCCCATCCTGGCGGAGGGAGAGCCTGACCGCGCATGGCGATGGCCATTTCAAGGGCCTGGCGCCATCTCCCTCTGGAGTACCACACATGCCGCTGCACGTCCTCAGGGTGCACGCTATCGACGAGGGCCAAGGCCGCCAGCACTCATTCCGAGTCGTCACAGGCGTCAGTGTCCTGTAGCATCATTTGGCCAGCTTCGATGCTCTCTTGACTCTCGGGATATGCTATGACCAATACCTCGTGCATCCTCATGGGGGTCTGCAGTAGTGCGCGTGGTCCGTACTCGCCTGGGGCAAGCGACCCAGGGGGTATAAATGGGTCGGGTCCCCTGGCCCGCCCGCCACGAACGCTTGAGACTCCATTTCAATCAGATCAGCGTAGTTTAAAGGATATGTAGGAGTAGGCATGTTGCCAGGCATGAGGTCGGGTTGAGGTTGGAGGTTGCGATCAACCTCTGAAGGCGAGGCTTGAACAGTATCATCTTCTTCACTGCTCTCGTAGGCCATGATGTTGCCTGGATTACCGAACATCCAGTCAAAGAAGGATAAAGGTTGGTTTCCCAGCGTTCCATGTTCCACAGGCGCCAGCTCGAGGTAGTATGCGTACAGTCCATGGCCGGCACGCCTCGATCTCATCCAAATTGTCCACGCTGCTGGCCCAAGTTAAAAATATCTGCTCCATGGCCTCAAATTCTTGGAGGCTCAGATATTCGATAACTGGTTCACTTGAGCCAAAATGGACTTCGGTTGATCTGCCCTTTCATTTCCCTTCGCTGGACAATCTTTTACTAGATGATCGGCACTATCACACTCATGGCACTTTAGGATCTGGCCGTCTCTACCTCGCGGGTTTCCCCGCCTACCTTTGCCTTTACCTGAGGTCTCTCCACGGCCTTTACCACGACCTTTTCACCCGAAAAATATCTCATCATACGGGTCATCTGAGAGCCTCTGGAGGAAGGCCGCGATGCCTCGTCCATTCAACCTACGACGACCCCGTTTGCCTTTACCTTTTTCCTTCGAAACTCCTCAGTATCCTCCTCCTAACACGACCCACTGTTTTTCGTGTGAACCTCCTCCACCTCCGCTTTGCCTGTTGTAGTAACCAACACAGGTGTTCGGCATGCTGATTGTCACTTTCCATGTTCATAATATCTGACCAATATAAGGGTTCAACACCGTCTGATGATATAGTATCGGCGTCGGTGCCGGAGTCGAAATCGTCGTCCCCCCGGTAGGTGGATACACCGTCGGTTAGGGGGTTTGCTTCACCCCATAAGGAGCGGTGTGGTTGAGGTTCTCTAGGAGGAGGGCTGGTTGCCCAGCTTGGTTGTGGTCGATCCCCTGCTAGTAGGGCGATCCCCTGCTAGTAGGGCAGTAGACTCTCCAGGATCGTCGGCCCATATGCTGGAGGGCCCGTTCCCAGGCTGGGCTTCAGTGGTTAAGGTAGTGTAGAAATTCCCAATACCAGATCCTCTTCCCCTTCCAAACGCTGATCCTATGTTGCCAGGAGACCGTTCTGGCAGGTGGCCTATCGAACGCACCCTCTCCAGCAACTCATCATACTGTTGTTGTGTTCGGGGCATTTGGTGGTTGAGTGGCTGTAAGAGTTGCATGGCTCGCTGGTTGCCAACGCCTAGGGCGCGGAATAGGATAGTAGTTAGCAGTTGGAAGTTGGGAAGATCAGATCCCACCGACTGTGCCTCAAGTCGGGCCATCTCGAATCGGGTGAGACTGACGTCGATTCGTTCTCCGTGAGGCACATGGAAGTCGATGAGCTGTGTGCCTGAAGTGAGCTGGCGCTCATCTTCCAGGCGCTCGAACTTCATGCTTAGGAGGAACATAATGTAGGTTACTGGGTCGGTGTGGACACCATCGATGTCCGCACCGTAGTTTATAATGTCAGGTGGTACCCTCGTGGCGAGTGTCCTCGCTAGACCACCCAGGCCGCGTTGCATGGCGGCCGCTTGGGCCTGTGGCGTCATACGTCCACTTGTGACGTTGAGCCACGCGTTGACCTCATAAACGTACTCGCGGAAAAGGTACGTTGCCTTGAGGGTCCCAGTATGGGCCATGTGTTTGCCAGTCGGTGCTCTTATCTCCACGGCGCATGTGTCCGATTGCTGCCCCCAGCGCGAACCATATGATGGCGAATATAACCAGCCCGAGGCTGTGAAGGTAGGGGTGGTTATTAGGCGCGTTGCCGCGCTGGGGTAGCGCCTTGTCAAGTCTTCGAGACGCTCTATCTGGCGGATCTCTCCGCCCATGCTTCAAGTGCTGCGCCTTTGGCTCGTTGCCGAGCGGTTGGTAGTAGCGCAATGATGAAGCATATATGGTACCAATGTTGTTGTCTAGACGTCGTACCTCTCGTGTTGCTTCTTGCTCTTGAATTGATCCTCGTAAATGTACTGGGAGTGGTGGCGCAGGGTGGTAGTTGGTCACGAAGATCGTGCCGTATAGCGTGAGGATAAAAAAAGCAAGAGCTTACCACACGATAGTGCGGCCAGCTCCGCTACCAAGTCTGAAGTGACTATGGTAAGTCAAATAGCATCCGCTTCCATGGGAATCGAATGGCAGATAACGTCCAATGCCATGCTGGGGTGGTTCAGTATGGGGAATGGACGGATAGGATGGGATAAGATCCATGTAATGATCTTTCCAGCACGTAGCGAACACAAGCAGCGTCCGGGCAAATAGGGCGCGCGTGCCTTGAGCCAAAGGCAACGGCGCGCGAGCTATACTCCCGATTCTATATAACATCTCCCAATAAGCTACCCTTAAAGTCTGGGCACGTGAAAACAAGCGTTTCACTTGAGAGATCCTATGAATTCTGGTCCCCAGGAGAAGACAATCTATAACACGAAGCACGCGTTTCACTTGAGACATCCTCAGCAATTCTGAATAACAAGCGTTTCGCTCGAGACATCCTCAAACATCATTCCGCTGGCCCAAGGCGACCTCGATATCTATCGCAAAATAATTCCGCCGGCCCTACAGCCGTCGATTCCGGGGGTCAACGACTAAAAGAGAACCCTGGGCCCACGCCCTTTCCGGGAAAAATCGGCATGATCGACCCACGAACCTGGAAAGGAATACAGAAATGTAAGGCATGGCAACGTTTCAAAGACACTTGATTGGGCGACGGGCAAATTCGATGCTGAATGTATCGATCTCGATGTACTGTGCCGAGGGCTGTGCTGTGCTACGCCGTGCTGAACTGCGATGTGCCATGCCGCGATTGTGCTCTATAGCGATGTGGATCGAGTCCTCCTTTGCATCCGCGTCCTGACCGAACTGATCTGGATCTAAGCTCGAGCTGCCTGAGCAGATGGTAGCTGCCCCAGAACTAATCGACAGGGGGACATGCCAGGAGGACGCGCCGCGGAACGTCCCAAGGGACGCGCCAGGCGACGCGCCAGGGGACGTGCCACGGGCACGCACCGCGGGACGTGCCAAGGGGACGCGCTACGGAACGTACCAATGGACGTGCTGCGGGACGTGCCAGGGGAACGCGCCGCGCGACGTGCCAGGTGGACTCGCCAAGAACGCGCCAAGGAACGTGCTAAAATGCAATGTTGAATGTATCGATCTTGATGTACCGTGCCGACGGCTGCGCTGTGCTGGCCGTGCTGAATTGCGATGTGGCCGCGATTGTGCTCTATATAGCGTTGTGGATCGAGTCCTCTTTGCATCCGCGTCCTGACCGAACTGATCTGGATCTTAAGCTCGAGCTGCCTGAGCAGATGGTAGCTGCCCCAGAACTAATCGACAGGGGGACATGCCAGGAGGACGCGCCGCGGAACGTCCCAAGGGACGCGCCAGGCGACGTGCCAGGGGACGTGCCATGGGCACGCACCGCGGGACGTGCCAAGGGGACGCGCTACGGAACGTGCCAATGGACGTGCACCGCGCGACGTGCCAGGGGGACTCGCCACGGGACGCTCCGCGGAACGTGCCAGGCAAAATGCCAGGCTGCAAAGCTAAGGGTATCGATATTGATGTACCGTGCCGAAGATTGTGCTGTGCCTGGGCGACCTGGACACGTGAAAACACGCGTTTCGCTCAAGACGTTCTCAGCACATCCTCATGCTAGACATCCGCCTGGGCAACCTGGACACGTGCAAACAAGCGTCTCGATCGAGACATCCTCAACACATGCTCATGCTAGACATCCGCCTGGGCGACCTGGACACGTGAAAACAAGCCTCTGGTTCGAGACATCCTCAACAAATCCTCATGCTAGACATCTGTCTGGGCAACCTGGAGGCGTGGAACCAAGCGTCTCACTCGAGACATCCTCAAGACCTGGGCACGTGAAAACAAGCGTTTCACTTGAGAGATCCTATGAATTCTGGTCCCCAGGAGAAGACAATCTATAACACGAAACACGCGTTTCGCTCGAGACATCTTCAACCAATTCTGAAAAACAAGCGTTTCGCTCGAGACATCCTCTAAAATAATTTCGCCGGCCTCCTTCAAACTCGTCATTTATCGAAAAACAATTCCGCCGGTCTCGTTCAAGTCGATTCCGGGGGTAAACAGCTAAAAGAGGACCCTGAGCCCCCGCCCTTTCCGGGAAAAAGGATACTGCTGGCAACGGCAAGTGGTGCGCGAACGAACACATAAAGGACGGAGAAAGAAGAGGACGAACCGAGTATTCCTAGGACCCGTCAGAGAAGCTGCAACAATACACCTTCCCATGCCAAGTACCCTACTCGCAACTCCCTCCTGGTTCACACACAGGTTTGCACTTCTGATAACGATGTGGAAAAACGTCGCCACCGACCCTGGCAGTTGCCGCGAGAGTTTCACATGAATGTACGCGGCACGACGGCACAAGACCCATTTTGACAGAGATCCCTCCTACATCCCGAATGCGTACGACGCGAAAACGGGAACACCAATCTAAAAGCAGCTGCCCTCCATCCCTGCAGCTGCTGCAAGGTTTGAAACGAATGTGCGCGGCGCTGATGCGAGAGCCACAGTTTGAAAACGACCCACACGCTCCATCATTATAGCTGTTGCAAGTTGTCTACGCCAACCAGGGCGGCATCAAGGGGAGAATCACATTTTGAAAACGACCCCGTGCACCCGAGTACCGCAGTGCATATTGCTGCAAGCTTCAAACGTCAAGTTCACTGGTGGTGGAGCACTCTCCAGCGACACACCCAAGCCGCCCTACCTACACGTCTGGGGGGGCGACAGGGATGTGGAAGGAGGATGGGAGAAGAGGAGTTGGAAGAACAGGGGGGAAGAGGAGGGTTGATGATAAAGATGTTTGCGGTTCGCGTCCCTGGTAAGCGAGGAAGGCGGATGTAAGCGGACGAACAGAAAAGGGAGGATTGGGAAAAAGGAGGACAAAAAGAGGTGAAGGAGGCAGATGTAGGTTAGCATGAAAACAAAGGAAGAGGGGAGAAGAGAAGAGGAGAGGAGGAATGAGAGGGGGAAGGGGGGAGACAGATGAGAAGGGGAAGGAAGACAACCAATACGAACACTAGGAAGGCTAGTCACGATGGGTGTGAGACTGACGAACAAGTAGGAAGAGGGCAAGCGATGGATGAGGGCGAGAAAGGGTTAGACGAAGGAGGAAGCGGAGGGGGAGGTAAAAGGACATAAGATTGGCAGTGGGAGTGATAAGCGAGAAAGGAAGAGAGAAGCAGGAGCGGAATCAAAAGAGACGAAATGTAATGCCTTTTCGGCTCTTCCTCGTGCTCATCCTCCCTCCTCCCTCTTCCTCAAGCTCCTCTCCCCTTTCCTCATTCTCCCTTCCCCCTGTCTTCCCTCGCTCCTAATCATATTCCTTCCCCCTCCCCCTACGCACCCTCGTCGACAGTTGTGCTTCCCTTTCTCCTCCATCCCCGCTCCCACCCGACACCAATCCCCACACTTCAGGATTGGTGGCCACCGAGGTCAGGCATGTGGACAGCGTGTCCAGTAGGTATGGCAGCTTAGTGCCACGCCCCCTGACACACAGCCTCCCGGGTGGTACAAGCGCTGCGGGCACAGATCTCACCGAGCAAGCGTCGGTGACTGGGGGGTGGGATCATCCAATTCGCAGGGGAGCGCAGGAAAGGATGGGGAGGCGGGAAGGGCGGGGGGCACGGGAGAAGCGACGCGGGGACAACAAGAATGGCGGCCAAGCAGGGGGAATCGAGGCAAAGGAAAGGGACGAGGGGGAAACGGAAAAAAGGGGCGGGGGAAGTGGGGCGGAAAGACTTCGTTAAGGTCGTGGTGGTGACCGAACAAGTAGCGTTTGTGAAGGGCGCGGAGGTGCCGTGGTCGTAAGGGCCGTGCTGTTGTGGTCAGTCATCGGGGTAATGTTAATGGACTTTGTATGTGGTGACTCCGTTGCGCGCGGGCGCGGCAATGCTCCTGGAGACCGGTGATGGAAGCAGGTGCCCGACACAGTCCCAGGGGCGTGAGCCAACGGATCCCTGTGAGGCGCCTGGGCCGGGCACGGTCACCACATCGGGCCGCGCTCAAGGGCCCGCGCGCCACTTATGTTCCGGCGCAGGGTGATCAGCGCATCCTGGCGTCCTCGCCCCACTGGCATTTGCCGCGCGAGCCATTTTCGTGTGGACTCGCCCATGCCCCCCCGAGATTTGAAACCCCAAGGGCTGGAAGCGTACAGTGTACAGTGCCATTGTATTTGCGGCACCTGGCTTGTTCTGCAAGTCTGACGACGCTACCGGGGTGTGAGCCCCTCCAGCCTGCAGGCACTGCTGAGAGGCAGGATGCACGATGGATGGTAACCATCGCTGTCCCTGCGTCTGAGGTCGGCGCGGAGACCCCGGTGACCTGGTCCGTTGGGCGGGCGGACTCAAGGATTGACTCCGATGTCGGAAATGCCGGCCTCACGTGGGGCTCGCGCGATAGTGTCATGCAAGGCGTTGTGCCTCTTAACCATGAAGCCGCCGTGTGAGCAGCAGAGTGTGTAGCGTCCATGGATGGCGGCGGTGACGTCGCAGTGGGATGAATCCACCTACTTGGCTGCGCGGACCAGTCCTCCGAGCCTGTGGCTGCAGACCATCGGGAAGTGATCATCACCGAGGTTGTGGGCGGGTCGTGTGGGCGGTCCGAGCCACGCGCCTGACCCCTTGCCTGTCTTACTGAGGGCAAAGGCCGGTTGGTGCGGCTCCGTCTCGGCGCGTCGGAGCCATGGTGCCCACTCGGCCTGCCGTCTGTGTCTAGTAAAGTGCCTCTTGATGGGGGGGCGATTACTGACGAAAATTATACTGAAGAACACGCGTCACTTGCGCGGGCACGGGATGTGCGAAAAGGGGGGGGCTGCCGCTCCGCCCATCCCGTGCGCGCGCTGGAGGATGCCTCCTTCGCCTCCACTCCTCCTCAGTCTCCTCTTCTACCTCGTCCTCGTCATCATCCTCCTTCTTCTTCGACCGCGGCTGCTGCCCTCTTCCCCCCTCTCCATGCAGCGCCTCCTCCTTCCCGCTCCTCCGATTGCTGGCGTTGCCCCTCCTGCTCCCCAGGAGCCTGCGATCCCCAGAGGCCCCTGGAGGCCCAAAACAAACGCTCGTAAGTCGACCTCCCCCGAACCCCCCCTCAACGGAGCCCCGACATCTCTCGAGTCATTACCCATCGGTCGGAAGACGTGGGCAGGGACATGAACAAGGAAGGCGTTGCAAGTGGGTCTCCGCCCGCCCCCTAAAGAGGAAGAAAAAGGGGAGGGGGGAAGACGCCCGTTGATTGGAGCAGGAAGGTTCCTGAAGCAGATTGAATCTGGGAATCCTGAAAACATGATCGACCCACGAACCCGGAAAGGAATATAGAAATGTAAGGCATTGCAACATTTCAAAGACACCTGATTGGGCGACGGGCACATGCAATGCTGAATGTATCGATGATGATGTACTGTGCCGAGGGCTGTGCTGTGCTACGCCGTGCTGAACTGCGATGTGCCATGCCGCGATTGTGCTCTATATAGCGTTGTGGATCGAGTCCTCCCTGGCATCCGAGTCCTCACCGAACTGATCTGGAGCGTAAGCTCGAGCTGCCTGAGCAGATGGTAGCTGCCCCAGAACTAATCGACAGAGGGAACATGCCAGGAGGACGCGCCGCGGAACGTCCCAAGGGACGCGCCAGGCGACGTGCCAGGGGACGTGCCATGGGCACGCACCGCGGGACGTGCCAAGGGGACGCGCTACGGAACGTGCCAATGGACGTGCCGAGGGACGTGCCAGGGGACGCGCCGCGCGACGTGCCAGGTGGACTCGCCACGGAACGCGCCAAAGAACGTGCCAAGGTGCATAGTTGAGTGTATCGATCTTGATGTACCGTGCCGACGGCTGTGCTGTGCTGGGCCGTGCTGAACTGCGATGTGCCATGCCGCGATTGTGCTCTATATAGCGTTGTGGATCGAGTCCTCCCTGGCATCCGAGTCCTCAATCAAGTGATCTGGATCTTAAGCTCGAGCTGCCTGAGCAGATGGTAGCTGCCCCAGAACTAATCGACAGAGGGAACATGCCAAGAGGACGCGCCGCGGAACGTCCCAAGGGACGCGCCAGGCGACGTGCCAGGGGACGTGCCATGGGCACGCACCGCGGGACGTGCCAAGGGGACGCGCTACGGAACGTGCCAATGGACGTGCACCGCACGACGTGCCAGGGGGACTCGCCACGGGACGCTCCGCGGAACGTGCCAGGCAACATGCCAGGCTGCAATGCTAAGGGTATCGATATTGATGTACCGTGCCGAGGGCTGTGCTGTGCCTGGGCGACCTGGACACGTGAAAACACGCGTTTCGCTCAAGACGTTGTCAGCACATCCTCATGCTAGATCCGCCTGGGCAACCTGGACACGTGCAAACAAGCGTCTCGCTCGAGACATCCTCAACACATGCTCATGCTAGACATCCGCCTGGGCGACCTGGACACGTGAAAACAAGCCTCTGGTTCGAGACATCCTCAACAAATCCTCATGCTAGACATCTGTCTGGGCCACCTGGAGGCGTGAAACCAAGCGTCTCGCTCGAGACATCCTCAAGACCTGGGCACGTGAAAACAAGCAATCCACTTGAGAGATCCTCAGAATTCAGGTCCCCAGGAGAGGACAATCTATAACACAAAACAAGCGGTTCGCTCGAGACATCCTCAACAAATTCTGAAAAACAAGCGTTTCGCTCGAGACGTGACGTCCTCAATGTTTAATTCGCCGGCCCTACGCGACCTCGTTATTGATCGCAGAATAATTTCGCCGGCCCTACAGCCGTCGAAACCGGGGGTAGACCAACTAAAAGAGAACCCTGGGCTCGAGCCCTTTCCGGGAAAAAGCATGTTCAACGACCGCTGGTCACTGTAAAACGGACGATACACCTCTCATACTTTCTTGCATGTCACGGGACCTGGAGGGCAGAACATGCCGAACAAGGTCGGCCTCGACTTTTCAAGACGTGGGGGACTCCCACGTCTTGAAAAGTCGAAGCCGACATGTTCGATCCCTGCCCCCCCCCCCGGACCTCGCGACCCGTTTCCTGGGCCATGACTTCCTTGCTTGACAGTTGTCTTACTTTCGCTGGCCCAACAAACAGCCAGAGGCGCGCAGACTGGAGAAGCGACGCCGAGATCAAAAAGACGACGATGTCGGAGGTCTCCGCGTTCTCCCTCCCTCCTCCTGGTGTGCTTTCTGATATGCACTTCCAGGCGGATCCATCCGTGGCCACAAGGGCGCTCCAGGAGGCCCAAGGATGCTGGGTCCTCGATCTTGGATCATGGGTCCTCCTCTGGAGTCTATGGAAGTATGGCCCCCCTCGTCCAGAGATCTCCACAAGTAGCCCCTGAGGCAAAACAAAAACAACTCAAATCCATCAAATCCCAAACATGTCCAGAAACTCCGGCTAAATCTGATAATCGATCTTCCTGCCTCCCCCGATGTCTTCCTCCTCGTTCCCTCATGCCTCCCTCCTCTCCGTCCTCCCTCCCTTCCACTTCCCCTCCACCTCCTTCTCTCCCATAATATACAATACGAATACTACCCTCCTCTCCTCCATGTCAACGAGCTGAAGAAAAATCCGGCCCTCTCCATGCAAGGTCTTATTATGTGAATGATGTCACAACAGCCCTTCATAGGATACGATGCAATATGTGTTCAATCAGAGCGTTGTTGATTTTCTAAATGGTACTCCCGCTGCCTCGCTGGCCTCATTTCAGGATCGCCGCTTTGCTCCAGTCGCTCAGACTGACCCTTCCGCCCCAGCGCGAGCCACATTATGGATCCGAATCCTTCCTCGTCGTTATTGCCCCTTCTATTCCCCTCGCAGCCGCTTCCAGATACTCCTAATCATCCAGCTCATCCTATCCTGCACCTGCTGCTGCTGTTCCTACTCTTCCTTCAAGTCCCCTCCTCCTCCTCCTACTACTACTACTCTTTCTCATGCTCATCCTTCTACTCATCCTTCTGCATCCTTCGATGAATGTGTATTCGAAACAAAGACGGAAAGGGATACGTGAGAGGGATATGACGTCAGATATGACGCGAGCGCACCCAGCTTGACCCTCCTCCCTTCGTTGATCACCTCTCCCCAGACGATGGAGGATCATCGATGTCTGATCCTCCCTCCCTCTCCTCGATCCTCGATCACGTATCGGCTCATGACGCTACTGGAGGCCCAACGAGGGCCCCAAGTGGCCGAAATCGACTCCGAAACTCGAGAAATCCTCCTCGATCTTCGACCCACGAAGCCAATCGGCGACGAACACCACGATGACAACGACGACGACGAGGCTTTTGACCTTACAAAGACTAGCCGCACGCGTACTAGCCAGAGTTCCAAACTCCACGGCCAGCGATGGAGACGCCACTCGACCCAGAGCCTCGATTCGCGGGCTGGGTCGTCGTCGCCAACGACGACGAGGCCGACGGAAGACGACGGAAGACGACGGCAGACGACGACGCCGACGACGTCGCTGACGCCGACGACGTCGACACGCCAACGCCACCGGCGCCGACGACGCCCCCCTCAAGGTGGGCGCCAAGCCTCCAGGAGCAGCTGCGGGCTTGCAGCGAGGCCGGAGAGGTCGGTGGCCTGCAGCGCGTGCTTGACAGTGTGGATGTGCAGCAACTTCGAAAGGAACCTGGGCTGTTTGACACGACCAACCCTCAACTTGGACTGGGCCGATCATAGGAAACACCGACCGCCCTGGAATCTCCAACGCATCTCCCCGCGAAGTCCCGCGAATCTCCAATTCCCAAGAAGTCTGCCCGCAAAATCTTGCCATGCTGCCCCGATCCTCAACTTGGGGCGTCAAAGGCACGCGCAGCGCAGGAGTCGGAGCGGCGTTCGCCCGGGCGGAGCCGTTGAGGCCGCTCGTGGCTGTCAGGCGCGAAAGGACCCTTGGCCAAACGGTGCAGGGAAAACTGCACTGCACACTGGAAGCCTCTGACACTGAAAGCCGTTCGTGCACACAAGGGCTGGACCTCAACGTTGTGTTTCGTGTTGTGTTCGTTTTGTTTTCAGTTTTGCTCTGCCTGTTTCCCCCCCTCCCGAAACGAAAACCAAAGCCCAGCCGAAGTCCAGCAACACAGCGTTTCTAGACCCAGTCCTGGTGTGCGCTGGCCGCTCGTCGTCGCCCTCGTCTCGGAGGCCGTGGCCCTCGCCGAGGCACCCGGAGAGAGGGGCGGCTCGACGTGCTCGACGTCGTCGTGTCGCTCGCTCGTCGTCGCGTCGCCGCCGTCGTCCCCGTCGCTCTCGCCAGCTCCAAGAGGGTGGAGGACGGCCCAGGGGGTCAGCAAGCCGCGGGACGCACAGAGACATACGAGTACTACATGTTGTCCCGGGAGGCGCGCGCCCGACCCGAACACATATAGCATACCCATCTTGTAGTAGATCGTTCCCTGAGCGGCGTGTCCAGAAAGCGCCCGCAAGAACGCCTGTACCATGAGATTTCTCGGTGCGCGCGTCGCCCCTGGGGGGACATACAGTATACGTATGTGGGGGTGACGCCGAAGCCAGGGCCGCGCAGCTGGCTCTACCCCGACGGAGCTCCGAGAGAGCCAGAGCGGGCCGCGGCGTCTCCTTGCGGGAGGGGAGTGCCCGGCGGCGGGAGCTGCAGTGTTGCGCGCGCGCGCTAACAGAGAGGCGCGCGCACGCCTTCACGCTAGGACGCCAGCTGCGTCGTATCCTCACGGTTGTCCTGGGCCGAGCGCGTGCAGCGGCATACGTATAGAAGCTCGAAAAAGAGGCGGGGGGAGCTGCAGTGTTCCGTGAACGTAGATGTGAGAGTGAACAGTGATACGTGCGCGCAAACAGAGAGGCGCGCGCACGCTTTCGCGCTGAGACGCCAGCTGCAGCGTATCCTCACGGTTGTCCTGGGCCGAGCTCGTGCCGCGGCATGAGTATAGAAATCTCGCAAGAGAAGCGGGGGGAGGTGAATGTAACAACCCGTCCGTCACCTCCTCCTGTGTCTCCTCCCCCTCCTCCTGCGTGCGCAAGTCACGTTCCCGGTTGCACTAGACGACACGCGTCCGCGGAAAGGAACAACAACAGCGGAATGGGAAGGATGGGTGGGCGGGTGAGGAATGCCAGATATGGCAGGAGCTTCTCTGGCTCGTCATTCTCCCCTTGCCCATCTCCTTCCTTCCTCACTCCCCCCCGTTCTCTCCCTTGCGGAAACCGCTACTCCCCAGACCTGTCCGGGGTGGTGTTCTGATCAAAATTTCGAAGCGAACCCAGCCGTGGTGACGAGGGAGGGCTAGCGGCATCGGCTCCTTTCCCTCCTCGGACCTTCCTCCCTCTCCTCCCCCTCTCGCCCTGTCCTCCCCTCTCCCCTCCCCCGCAGGAGCCAGCGGTCGATCCGCGTCAGGGCGTGGATCTTCTCCACGCCCATGCCGAGTTCGAAGGCCTTCGCAATCGCCCACACGCGCGAAGGCGTCGGCCTCGGCGGACCATGAGCCATGGGAACGACGAAGACGATGAGGATCACAATGACGACGGAAATCAAGACGACGATGAAGGCTCCGAGGGCGACGAGGCACAGGGCAAACATAACATAGATTCAGAGCGGCCAGCGAGAGCTGGCAGCACCAGAGGATGGGGGTGGGCCGATTGGAACCTGCTGCTGGATTCCTCGCCAGACCACCGCACTTGGAGGAGGTACTTACGCTTGAATTGCCACGAAACGAACGGGGGATGATGACGAGCACGCAACGAAAAAGGATTTTGGGGAGGAGGGGCTCGAGACCTCGAGGCGTAGCGCAGCCGTTTGACATGAAACAACATGGGAAACAGGGGCGGTGACAACAGCCGCAAGTCATAAGAAGGGAACCGACATGACATAAAGCTGAAACGGGGGAGGGGGAGACAGAGAAGACTGAGGAGATGAAGAAGCGGAAGAAAGCTGAGATGGAGTGGACTCAGCGGAAAATGTTCTCAAATATGGCACACACACACACACCACAGCTTCAAGCCGGATGCGCATCCCGCTTCCTTGTGCGCGTACCTTCCATTTTTCCCTTCCCCGCCAGGGGGGGGGTCCCAGGGGGGGTCCCGGGGGGGGGTAGCGGGGGGGGTCCTGGGTCAGATACGCAGCCCTCCCGGCGTCGCTTCTGTCCCTTCCCTACAGCCTTCTCCTCCACTGCGCCCGTCGCTTTCTCTCCTGTCCTACAACCTTTTCCTGAAGCGTGTCGGTACAAACCGAAACGGAACAACGTCGCCTCTGAGTCAAAGGGACCCATCTGATGCCGTCTCAAACTCCTCTCAGACATCATTCCCTGTTCCTCCTCCATTCTTTTCGTCGTCCACGCCTGCTCCATCCTGTTCCTCCTCCTCCCCCGTCTCTCCCTTTTCCATTTCTCCTCCTCTTCCTCTTCCTTCTCCTCTTGCTCCTCCTCCCCCCTTTTCCTCCTCCTTCTCCTCCTCCTCCTCTTCCTCCTCCCCCCCCTCTCCCCCCCTTTGCCGTCGAGAGCCGATGCCTCCAGGGTCGGCGGCACAGGCCGTAAGGCCCGCGCAATATGGCACACACCACAGCTTCAGGCCGGATGCGCATCCCGCTTCCTTGTGCGCGTATTCCGGGGCTGGAACACAGCATGGTGTGTTCGCTTGCGCGCCAATGGATTGACCGCGTCTTGTCATCCTGTGGACGTCGGGGGTAAGCCAGGCTGTCACGCATCATCCAGTCAATATCCAGCGCGTATGAATGATTCGCTCTTCACGACGTCGTCATATACTACGTCTTCGGAAACGAAGGCGCTCCTCACGCTAGCCATCAATTATGTTTCTCCGTGTTCTGTCGCTCGCCGCCATTGCGACTGACCGGATGCGCACTCTCTGTCTGAGCACCCTTGGTGTGGCCAACGGCCCGTGGCTGGGCGTTGCGCAGCTAACGTATCACTTTCGGCCGCAGCAGTTCGCATGCGGTTCACATTGGCCGCACATCATCGGTTCCTCACCATGGACCTCCATTGTGGTCGGGGGCGCGGGTTGGAGGATGGACGGGTGGGTGTCCAACGCGATTTGGCGCCATGGCGTTCTCTCCTTGTGTGTTGCCATCTTATGTAAACATGATGGACCCACGAACCCGGAAATGGATATAGACATGTGGAGCATGGACACGTTTTCACGATACCCAACTGGGCAACACCTCACGAAACATCCCACGAGACACTTCACGAAACATCCCACGAGACACCTCACGAAACATTCCACGAGACACCTCACGAAACATTCCACGAGACACCCCGCGAAACATTCCACGAGACACCCCACGAAACATTCGACGACGACAGGCAACCACTCAACCAAGGCGGTGTGGTCGTGCTGGGGAGTGGTCGTGCTGGGGGGTGGTCGTGCTGGGGTGTCGTGCTGGGGGTGGTCGTGCTGGGGCGTGGTCGTGCTGGGGCGTGGTCGTGCTGGGGCGTGGTCGTGCTGGGGTGTGGTCGTGCTGTGGTGAGGTCGTGCTGGGGTGTGGTCGTGCTGGGGTGTGGTCTTGCTGGGGTAGGGTCGTGCTGGGGTCGGGTCGTGCTGGGGTGTGGTCGTGCTGGGGTATGGTCGTGCTGGGGTGGGTCGTGCTGGGGTGGGGTCGTGCTGGGGTGTGGTCGTGCTGGGGTGTGGTCGTGCTGGGGTGTGGTCGTGCTAGGGTGGGGTCGTGCTGGGGTGTGGTCGTGCTGGGGTGTGGTCGTGCTGGGGTGTGGTCGTGCTGGGGTGTGGTCGTGCTGGGGCGTGGTCTCGTGGGGTCGTGCTGGGGTGTGGTCGTGCTGGGTGGGCCCTGTCGATGCGTCGTGTGGTGCTGGTCGTGGTGTGGTCGTGCTGGGGTGTGGTCGTGCTGGGGTGTGGTCGTGCTGGGGTGGTCGTGCTGGGGTGGTCGTGCTGGGGTGTGGTCGTGCTGGGGTGTGGTCGTGCTGGGGTGTGGTCGTGCTGGGGTGTGGTCGTGCTAGGGTGGGGTCGTGCTGGGGTGGGGTCGTGCTGGGGTGTGGTCGTGCTGGGGTGTGGTCGTGCTGGGGTGTGGTCGTGCGTGGGTGCTGGGGTGGGGTCGTGCGTGCTGGGGTGTGGTCGTGCTGGGGTGGTCCGCACCCTGTGATTTATCGATCGGGTCGTGCTGGGGTGTGGTCGTGCTGGTGCTGGGGTGTGGTCGTGCTGGGGTGTGGTCGTGCTGGGGTGTGGTCGTGCTGGGGTGTGGTCGTGCTGGGGCGTGGTCGTGCTGGGCGTGGTCGTGCTGGGGTGTGGTCATGCTGGGGGTGTGGTCGTGCTGAGGTGTCCCGCACCCTGTGATTTATCGATCGGGATTTCAAAAACAAGCGTTTCGCCTGAGACATCCTCAAGTTTTAATCCGCCGGCCTCCTTCGACCTCGATATTTATCAGGGAAAGAATCCGCCGGCCTTTCAAGTTGGGCACCGGGGACATGCTTACATAGGAAAAGAGAACCCTGGGCCTATGCCCTTTCCGGGAAAAAGGGTTATCTAAAGGTGGAGGCTCACGTTTGGCAATTCAGGTTGTTTTGCTGGTGGCTAACCACCCTTGCGTCTTCAACGTGCGGAAGCTCATGATGACAACGTCGTGGGGAAGGCCGCGGACACGCGCGCGCACTTCTACATCCTGGGGGGCACCGGGAAGTGTGGTCAGCTTGTCTTCCCCATTATCTCGACGCATCGAAAGCATGGGAAGAAGGGTGACAGAAGGAACGGAGGAATGACATGGAATGCCCAAAAAGGGGAAGTGCACAGCACTAAATACTGTCTGGCTTCCTTGATACGTATACGGTCTAACAGGGCCGCCACGCGCTGCTCGTAGGTGGGCACTTCCCTGGAGACCGAAAAACCGACTGGCACCACCGTAAAATCAGGCACGCACTCCGAGGGGACCGACTCGACCGAGGAGGCGAGCGGAGGGAGGCCAAGAGAAGAAGGAAGGAACGGAGGAGGAGCAGCATCTGCCGCGGGAGGAGGCGGCCGCGGAGGATGCCGGGGAGACCGGGGCGCCGCAGCCGACGGGGCACGACCGCGAAGGGGGGGGCAAGGGGAACCCCCCTCGAGCCGCGCACTCTGAGCCAGCTCCGCGAGCGCGCTCACGCCATTCAGCGGCCCGCCCGCCCTCGCCACCCTGCGCCCGTCGGCTCCCTTGTCCCCGAATAGGAGGGCGGCTGGCGAACGCCCGCGCACGCCCTCGTCCGCCAGGAAGCACCCGCGCCCTCCACCCCAAGAGCCCAGGGCGCCGAAAACAGGGCTTCTACGCGCCCGTCCGCGCCCGCGCGGGAAGCGCGCAACGGCCGCTGCACCACCAAGGCCATGGCCAAGCACCAGGGAGCTGACTCTCGATCTGCCCCGGCGCGCGGGCGGGGGCCGACGATGACCGACGACGACGGGCGGGGAGAGATTGCTTGATTCCGATGCGAGGGGTGGCGCCGTCCAGCCGATCGCAGCGGAAACGGCAGAGCCGATTGCGCGCGCGGCCCAGACCACGCCCCCGCGCCTTCCTGCCTGCACTTTATATACCAGCGGGGGGGTCCGAATCCCAAAGCAATCTCGGGGCGCGTCGGCCTGGTCCGAAGGGCCGGGCCCGCCTCCGCACTTAGGCCGGCGCGATGTCTGCGCGTTCCCATGTCTTAAATCCGCGCCTCGATGCCCCGACGCACGGGGCCCCGAAGCACGAGGGCGAACATCGCGCCTCTGGCCGCTTGGCTCACGGCGATGGAGACCCCCCCCGCCGCGCGCGGAAACGCGCCGGCCGAAAACGGCGCCTGCAAGCCGCCGCGAAGGCCCGCCGACCCGCGCGATGGCAGCAGTGGCCCCGCGCCCGCGCCACTTGGGGTTCAGGGGCGCCCGCGCGCGCGACGGGCGAGCGGCGCCGGCGCGTCGACCGACGCGGCCCTAGGCCCGGGGCAGACCCGCGCCTCCGCCGCGGCGGTCGGCGTCGCACAAACCCACTCCCGGCCAAAACCTCTGCGCCGCGGGCGGCGGGGGCGCCGGCGCGCCGCGGCGCCCGTCGCGCGCAACGGGAAACCCCAGGGCGCCAGCCCGGCGCTGCCCTTCAACGCCGCGCACCCTCGACGGGGGCGCGAAGGAGAAGGGCGACGACGTCGGGGTAGTCCACGTCACTGGGCTCTGCGCTGCCGCTAAGGCACTCGCGCTCTGAGCGGGGCGCGCTGATCCTGGCGCGCAGGCCAGCGATGAACTTGTCGGAGGCTCGCAGCCAATGGGGACGGCCGCCCGGGCGCGCGACGATCGTCGCGCACGCGCGCCCCCCCCGGGCAGGTCTGCTTGAAAGGCGCGCAAGAGAATTTCGCCAATCCGTTATGTTAGCGCGCGGCCTGCGCCGCGATGCCCTTGCTCGGTAGCAGCAAGCCCAGCGTGGCGCTCCCGTCGCGCGCGCAACAAGTGCCCCTGGCGACGGCGGGGCCATCGGCGGCGACGAGGCGGGCGGCTGCTTTCGCGTGCTCGAGGCGCGCGGCCCATTGTTGGAAAGCGCGGGCGGCCGTCGCAGCCGCGGCCCACGCCCCGATGGGGGCCGCGGTGGAATGACGACGAGGCCGTGCATCTCAGAGAACAGTCGCACCCCGCCAGCCTTTGCCCCCTCTGCAGGGCGAGAAAACCATTCGGCCGGCTCTTGAGGGGCCGACTGCCCTGGCATTTCTATAGGTATGCCAAGCAATGTTCTTAGAACGGAAGACTGATCGAATAACGATTTGGACGCCCGAAATGGGCACGGAAGAATGGGGCCAATGCCCAACAACAAATGTTGTTCCAAACCAACAGCGGCCGCTGTTGGGCAGGCGGCCTCCTGTCTCGAATGGACACAGGCCGCGGCGGCGTGGACAGCGAGTCCTGTTCAAAATGAACCAGATCCGCTGCCCGGGATCGCGCCCATTTTTCAGCACCCATTTCGGGCGCCCAGAAACGAAAGCAAAACTCTTAGAACATAGCGCCGGCGCGCGATGTCCAGACGGTCTCAGCCAGGAGCGTTCTTCGAACACTTCGTACAAAACACGACTGGCCTCATTTTTTAGAACGTGGACCAACAGGCAGGCTGGGACGTTTCGCCACTGCTCGAGGGTAGCATTCGCTAGGCGAGCGCTCGATCAAGACGCTTCTTCGCAAGGCCGCTGCCGACGACCACATCCCTGCGACGAAGGACTGGCTGCGCGGTGCTGCCCGGGGCGCGATAGCAACTCCGATTGGGCATTTCGTTGCCGCTGTCCTGTCTTGCCCAGCTCATAGTAGAGGTGTCTGGGCGCCTCTGCTGCTGGGCAGCGCGGCCCCGAGCGCGCCGCCGCTGGCGTCAACCAGAGGCCGCCGACCCACGCGATCGCGCACCTCCGCGCGCATGCAATCCTGATCCTGGCAGTACTGCAACGGCATGGTCAAGATCGCGCGCCGCAAGCGTAGGCCGCGCCCGAGATCTTCAGTCCAGCTGCCTCTGCGGGAAACGACTGCCCCGGCGCCCGCGCGCGGCCAGCGCGGCCGAAGAGCGCGACGCTTCCGAACCCGGACTGTCCTAGATCAAGATCCTGGGCCGCTGCGCGGGCGCCTGCCCCCTCTCGACCTTGAGTCAAATACCGGACAGCCTGTGCAACTGACGGGGGGCGCCCTGCAGGTGCGCGGCGACGCGACGCGCGTGGAGGAGCGAAGAAATCGTCGACGAGCTCACCCGCCCCACGCGCGAGCATCCCAGGACGGCGCCAAAGGCGCAAAATAGCAAAGCGCTGTGGGCGAACGCGAAGAAGCCGCCCTCTGGGTTCACGTCGTCGCTTCAGACCAGTGCGTCCACCAAGTTGCGCTCGTGGGGGCGCACGGGCCACTGGCGGCACGCCTTCTTGTGGCCCCCCTCTGCGAGGAGCGGTTCGCCGCCACTGCCCAAATATTGATAGCGTTCTGCCACGTGCTGGATGGTGGTTGTGAGCGCGGAGAGCCGTGACCCGCATGGCCTCGATGTCCGCGGCCGCAGGGTTGAGGCCACCCGCGGTTGAATTGACGATGGGCCGGACATTGTACATGGTTGCCCCGCGGTATTGAACCTTGGGGCGCCGCTATGTTGGCAATCATTCCGCGAACGACACCGTGCTCACCGAGTCGCTGTCACGGCCCACGTAATCATCCCTATGAGCCTTCCCTTCTCCCTGTCGCAACGTCTTCCTGCGTCCGGGGCAGGCTGTCATGCGTCCCTCGTTGCTGGCTTGGTCTGTTCATGAGCTCTTTCAACGCGTGGTCCCTGCCCTGGAATGCGTGCTGCAGCGCTTCCGCTACATCCAGACCGCTGGGCAGCTGCCCAACGCGCGCGCTGCCGAAGAACATGGGAACGGGCATGGGTCCCGCCATCGGGAAACCGCGGTCAATGTCGTCGCACACGGCCCAATCTGCGTGTCCAGGTGCTTTCACCATCCCCCTTTGGAGCGGACCGCTGTAACCTGGGGGCAAGACTGCCCTGACTTCGGGGACGAGAGCCGACTTCCAGTGCGCTGCCGCTGCGGCCACGTTGTCGGCGCGCGCGCCCGAACGCCTCACCTGCGCCGTGGCCACGTGCTCGAAGTCCCGGCGACACGTCGTACACTGCAGGGCGCGGTGTGCCCCGTTCAGCACTCGACTGGGCGAGTCTGGTGGGTGCGCCTTGGGCGGGCTGCGACGTCGACGAATTGGACTACAAGGGCAGGACCGCCCCCGAGGCACGCGTAGCGCGCTTGAGCCAAAATGGGCACGCAGATAAAGTTTCCCCCCCCCGGCCTTCGCGCTCGACTCGGCCAGCTCCGCGAGCCCGTGCCCGACCCAACCCAAAGCCGAGGCATTCGAAAGAGGGGGTGACTGTGAGGGCGAGGTGGGAGAAAAACAGGGGCAGGAGAAGGAGACTGCGTGCTAGATCCATCCCTTCTCTTCCTCCCCCTCTCCCTTCCTCCTCCATCCAACCACCTCCCTCCGCCATCCCCCCTCCTTCCTACTCTCCCCCTCCTCCCCCTCCTCCCTCGTAGTCCTCCCTACCCCTCCCCTCCATCCCCTCCCTACCCCTCCTGTCCATCCCCTCCCTCCCCCTCCTCCCCCTCCTCCCTCTTGCTCCGTCCTGCCCATCCTCTCCATCCACGCCCTCGCGACGCCGCTCGGCCTCATCAACTCCGCCTCGACGAAGTGCGCGGTGCCCTGGCACGGCGCCGAGGGCTGGGCTCCGCTCCCCGTAGCTCGAAGGAAGCCCAAAACGCCACCGAACGTCCCCCCCCCCCGGGAAGGGCCGCTCGTGTCCGCGACGAGGCCACCCCCCCGTCCTCCTCATCGTCCCATCACTGGAGGCTGGCTAGGGTACGGAAAGTTCGCGCGGCGTTGGCGCGCCGATCATTCAAGCTTGAATCGATCGCGGCCCCGATCGTTCCAAATTGAACTCCGTCGGGTCCAATGGAATTACCGTGTCCCTCTGTGCTTCCGCGTCACCGGCTTCAACCTTGAACGCCTTCGCCAGCGTCGTCGGCGCGCCGACGCCTCATAAACCTTCCGTAGGACGGGTGGTTCGAGCCCCATGAATCTGCGCGACAGCAGGCAACATAACATGGTTTCCGGCGGCATTTGGGCCCGCAGCGCTCAGCATCCGAGGCTACAGCAGGGGTGGCAAAGTCCATCAGGCCTATTGTGCACGTCATAGGGTGGGATTCGCCCCAGCAGCAAAATCGGTCACGTCATCACTTCATCTCCGGAAAGGTACGTACGTACTCCTCCTCCTCCTCCTCCTCCTCCTCCGCCCGCCTCCTGACCCGAACAACAACGCCGCCGAACGCCCCCATCTTCTGGTGAAGGACCGCTCGTGTTGGCGACGGGGAACCTCTCCCCGTGTTCCGCCTCCGCAAGGGTATAGTATCTCCTCCTCCTCCTTCTCCTCCTCCTCCTCCTCATGACTTCTTATGTTTTGTCAGTTCTTTCCAACGCCGTATTTGAGAAAGAAGGGGAGGTTGAGGGGACGCGAGCGGACAGGCCACCCATGGTGCCAGCAAGCGTCGCAATGTGGGCGAACGCAAAAAGCTGGCTGCCAGGTTGAGAGGGGACCTCAGCCAGGCAAATCCAAGTATAAGGCTGCCCACCAAAAGAACTCCGCGAGTGGCAGCGATTCCAGGTTGGCCTCACGCGCACCCCGAGAGGGCAGGAGGCTTTGGCAGGGAACGAGGCGGACGCCGCTGACGCCACAGCGACGACGACCAGCGGCGGCGAGGACGAAGACGACAGACGAACGTGCGCAGGGACGACGGCCGACGACGGAGGCGGTGGCAACAAAACCAAAAGGCACCGATACCATTGACCTCTCCTGGGTGCGTTCTGACCAGAATCTCGAGGCGAATCCAGCGGTGGCGACGACGGTTCACCACGGGGAAACCGAGGCAAGGGTAGCCGTAATTGTGGGTGCCTTTTCCCTCCTCTGAGGCCCACCCCACGGGGGCACCGCGAGCCTCCTCGCCGCGGTGTGCGAGCTCCAGGTCGAAGCGCTCGGAGTCGAAGCCCTTGCAGGCCTCGTCGACCATGCGCAAAGCCTCGCGGTGCAGAGGCCTTTCGCTTATGTTAGGGTCCCACGCAATGGCTCCAAGAGCGTCCGATGAGACATCAACATGGCCCCGAGTGCGCGTCAGTGCCGCAAGAACCCCGCCAAATGGTGCCCACGAGGGCCCGAACCTTGCTCCAGTGGGCTCCAACATAGCTCCAAGGTCGCCCGATGAGACATCCGCATGGCCCCAAGTCTGCGTCAGTGCCGCCAGCAACCCGCCAAATGGTGCCCACGAGGGCCCAAACATTGCTCCAATGGGCTCCAACATAGAGCCAAGGTCGCCAAACAAGACATCCGAATGGACCCAGGTCGGCCGAAGTGCCGCCAGCACCCCGCCAAGTGGTCCACACGAGGGCCCAAGTAGGCTTCAACATAGCTTAGAGGTTGCCCCAAAAGACATCCGCATGGCCCCGAGTGGGCGTCAGTGCCGCCAGCACCTCGAAAAAAATGTGCCCACGAGGGCCTACGCATTGCTCCAGTGGGCTCCATCATAGCTCCGAGGTCGGCCCAAGAGACATCCGCATAACCCCGAGTCGGCGGCAGTGCCTCAAGCAACCCGCCGAGTGGTGCCCACGAGGGCCCAAACATTGCTCCAAAGTGCTCCAATATAGCTCCGAGGTCGCGTCAAGAGACATCCAGTTGGCCCCGGGTCGGCGTCGGTGCCGCCAGAACCCCGCCAAGCTGTGCCCAAGAGGTCCCCGGCATTGCTCCGGTGCTCTCCAGCATAGCCCCGAGATCGCCCTAAGAGGCATCCACTTGACCCCGGGTCGGCGTCAGTGCCGCCAGCACCTGGCAGAGTTGTGTCCACGAGAGCCAAGCATTGCTCCAGCGTGCTCCAACATAGCTCAGATGCCGCCCCAACAGACATTCGCATGGCTCCAAGTCGGCGTCAGTGCCACCAGCACCCCGCGAAGTGGTGTCCACCAGGGTCCAAGCACTGCTCCTACACGGCTCCAACATGGCCCCGGCGTCGCCCCACCAAGCATCAACACGGCCCGGAATCGCGGTCAGGGCCGCCAGCACACGGCCAAGAGGTGCCCACGAGGGCCCGAGCATTGCCCAAGTGGGCTCCACAATAGCTCCAAGGACGTCCTAAGAGGCATCACCATGGCCCTGAGTCGGCGTCAGTGCCGCCAGCACATCGCCAAGTGGTACCCACGAGAGCCGAGCATGGCTCCAGTGAGCTCCAACATAGCACAGAGGTCGCACCAAGAGACATTCCAATGTCCCCGAGTCGGCGTAAGTGCCGATGGCATCCCGCCAAGTGGTGCACACGAATGCCCCAGCATTGCTCCAGTGGGCTCCAACATAGCTGAGAAGTCGCCCCAAAGGGCATCCGCATGGCCCCGAGTCTGCGTCAGTGCTGCAAGCACCCCGCCAAGCTGTGTCCACGCGAGCCCAAGCACCGCTTCAACATGGCTCCAGCATGACTTCGAGGTCACCCCAAGAGACATCCGCATGGCCCCGAGCTGGCGTCAGTGCCGCCAGCACCCCGCCAAGTGGTTCCCACGAGGGCAAAAGCATTGCTCCAGCAGGCCCGAACGTAGCTCCGAGGCCTCCCCAAGAGGCATCCGCATGGCCCCCAGTCGGCTTCAGTGCCGCCAGCACCCCGCCAACCTGTGCCCAAGAGGCCCAAAGCTGTGCCCACGAGGTCCCCACATAGCTCCGAGGTCCCCACATAGCTCCGAGGTCCCCGGCATTGCTCCAGTGCTCTCCAGCATAACCCCGAGATCGCCCTAAGAGACATCCACTTGACCCCGAGTCGGCGTCAGTGCCGCCAGCACCCCGCCAAGATGTGCCCACGAGGCCCCAAGCTGTGCCCAAGGGAGCCCACCATAGCTCCGAGATCGCCCCACGAGGCATCCGCATGGCCTCGAGTCCACGTCAGTGCCGCAAGCAGTCAAGCACCCCGTCAAGTGGTGTCAACGAGGGCCCAAGCACTGCTCCAACATGGCTCTAACATGGCTCCGATGTCGCCCCAAGACGCATCCGCATGGCCCCGGGTCGGCGTCAGTGTCGCAAGCACCCCGCCAGGTTGTGCCACCGAGACCCAAACATTGCTCCAGTGGGCTCCAGCATAGCTCCGAAACGTCAGTGCATCCAGCACCCCGTCAGAACTTGTGCCCACGAGGGCCAAAGTAATGCTCCAGTGGGCTCCAACACTGGCTCAAGCAGTGCTTCAGTGGGCGCCAACATAGCTCCGAGGTCGCTCCAAGAGGCATCACCACGGCTCCGAGTCGGCGTCAGTGCCGCTAGCACCCCGCCAAGTGAAGCCGACGAGGGCCCCACGAGGGCCCCAGCATTGCTCCAGAGGGCTCCAACATAGCTCCGAGGTAGCCCCAAGAGGCATCAGCATGGCCCCGAGTCGGCGTCAGTGCCGCCAGCAACCCGCCAAGTGGTGCCCACGAGGGCCCAAACAGTGCCCGAGTGGGCTCCAGCAACTCTCCGAGGTCGCCCAGAGAGGCATCACCATGGACTGGAATCGGCGTCAATGCCGCCAACACCCCGCCAAATTGTGCCCAAACCTGGGCCCACGTCCCGCGCGTCGCGTGCTTGGATGGTAGTGCTGCCCTGGAGATCAAGAGAATCAAATGTTGCCCTGGAATATGCCCCGTCAATGCCGCACCGAGGATCACCCAAAGAGGCACAACGACTGCCTCCCGAGAACGCCAAGCAGACCCTGATATGCAAAACTCCCTGGACCACAACACTGTCATCTTGTTTTAAGCTCGGGGAGCCCCTGATATGAGAGAGCGTGATCCACCGCCGCTTTACTGTGGAAAATTGCCAGCCTTTTCCTCCGGAACCCGGGGGTCTCCCCCCCCCCCCCCTCCGAAAATCCCCCCCCCCTGCCGGAACCCCCCCCCCCCCCCCCCCCCCCCGCGCCCCCCCCCCCCTCCCTCCCGGCAAAACCCCCCCCTCCCCTAACCCCTCCCCCCCCCCCCTCCCCCTCGAAAACCGGGGGGGGTCACTACCGGTTCGAACCTTCCCCCCCCCCCCCCCCCGTCCGGATCCGGAAAACCGGGGGGGGGTCACTACCGGTTGGAACCCCCCCCCCCCTCGAAAACCGGAGGGGGTCACTACCGGTTCGACCCCCCCCCCACGCACCGCCAGCAAACGACTCCCGGTCCCTACCACCGCTCGCATCACATCCCCCACTGTTGTTCCCAGCACCACTGTCCTCACCACCACTGTCCCCACTGGTTCCACCACCGTCCCTATTGTCCCCACCAATGCCCCCACCACTGTCGCACTGTCCCCACTGTTCCCCCACAACTGTTCCCACCACGGTTCCACTCTCCCCACTGTCTCCACGGACCCAACCACTGCCTATCCCCACTGTCCCCACTGTCCCACTGACTCCTCCGCTGTCCCACTGAGCTGTCCCACTGTTTCCACCACTGTCCCCACTGTCCCCACCACTGTCCCCACTGTACCTCTGTCCCATTGTCCGACCGCCGTCCTCGCCACCGCCTTTACCAGTGTCCCCACCACCATTGTACCCTCCACTGTCCCAGTGTTTCCACCTCATTCCCACTGTCCCCACACCACTGTCCCCACCACCACCGTTCCCACCACTGTCCACTGTCCCCCCTGTTCCCACCATTGTCCCCACCACTGTCCCCACCACTACCGTCCCCACCACTGTCCCACTGTCCCCCCACTGTCCCCACCACTGTCCCGCTGTCCCCTCACCACTGTCCCCACCAACACCGTCCCCACCACTGTCCGCACCCCCACTCGGTTTTCGAGGGGGGGGGGGGGGTTCGAACCGGTAGTGACCCCCCCCCTTTTCATGATGAGCTGGGGGGGGGGGAGGGGTTCGAACCGGTAGTGACCCCCCCCGGTTTTCCGGAGGGGGGGGGGAGGGGTTCGAACCGGTAGTGACCCCCCCCGGTTTTCCGCCAGCAGCGGTAGAACACGCTCTTTCCCTGATATCGTTCAAACCTGCCGCGGGAACGCACCAAGCCCTGGTGTCTGGAAAGGTGCGTCGTACGACGATGTGCACGCGCACACGCCGCGAGTATACTCATGAAAACTCACACGTCCACAGCGACAAACAGTGAATACATGACAGCGCGGGCAAACACACTGACTTGATGCGCCGAAATGCGGCTCCCTGAAGGATAGCTGACAGCCCAAAACATGTCATGAAGCACGGATTGCGTCGGGTGATTGACAAATCTGGGCTCCTTTGAGACGTCTTGGCGTCCAGCGAAAAACCCAAGGAAGACCATGGGACATGACATGTGTGACTGGTGTGTCGGACTGAGGCTTCCTTGAGTCATCTTGGCGGCAAACTGAAAGCCTTTGGTATGCCAAAAGAGTGCGAGATGCTTGGGGGTGTGCCAAAAGGGGCCCTAACCAACAGCCTCTGGGACCCCATGAGGCAAGAAATGCCTCGGACGTGTGCCAAACGGGTTGGACCTGGACCCACCTCAGAAATGTAAGGGCCCGGGGCGCATGATCCTCGAGCGATCGCGCACAGAATGCACCTGGAACGTTCCTGGGACACCATCGGGTCTGGCCCTGGGGCGCACTGTCCTGAAGCGCGCACACACAAAATGCAGATATGGTGGTGTAAGCCTCCTCCTCCTCCTGTCCATACTATGCGACACCCAGAAGAGCCCCATGTCCGCTCGCTTTAAGAAACTAAACTCAACATGTAACGCAAATATTGTTAAACACTGTAGCCACAAATGCGCCGTGGACAATCACACCATGGGGTAAGGGTGATGACCACCCGCTGCCGACTCAAAGCACAACGCCACACTTGGACAAAGGAACCAAGAAACAATATGGCGGTGGCAATGAATCCCACCAGCCCTCTTGGTCGTAGGTGGTGTTTGGCGTTTCCTCTTCCACCCCTACCTCTTCCCCTTCGGGGAGGGGTTTACCCCTCCCCCCACCCCCTCCCCGTGGACCTGGACGGGGGGGGCCGCGAGCGGTCAGAGCGTCCAAAACGGCCTCGGCGAGGAAGCCAAAATCATTGATGTTACGATTGTTTGGGCCCCATTTTGGCCTCCTGAGGGGGCAACCCTAATTGAAGCTCCCCTCTTCTTTGATCGATCTCCTCCAAGATGGCCCCAAGAAGCGCCCAGGAGGCCCCAAGAGTGCCCAAAGATGGCCCCAAGAGGCCTCCAAGAGGCCCCCAGGAGGCCCCCGAGAGGATCCCAAGCGGCCCAAAGAGGCCCCCCCCCGAGACACCCAAGACGCCGAAAAAGCTCCTCAGGACCGCCCACTACTCGCCTGGGCGTCGTTTCTGAATGGGCTGGTGAGCATACGCGACGCGTCTAGAATTTCTTCCAGAAGCCCTGCGCAGGAAATTTCGGCGCAATCGCAGGAATGAGCAAAGACGGTGATCTACGCACTAGCGTTCGGTGGCAACTCATGGGAGCCTCCCATACCATCTTGTCGGCTCTTGCGAATCGACGCTAATCGAATCGACTCTAGTCGACGCTAATCGACGCTACATCGACGCTAACCGACGCTAACTGACGCTAAATCGGCGTTCTCTCATCGACCCCCAGACGCTAATCGACGCTAACCGACGCTAAAGACGGAATTGAAAGGGTACACCAGGCTCCCATGACTTGCTACCGAACTAGCGATTGCAACATCAAACTCTTCAAGACTGCAAGCTGAGCGCCGACAGTGCAAACTCAAGCAAGCTGAACGTACTGTTACGGAACCGAATGCAACTCTTGCGCCGAGGCGGTGATTTCGCAACTACCCTAACATGTCATCGAACTAGAAGACGTGCAGCCTGCAGTGGCAGAAAACTCGGAAGAGAAACTGCCTGTCGCGAGGGCGTGTGGAAACCTGAGCTGCGAATCTACACTACGACCAAAAGGGGAAGAAGTGGAGGATGCTGAAACCACTCGTCCGGTGATATCCTTGACAACAACACAATAAGTGATTCTCCACACAACTCCGAACATACCACAGGTGCCATGGCAACTGTACAGCATCTGCCTATTTCGTATCAGCACGGCTACAGACCGGCAGGGAAAATCAAACTGCACAGCCTGGTGCGATCTCTTGCTCAAACCATCTGGCAATAAAAGCGGCGAACGGCCCCCGAAAGCCCGAGAGCTATGAAAATCTGCCGCCCTGAACTCTCGGACGTCTGCGTCTGCCCTGGTGCCGCTCGGGCAGCCCGGATCACTTGCGCAGGTGTCCCCTGGTGCTCTGCCTACTCGAGCTCGAGTTCCTCACCGAGGCGCCCAGCTGCGACATGATGATCGCCGGGTCCATGGCGGGCCGTCCGCTGGCCGCGTGCTTGGCCACCGCGAATCCGACCTGCCTGTTCACGTTGTCGTAGACGGTGTAGAACCGTTCGAGGAACGTGATCCCCAAAATGAAAAGCGGGCCCCTGGGCGGGGGAATATCGAGGGGCATCAAGGTGACCTCGCAGGAGTCCGAGACCGTATCGACGTAATCGTCCGGCTGGAGGTTCAGAATCTGCCCGTTGACGAGGAAACCAAGATTCGGCAACCCATGGTAATTCGAGCAATCGGGCTCCACGTTCAGCCTCATAGCTAACTCTTGTACGATGGGACTCGGCCCAGCCAACTCCGACGTCCCTGTGTCCACCGCAACGTAGCAGTTGACGCATAGATTTTGTGGACGGTTGTCAATGGTGATGTCAGAAATCTGAACCTCCCAGTAGCCCGTGTCGCGGGTGACGGGCGCCCAATGCAGGTCCGACGCCATGTGGCTTGTCTTGACGCTACCGAAGGTGACCTCGGAGACCTCCTCTTGGGAATCGGCTTGTGACAGGAAGACCGAGAACATTGTTTGATGGAGCCTTGCGGTCGCCTTCAGCCTTTCCATTGCATTGAAATCGGAACCGCGCGACGCTGTGGACAAGGCCAAACCCAACACACCGTCAAACTGGTAAGAACCAAACGGGATTTGGCTCTCGGAGACAGAGGATATGAATGAACCGGGGAAGCACACAGTGCCAAGACAAATCTGATCCCTGACGCACCGACCCGACATAGTTCCGGTGCCGAATGAAATGGACACTCTGCTCTCACCGGAGAAGTCATCGGACATCTTGGGATTGCAAGAAGCAAGGCGCGCGCTGGTGGATTGAGTAATGTTGTAGCGTGTGTGATGGAAGCATGCCTCGCTTTCGCAGTCGGTCGCTGGCACTATCAGATTCCCACTGCCAGAATCGAACACGACCTCGAACGACTGTCGCGGGGTGCCGATCTCGACGGTGCCGAAGTAAGCCGTCTTGTGGACCACCTTGGTGTTGGCCCTCTTCTTCCGGCGAAACCCTCGGAGATCAAACTGGACGCCAGTGTAAGCCTGGTCATGGCCACTGTCATGGCCATGGCCATGGCCATGACCTCGGACGTTATCCGTATCCGCGATGGTTTCCTTGATGGTCTTCTTCTGCAGCTGCACCGACGTTGCCACCCCGACTGCTTCGCCGAACGTCACGACGGAACAAAAAAAGGCACACATCGCTGATGCTGCTAGCGCCATGTCGCTCGACCCGGGAAGCATGGACCTAATTACATCTAATCTGTGTGAAAGACATGTAGAATAGTACTATACAAGTGGATAGAGCCAAGCTGGCTCTCTACGGGACGAGGAAGAGGAGAGGAAGTGAGTCGGCCGACTCTTTGTGGATCACGAGGCGTGTGAGATTCCCATACCCACCCCCGGGGACCCCAAACAGGGAAGTCAACCCCCCCTGGCCGGGGACGAACCCCCGCCGAACTCATCAGGAAGGGTGCAGCCCTCCCTGGGCTCTCTTGGAGCTACAAGACAGCCCCAGAAGCCTCCCAAGAGGCCCCAAGACGGTCCAAGAAGGCCCCGAGTCCCCGAAAGATCGTTCCAAAACGCCCCAGACTGACTACCTACCAGACCACCCCAACCCAACCCGAAGACCCGAATTTCGGGTTGGGGGGGTATGGGCTCCATATGTGTTTTTTCGATGTTCCCGGACCCCCCCACACTGGAAATGGAGGGCAAATTGAGGCCTTCGGGTTGGGTTGGGGTGGTTTGGTGGGTGGTGACAGACGGCCTCCAGACGGCGCACGATCCCCCACGTGGGCCTCAAACTGGAAAATCGTCCCTTTCCTACCGTCGGCATTCACTACGTCCAGCACGGCCCAAGAGGCACCCAAAAAAAATCCAAAACGGCCCAACAAGGCTCCAACACGGCCCCCCCCCCCAAAAAAAAACGGCCCAAGAGGGCCCCAAGACGGCCCCATTCACGGCCCTAGAAGGATCCAGAGCGGCCCCATGAGGGGGTCCCGATGGGGAACCCGAAAAGAAATCAAAGCCTTCAGCCGCAAGACACTTCCAAACTGCCCCACAAAATCCCCAAGGCGGCCCAAGAGGCCTCCAGGGAGTTCCACCAGGGACCCAAAAAGCTCCAGGGGCCCCCGGAAACTTCCCAAGTGGCCAAAAGCCTGCTTCCGCGACGCCCCCGAAAAGGCCTCACACAAGACCCCATCAATCATCCGATTGGCCTCGGACCCACAACCCACGCACAGAGGCGGGATGGGCCGAAGGCCATTCGATAATCATTGCCCTGGTGCTTTGACAGATGCCGGGCGTCTTCGACAGTGGATGACCGCCTGTTTCCACATGAGTGCACGACGAACACTGAGACTGTCACCCGCGGAACATACAATGGGCCCACGAAGCATCCCTCAAGACTCTGACACTGCCACTCCCCTCGTCCCCCAGACCGCTCCGACAAAAACTTCGCGCAGAACCCTTGAGACTTCGACACAAAATCATGCCGGGGCATGGATCAAAACTATGTGTAAAACAGTTCACGATCCGGGATCTCGCGAAACAACTCTATCGTCCAAGGTGGCACCATGCGTTCCGGAGATGCTGGCATCGTCCCGACCCGCTACCGGAGGTCTGAATGAAAGGCCCACCACCATATCCTGATGTTTCACCTTCTTCCTCTTTCTCCTCTTTCTCCTCCTCCTTCTCCTGGTCGTCGTCCTCCTCGTCCTCTCCTCCTCCTCCTCCTCCTCCTCCTCCTCCTCCTCCTCCTCCTCCTCCTCCTCCTCCTCCTCCCCCTCATCCACCTCCACATTATCCCTCATCCTCCTCCTCCTCGTGCTCCCCCCATGCAGGACCGAGCGTTCGCCCGATGCCACGAGCGCCTTCGCAGGTGTCACGCGCACGACTTGCATTTCAGCGCGCCGTTCCTGTGAGAACGCGCGAACTTGGGTCCAACGACGAACTGAGATTCCGGGGGCTTCTCATTGCAGGTGCCGAAGCACTCATACGTTTGTCCGCTGCGCGCTGTGAAGCCGATGTCCAAGCAGCCTTCGCAAACAACTTTACTCTTTATCGTGAAATGGTCGCTGTCCTGTTTGTCGTTTGTGTCCCTGCCGCGCAAACTCTTTAACGCACGCCGCGCGCGTCAATCCAGCCGCTTCGCCGCATCGGCTTCTCCATTCGCGGTTATGCCGCGCGTGCTGCACACATCTCTGGTTTTTTATGCTTCCGATTGTCCTTCACTTGGCCGCGGTTCACATGGCCTGTTTCCAAAACAATCATCCCGCATCCTGGCGCGCAACGGATCAACGGCTCCGCTTGTGCCTCTACTCTTCGCTTGCGATGGACTCACGCGCCGGCTCCTCACGCTCCTCCACACTTTTCCGACATAACCTCTCCACCGCTGCATGTTGCTTCTTCTGTGCTGCCGACACCTCCGCCTGCTCTTCGAACAGCGCCAAGCCGGGAAGAGTCCACGCCGTAAAAAAATACGCCGACCCTTTGTGGCTATTTTCGCATGTGAGACTCTTTCCCCATGCTCTCACGTTCCCCTCTCCAGGCCCCCAAACCGGATCTTCGATCCCCCACCCCCAGAGCCGAGGCAAACGCAGCACATGAGTCTCGAAAGCTCCCCGACGATCCAAGCAGGCCCCACGACGCACCCAAGGTCCCAAACTGACCCGAGTAGCTCACATGTAATTCAAAAACGCCCAAGATGGGGCTCCAGGAAACCTCAAAAAATGGCGTCCAACCATCATTCAACTTCCGAC